>OX422214.1:352878288-353478288 GCA_949130495.1 Sambucus nigra
ATCGTGCCAATTGATAAAATGCAGAGGTAACCTCAAACTCATAAAATGCAGAGGTGATATCAATAATACTTCCACTCACTTGTAGTATTATAATATCAGTTGGCACGGGTACACTAAAGTATTGAAGAGGTAACCTCAAACTATTGCAGTCTCAAGAAGCTATTGCAGCAGCTATTGAAATTATAGATCGGGAAGAGGAAGGTCTGTAAAGAATTCCACATACCTGTTATAATGACTATGTTATCGCTGACTACGTTATAATTACTATGTTATAGCAAAGATGCAATATGCAGTTCATGTTATTTTTTGTGGAATTTTCAATGGAATTGCATTAAAATGACTATGTTAGAGCAAAAATGTAGTATGCGGTGGTAATTTTATGACTATGCAAACAAATGAGTATTCGAATTGAGGCACAAAATCAAAACAAATGACTATGCTATAATGCAAATAACTGATAAAAAATGCAGTATGCGATGAAATAGTTGATCGTAGAAGATCAGTTATAATCATAGGTAAACCGATCATAGCAGATCATAAGTAGAAACTGATCATAGCAGATAATAGGTAATAGTTGATCATAGAAGATCAGTTATCATCATAGGTAATAACTGATCCGACATAGTTATGATCATAGGTAATAGGTACGAATCTATTGAATTTATAGGAGTATGCAAGATCAATTACTGATCATACCTGATATTAGCTGATCGGATCAATTACTATGGATTCAAACTGAATGATTGAAACTAACTAAATGATATTAGCAAATCGGATCAATTACTACGGATCTAACATTCAAAGCAACATCAAACTAAATTATTGAAACTAACATAAATGATATTAACCGATAAAATCAATTACTATGGATCAATTACTACGGATCTAACATTCAAAGTAACATTCAAACTAAATGATTGAAAGTAACATAAATGAAACTAACTAAACGATACTAACTAAAGTATGCAAGTTGCATATATGCCGATGCATATATGCATATTCATATATGCCATATGCATATATGCAGATTGCATATATGCAGCTTGCATATATGCTCTGCATATATGCAATATGCATATATGCCGATGTGGCTAAGCACGTGAGTGATACAAATTTAGGCCGAGTGATCCATATACATCGCATGTGAGTTTCCATTCCAAATCTTCTTTGCGGGGAGTAATGCATTCGTAGGAGATCTCGAACTGAAATGGGGCCAGAAAGAACATCGAATTGTCCAAGACAGTGACGTTTGTGAGGACTGTACATGTTCTGTAAAATCAACCAAAGTCATTGTCATTGTAGTTGACTGTACATGTTTTGTAAAATCAACCAAAGTAGATAGTCATTGTTCTGCAAAATCAACCAAACTCTAATGTACAAAAAAATGTCAGTGCTCAAAATTCAGGTGATATAAACAATATAAATTATAATAAAAGGCGAATGATATTATTCAACAAACTAATGAACCTATAAACCCTCCATAAACAAATAAAAACAAACCATTAACGTATTAAACAAATTGAAGATCATACATTCAGAACATATAAACCCTCAAACATATAAATTGTCTATAATGATGAAAAATCTATACTCTAAAGAATGTCGCTAAACAATCGAAGCATGTCGCTAAACAATCGTATTTGAATCGTATTTTCGGTACACTGAATAATTAAGGAATTCATAATGATACAAACATAATAGAAATTATAAATTCATTTTACACCATATATGCAATCTGCCTAGTTTTTTCTTTTGTTTGGATGGAGATGAAAAAGTATATGAAAACTAAATTATTATTCAGTGAATTTAAAGCTCTATTTGGATCTATATCAGTATTTAGTGAAGTTTCTTCTAGATCTATATTTATATTCAGTGAAATTAAAGCTCCGTTTGGATATAAACTTCACAAAATTGGATATGAACTTCACAAATCTTACCTTTCTCACTAAAAATTAAAAAAAAAGTGGATATAAACTTCACAACATGAATTTTCAAACCTCTTAGAAAAATTTGTTCAAGAGATATAAAATTAATGTTAAACGGGAAACAATTTCCACAACATACTTAATCCCTAAACTAAAATGATTATACTCTGTTCCTTTGAATCAAAATATAGAATCTATAACCCCACAAAAAATTATGTGCGATACCTCACAATAAAAAATAAATGAAAACAACTCCAAATAAAAAATGTAAACACAAATAAACAAATTAGGGTTTGAGAGTGAGAGGATTTGATCTTGTTGTACCTAATTCATGCGTCGTTGTTGCTTGAAGATGGTGAGAGTGAGATGGTTTGAGATAAATAGGGTACTCAGTTGATTCAGTTGATTGAGAGAGAGAATGGCTGTCCGAACATGTTAACCAAGGTAGGAGAGATGTTCTTGTACCTTCCTCCTGCGTCGTTGTTGCTCGAAGATGGTGAGAGTGAGAGGGTTTGAGAGAAATAGGGTACTCGGTTGATTGAGAGAGAGTGGGCAAACATCCCACTGTCCGAGCGTGTTAATCGAGGCAAGAGAGAGGCTCTAAAATTTTAGGCGGGATATTAAAATCTGAGAGGCAATCACAACAGTTGATTTTCTCTCAAAGAATCTAAACCCTTATTGTGCTCCTACATTTTTTAGAATTCAAAAACCATTACATCTTATTATATGGATGTCACACTACTCTCTCTCTCTCTCTCTCTCTCTCTCTATATATATATATATATATATATATATATATATATATATATATATATAATCAGTACCATACGCGTACGCATGTCCCACTGCGCACGGTTCACCCGAATCCTGAAGTTCTAACCACTTCCGGATTAATTATTTAGCTAGTCCCTTACCTGAGCACCCTAGTTAATTATTAAATTTTTACATAATGAATAACAACAAAAACTATTTTTAAATGAATATCCGCTCACTTGGATAACTTCCCCAATACTCGCTTGATTTCATAAAAATCCCCGAAACATTTTCACGATACATACTTGACCCAAACCCACGGGTCGTTTGAAATAAATTTTATCCCATATCTCGTTTGAACCAGATAATAGAACCCAGATCTGAAGAACTTTTCCTATATGGGATTCATCCCCCTAAATCCCATTTCGTTTTTAGGGTTATTCCTACCAAAATTTCAAGAACCATGACCTAAATGCAGTCAAGAAACACGATTCCACACTTGTATATTCGCTCCTCACATGGTACCCCCCCCCCCCCCCCCCCCATAAATTGAAGATCATAATGCCTTCATCTAATTGATCTTTAAAGATTAAATCTTTCCATTTACTTTCTACATATTCATTCTTTAAATCATAAGATTATATTTCTAATTACAAGTGTAATCAATCCCAATTAATCGTTAGTTTAAGATCTTTCATCCATTATCGTTTAGGCGACTTCATCAATTAACCAAGTTTTATTATTTCAAACTATATATTTCCAAGTTCTATTTTTAAACAAATAAAGTAATTAAATACAATAAACTTGAGATATAAAGCAAGTAACTACTTGCTTCGTTGGATTAAAATTCGTAGTCTTGTATAAATTTGATGTCGGGTTGAATCTTTTTTCTTCTCCTCACTACACCAAATGAGGAAAATTGAACGGATTTTTCCCCCTATTTGTAACGGATTTTGTCCATTACACATTTGTAACGGACAAAATCCATTATTAATAGCAAAAATTTGTTACAAACATATTGGAATTAAATGCAAAAGCCATTAAAAAAAAGTGGGAGAGGAGCGAGCGACTCCACTCTCCAACTCTTTCCCGTCTCTCTCTATACCTCCCCAACCCGTTCGTCTCTTCATACCGCTCACGAAATTGGTATATCGTCGCGTTTAGTCTCTCTCCATACAATTGATGCACGAAGTTGATGCACGATCAGGTATTTTTTCTCTCGTTTCTCTCGTCTCTCCATAAGATTTATGGTTTTGTTATGGGATACTCATCAACATTGTCCCCACAACTTTACGAATGAGTTTGATTCCATATATTGGGGATTCAATGTATGAAATCAAACTTTTGGAAAATCACATTAGAATTACGAATTACGAATGAGTTTGAGTCCATCCCCTACAGCTTTACGAATGAGTTTGTCATATATTGGGGATGGAATCAAACCCTACAGCTTTACAAATGAGTTTGTTATATATTGGGGATGAAATCAAACTTTGGATTTTCAAAAGTTTTTCAAATTTCGTTTTGATTTTCAAAGAAGTAATATGACACACTCATTCGTAAAGTTGTAGGAAATATCAACAAAGTTTGATTTTTAAAATTAGGTTATTTTCTTTCTTTATATTGAATTTTTGGTTTGTTCAATTTGTAGTTCTAATTCTCTCAATTTTTTAATGTAAGGTGTAGGTGTAGGTTGGAATTGGGGTTGGGGCAGAGGTTTTGAAAACAACTGATTTTTATTAAATTTTGTTTGTGTTATATTTTTATTTTTTTATTCTTCTAACATATTTAATGAAAAAAATTATTATAAAGGTCATGTGCAAGGCACGTATTCAAGTAAAGAAAAAAAATTCTTATTTTTATCTAATTTCTTTAATATAAATAGTACCTGGTTTTATTTGTGAAGTATGGTTTGTGTATAGTATTTTTCATTTCATAATAAAGAGGCTAAACCGATTGCACAAGATCACGTCGAGTTGTGAACTCATGAGGTACAAATATTATTAATTGATGAATATTTACTTAAACCATAAATTTATGAGCAATATTTATATATTTTCTAATTAATATTTGTTTATAAGATGTGTAAAAACATTCGGTACTAGTGGACTCGTGAGGGATATGTGCGATAGTAGTTTTTTCGTGAAGTTTTTAACTTTAAATCTTGTGTTCTTATGTGATTACTTTTATTTTTCACATTTATTAATTGCATCACCATTATGTAATTGAACTAATTAGTTTTATTCGATAAATTAGAAGTTATTTCAATTAAGAACATGAGATTTCTTTACGATTGAGTAATGAAGTAAGAATTATTTAATTTGACTTAGAGCCCTAGCTATGCAGATACTTTTTTACTTTTAAATAGGCGTGGGACATTTTGTAAGTGACCCATGAAAGTACATCCATTATGAAGCATAGTCTCATACAAACTCCAACCATTTGAGATGTTACGGGGAGGGTAATTTTCTCGTCTCTATATCTTAAGTTGATTAATATTTAGTTTTGCCCAATACACTTATTGCGATACACATCTTAAGTTTTATGGTAAATAAAAAAGAACCCCATGAATGATAAAGTTATTTGCAAATAAAAATCACGATGAATTATGTTTTTTAGTTAATTGATATGATGAATATGCTTAAATTTTCTTTTTATTCATCAAAAGTGTGTTTAGAATTTAGAAACCATAAATTTAGCATAAGTCGTGGTATAATTAGTTGCCATAAATAGACACCAATCATTATCGAAGATTACAGTTGCAACTTGTTATCAATGTGCGTTTTATCTTATTTTATAGAATGTCGCGACTGATCAACAAAGACTAGATGACTGAAGAGAACAAAGGCAGCTTATCGTATTTAAAGGGTATTTAAGATTTTATTAAATTTGCGAAAGAGAACAATGACCAGGGGTTGACAACGATACCTTGTCCATGTTCGAAGTGTCGCAATAAATTGCGTGTGAAATCGAAAGAAGTAGATAGACATTTGTCGAGGAATGGTATGCACCAATTGTATATTGAATGGTTTTTTCACGGTGAAAATACATCCGTGAACACTATTGATCCCCCACCGGTAGAACAAGTTGAGGAGAGCATAGTAGAAGAAAACATCGAGGAACAAGGTGTTGGGGTGGAAAATCTTGTTGATGTTTGTTACCGAGTGCATAGGGAACCTTATGTAGATGTTGAATGCGGTCAGTCGCGAGTTTCCAGAGAAGATCATGTCGTAAATGACAAGTACAATAAATATAAGAGATTATGAGTTGAGAAATTATATCCTTCATGCGAGGATCATGAAACAACTCTTTCTTCAATTATAACACTTCACAACTTAAGAAGCAATTTGGTTGGTCAGGAAATAGTGTCACGGCACTTTTGTCTATCTTAAAAAGGTGGCTCCCAAAAGGTAATACACTACCAGAAAAATATCCAAAGATGAAGAGTATGATGAAAGACTTGGGGATGAAGGCCAATTACATTCATGCATGCGTCAATAACTGTGTCTTATATTGGAAGGATAATGAATATATGGATGAATGTCCCCAATGTGGAGAATCAAGGTATTCAGTTACTATGAGTGTTGATACCAAAATTGACATGCTGACGTGGATGAATCACAAGAAGACACGTGTCAGGTTACGTGGCACCTACAGACATTTTTACAATCACTTTAGCAATGAGAAACTCTGCCTCCCCGATCAACTCAGACACTCCGAGTAACAAGAATACTCTGAGGAACTTCATTGCTCCGAGGAACTCCTGAATATTGAGCAACTAAGGCGGTCCGAGCTGCATCTCGACCACAGCATTAATTGCAAAATAACCAACAGTTCGATTATTCATTGAATGCTTATCATACAGATGTATACGCTTAAGGGGCATTAATTATTTACCCTTTCACATGTATAGCCTAAGGGCTATAAATACATTATATCATCCTCATTTGTGGGGGACCGAAATTTCTTGACAAATCATGTAATCGAGAATTCCCAAACACTCAGCAATAACAGAAACAGTGGACGTAGGCCATTCATATAAGGCTGAACCACTTTAAAAATTATTTGTATTGTTTAAATTTATCTGTGATTAAATAATTAGATACAATCTAATTTTTTACATCAACAGATTGGCGCCGTCTATGGGAAACGACTGTTGCTATCGTTTTTCACCAAAAATAATTCATCGCCAATGGCTGATAATCCTGAATCCAGCAATCGAAACGCTGGAAATCCTCCAAATCCGTGTGTTCCTTCAAACATTCCAGATCTGGCTGGAATAATGACAAACCTAGCCCACGGTCAGACCCTCATGCAAGAGACTATGCGACAACTCATACAAACCCTTCATGGCGGTGCACCTACCCATTCAGGACAGCGAAGTGTTCAAAGAGAAACCCATTTACTTTCTTGACGAACCAGGCGTACTGATTCATATCATAATGAGGAATCTGATTATTTCTCCTATTAACCTGGGCGAACTTCGTCGGTACGGGCCACAGATACTGAACAACGTATCACTCTCTCTCCAGAGAGGACCAGTGCCCTGGAAAGATTGAGCAAGGTGTCTCCTTTCAGTCGATTAGGACATAGGAGGAATAGAAGTCCACCTAAGGCCATGTCGAGGAGTTTTCGACAACCATCAGATCTAAGAGAAGGATCAGCACAATCACGACCAGCTGCTCGTCAAGATAAATCTCGGGAAGCCATATCAACTCGATCAATTGCTCGAACCAATAGGCCCGAGGAAGGAAATGACGCGTGGAAAGGCTCTATTCAGATACTGAAATATAGATTGGGAGAAATGGCTAAGGCGAAGAATCCCTTACAACGAACTTTTGTTCAAGGGACACCTTTTGTCCAGGTCATTGTGGATTTTCCCACACCGTCAAAGTTCAAAGCACCTGTTGTGACCCCCAAATATGATGGAAAGACAGATCTTGTTCTTCACATAGAGCAATATCAAGCTGCCGTCGACATCTATACTGTCCCCGACGAGATGAGATGCAGAGCATTCTCGGGAACTCTTACTGGATCTGCTCAGATATGGTACAATAATCTTCCTCGGGGTAAGATTTCAACTTTCTTTCAACTGGTCGAGTTATTCATTGGGAATTTCTGTTTTGGAGTAAAGTCAGTAAAACGAGTGGCGCATTTGTTAAGCGTTAGACAAAAAGTTGGTGAGAGTACTAGAGACTACATAACTCGTTTTAATAACGAGAAACTCGAAGCCATAGATTATGAAGAAAAGACAGCGATCACCGCCTTGATGAGTGGGCTGTTGCCCAACAAGTTGTATTATACTTTGGCCAAAGATCCACCCACAACCATGTCAGAGTTAATGGCAAAAGCGGCCAAAATCATGAATGCCGAGGAGGCTATGGCTGCGAAGAAGAATATGGATAAAGAAACCAAGGTGGAAGTCGACAAAGCTAAGAAGAAAGAACATAAGAACAATGGTGGTGATAAACAATCCAAAAATAGGTCGTCATGGGAAGTCTTGAAATTTTTTGATAATTATACTCCTTTGAAGATGGGAATCAACCACGTCCTAGAAGAAATCAAGAATAACAAGGAGTTAAAAATTTGTACTGTGATATTGCCTGGGGATGTAGATGGATGTACATTTGGCTGGATAGAATAAAAATTTTGCTCTATGTGAAGAATAAAAATTTGTAGATGGATAGAATAAAAATTTGTACTGTGCTCTATGTGAAGAATAAAAATTCCATTCTTCAAAAATTATACTCCTTTGGGCTGATGAATGTGAGAAGGCCAAACCAAATATATGTCTTTCATTAAGTCCAAAAATTACTCTATGTACATCTATGTGAAGAATAAAAATTATACTCCTTTGGGCTGGGGATGTAGATGGATGTAGGAGCACTTCTGGTGGGTGTTTCTATTTTGGTTCTGCTCTTGTTTCCTGGCTGAGCAAGAAGCAAAATTCCATCTCTTTGTCCACTGCGGAGGCTGAGTACATAGCCGCCGGGAGTTGTTGCACACAACTCTTGTGGATGAAGCAAATGCTGGAGGATTATGGGATATCACAGGACACCATGACCATTTCCTGTGATAACACGAGCGCGATACACATATCCCGCAATCCAGTTCAGCATTCGCGCACAAAACACATCAGGATACGTGAGCACTTTATTCGTCAGTTAGTTGAAGAGAAAGTCGTATCCATGAGTTTTGTTCCTACCGACCGTCAGTTAGCCGATATTTTCACGAAACCTTTAGATGCCCTTAGATTTGAGAGTCTTAGGAAATCTTTAGGGATTTGCACAGTTGACTGAGGGGTTGGTCTATGTCTAGAATAGGATGCTTCTTCATGTTCATATCATATGCTTCCTATTTCTAGTCTGTTTTATATGTACCATTACTTTGTTGTACAGCTTTGTTTTATTCCTTTTGCTTTTTATATTTTTTTTGAAAAAAATACAAAAAGATTTTCCTTTAAGAAAAATTTTGAGAAAAGCACAAAAAGATTTTATTTCTTTTTTTTTTCAAATTTTTGAAAAAATCCAAAAAGATTTTTGTATTTTGCTTCTTTTATGGATGAGCATGTAAGATAGCCAAGTCACAACTTCATTCCATTTATCCATGTGACTGTTTGATAGAGATTTGAGAGGCTACATCATTTCATCCATGTGCTTTACATTGATTGGAGTCTTTGAGATGTAATTAGTGATATCTTCCGACATGTTTGACTCCTATATGCTTTATTGCACACATGCACGGCTATATTTGATTATTGCACTTGTCTATCTCATGTTGGCTTGCGTGTTTTCATCTCAATCATGTCTATACAATGTACAATATGCGATAAAACTTGACAAGATTGGAATGCATGTAAAAACCATTTTGGTGAGACTGTGTGTTTTTGTATAACGGGGAGGGGCTGCGAAAGGTAATCATTTATCCTTTGCGCAAAAGCCACCGTTAAAAAGGACCTAAAAAATGGAGGAATTTTAATATCCGAGGTCCAAAGAGGTTAAAAGAGCCCGAAAAAATTTAAAGGCAATAAAAAGCAATTCATGCCAAATATGGGCCACTTAGGTTTCACCATCAATTCTCCAAAGTTTGAGAATTTAGAATGCCTCTATTCAATACAATATCTGAGGGAGTTTGGTTGGAGAATCTAAATGGGTTTGCACTTCCTTGAAGTCCTGAAAAAGCATAAAATCATTTTGGACGTTATTGGTGTGAAAATCATTTTGAGCTTTGATTTGTTGATTTGATTGAGTCAATATCTTATACTGTCACTCTTTTACACCAAAGGAAGCATTTGAGTTCATTCGATAGGAATATCCAATATTCATCGTGCACATATGTCATGTTTGTATGCATTGATTTTCCTATCGAATTTGATCACACCACTTCATTTACGCTATCATTGACTTGGTTGCTTTCTGTTTATTCATGGTGTGTTTTTATCCTAGTGACACCCCGCACTTGCTTATTTGATTTATTTCTCTAATTTGTCCATTTGGGGACATCATAAAAAGGGGGAGAAAGAATTATCGTATTATGGGGGAGTTTGAATTCTGGGGGAGTTTTTGAGATGTTGCTTATGCTTTTATCATATACTGATATCCATGTTATCTCATTTCAAACTCGATATGTCACGTGGTATTTGCTTTGTCTCATGTGTGTAGGTATGAAGATTGCAGATCTATATGTTGCACACCCTGATGAGAAAAGTTTTGAGATTCGTGAAGAATTAAAGAACAAACGACGAAGACTATTCATTTGTACCTTTTCCAGTTTTGGGTTCATGGGAGGGTAGATTTGTATAGGCAATTTCATATTTGATAATTCGGATTTTTTATGTATGTACCGGCATAGACATAGGGGGAGATTTGTAAGGACATTTTTCACATGTCCGAAATGTTTCATTTATTTATGTCGTACGCCACTACATTTGGCACGTCTCCTCACGATCTCACATGACGGCCTCTATCCAAATTCCGGGAATCAAGCATGCATTATCTCCACTAATATGTCCCACATCTGCCTCAATGACTTCACGTTCCAAGATTTTAGGGACTTAATGCAAGTGGTACGCAAGGGAAGTCAAAACAGTGAAAAAATGGCACAATAGGAGAGTTCAAGGGCATTTTTGTAATTTCACATCCATAGTTCGGAGGTCTGGTCAACTAGAAAGTTGAAGATCTCGCTGCAGCGAAGATACTGGAAAAAACGGCACCTCAATCCGAGCTACGGTGAAGGAGTTATGACCTTTTGAAGATAGAGAAAATTCCTTAAAGAATGCTGTTTTTTTTTTGTACGCTGGATAGAATTTTAGAGTTTTAAGAACGTGGGACTCTTCATATTTTTTCCTATAAATACCAACTTCGGGGGAGTTGTTTTGCCAGACTTTAGGAGACGAATTTGAGAGTCCAAATACATCTAGTCTTCATATTTTTGAGTCCCAAGACTCATGTTTTGATTCACACATCATTGCCAAACCTTTGTGAATCCTTTTACAACCCAAGAACACAACTTTGGTTTGTTCAACCCTTGTGGAGGAGACTGTTCTTCTTCTTCATTGCATCCCTACTGGAAAGGGATAATTCCAACCGCAACTACAGAATCCGATACCCGAGGGTAATTCTTAGTCAACTTGTATTTTCATTGTAATCCGATTGTAAGCCGTTTTCTTACAAATTATAGTGAAAATAAATGGTTTTGCCCCTGAGGGGGATTTTTCCTTAATTGCATGTGTTTGAATGTTCTTGCGTAGATTATCTATTTATTCAATCACATATTGCTACATGTTTAGGGTTTGTTTGTGTTAAAAGGGTTTTATATATGGTTTGATCATTTGAACGCGAGCACACACGTTTCTCAAGACCAACTTAGGTTGGTAAAAGGGCAAGAAAAGATGGTCGACGAAGAACAAGAAATATCAGGGGATGGTGAAAAGAAGCAACAAATATTTCACCAAGGAACTCTGTCAGATCAGAAATTAGAAGACGAGTTGCCTATATGGAGGATGTATGTAGATGGCTCATCCTGTAATACAGGCTGTGGGGCAGGGATCATTTTGAACAGCCCGGACGAAATCGACATGGAATACGCGCTGTGATTCCAATTCAAAGCTTCCAATAATGAGGCTGAGTATGAGGAAATGATTGCAGGTCTTAATTTAACAAAAACTATGGAGGCGCAACAAGTTATTGTCTTCAGTGATTCTCAATTAATTGTGAATCAGATATTGGGAATATATGTAGCCAAAGGAGAGTTAATGATTAAGTATTATGCAAAGGTGATGGAGTTGGTATCAGAATTTGTTGCTATTCAGTTAGTCGGAATACCAAGAATAGAGAATGCAAGAGCAGACGCCCTGCCCGGATTAGCATCAGCTACTCGTACCGAGCTGCGAAGGATAATACCAATTGAAGTGTTAGCTAGTCGAAGCATAGATGAAGACCTGATGATGAGTTTTATTACCCTTGATTTAGGACCATCTTGGATGGATCCCATCAGGGCGTATATCGAGGAGGGAGAATTACCAATGGATAAACTCGCGACCAAGAAATTGAAGTTTAAAGCTGCTCGGTATGTATTAACTAATGGTGTTCTGTACAGACGAGGAATTATGACAGGTTTGCAAAGATGTGTACATCCCTCCGAGGTGAAATAATTGATTAAAGAGATCCATGAAGGGTCCTGTGGAGCCCATATAGCAGGTCGGACTCTTTTGCAAAGGGTAATGACGCAGGGATACTACTGGCCAACGATGAGGGCTGACTGTATCGCCTATGCCAAGAAATGCGATAAGTGCCAACGTTTTTCCTCCATCCGAAGAACTCCACAAGCATTGTTGACACCTATTACTTCCCCTTGGCCATTTGCTATGCGGGGAATAGATTTAGTTGGGCCACTGCCAACGACCAGAGGAAGGTTCAAATATCTCGTCGTTGTAGTGGATTATTTTACCAAGTGGGTAGAAGTTGAGCCTCTTATCGACATGACTCACGAGAAGGTATATCAATTTGTCTGGAAAAATATCATTTGTAGATATGGTCTTCCTCATGCATTCATCACCGACTATGGAACGCAATTTGATTATGAGGAATTCGCTGCCTATTGCCATCAGTCCAACATTTTGAAGCTCCACTCAGCACCAGGTCATCCCCAAAGCAATGGACAGACTGAAGTGATGAACAGGACACTGTTAAATGGTTTGAAGAAAAGATTAAGTGAGGTAAAAGCAAAGTGGATCAACGAGTTACAGTCAGTACTATAGGCTTAGCGTACTACTCCTCGAGCAGCAACTGGAGAATCCCCATATATGCTGGCGTTTGGAAGTGAAGCTGTAATACCTGCCGAGTTGGGTCTCCCAACACACAGAGTACTGAATTTTATTGGACATGCTCGAGGAAGTTAGAGAAGAAGCAGCCATTAGGAATGCTGCTTACCAACAACGAACATCTCTGTTCTACAATAAGAGGGTGAAGAAGTGCGACCTAAAAGAAGGAGATTATGTGTTAAAGAAAGTCATTCAGAAGCACAACAAATTGGAGGCAAACTGGCATGGACCATACCGAGTTACAGAAGTTGTTCGACCAGGAACTTACCGAATAGCAACTTTAGAAAGGGAAGAGTTTAAGAATGCGTGGAATGCAGAACATTTGCGCAAATACTATCAGTGATGTAAAATCTTATGTAAAGCAGTTCCATCAGTATGAATAAAATGACGATATTTTGCCAGCCTCTCTCCTTTTATTGAAATTTTTTCGGGGAATACTAGTGCTACGTACTACACTGCTCAGCAACAGCAACATCAAAATATCCCTAAAAATGCCAACTCGGTTTGCTTAGGGAACGACATTCCTAAAAATGTCAACTCCGGTTGGTTAGGAAATCATAATCCTAAAAATGCCAACTCGATTTGGTTAGGGGGCAAAAATATCCCTAAAAATTCCAACTCGGTTTGGTTAGGGAACGACATTCCTAAAAATGCCAACTCCGGTTGGTTAGGAAATCATACTCCTAAAAATGCCAACTCGGTTTGGTTAGGAGGCAAAAATATTCCTAAAAATGCCAACTTCGGTTGGTTAGGAAACTATGCTCCTAAAAATGCCAACTCGGTTTGGTTAGGAGGCAAAAATATTCCTAAAAATGCCAACTAAGGTTGGTTAGGAAGAAAAAATATTTTTCAAAAAATTCCAAAGTTGGTCGGGAAAGAAAAATTCACCAGTTTATATTGGTCGAGAATCAAAAGATGTTGACCATTGTTGGTCGGAAATATTTTACGAATATAGTAGAGACGTAATTAAATTTTTATTACTTGTGATTTTTAATTGGTCGAGAATAAAACATCATTATTTTTGGGCAGCCAAATGATTACCACAAATTTAAGTTAGTCGACAATAAGTTTGAGTCAATTACAGTTGGTCGACAAGATACATAATATTGTTATTTTTTAACAGATATACATACACAAATGAAAAGTGTTTTATAACTACAAGGCAATGACAATCAACATTTTCAAACCAAATATATGTCTTTCATTAAGTCCAAAAATAAAGTACATTGATAATGAAATGTATAACTAGCTGTTACATCAAGATTCCTACTCTATTGGTTTCTTCCCATGTGCTTTTGAAACAGGTGCCTCGCCAGCAGGAGGATCCTCCAAGGAATAGGGAGAATTGATGAAGTTAAGGTCTTGAAGCATCCTGACATTCATTACGGATGGTCTATCCAGCAGGTGCTCGGGGCGAGATAGCTTTGCATTAGAATGAAGATTATAATCACTGAGATACTTAGAAATTAAGCACCGAGGAATAGCCCGAGCAGGTATCCAGCTCATGTCAAGCTTGGATGGTGGAACTGGTAGGTCGAGCAACCCAGGATTATGGTAATCCCATAGGTAGTGACCCTGCTCCAACTGTAATACACCCAGAGCGTTCAACCACCCCTGCTTGTAGCCTTCATTATTGGCATTTTCAAGACGAGCATCCAAATGGTAAAGGGCTTCGTTGTATCCTGCCATCCAGAATTCCCGAGGCTGCTTGTGGAATTGATATGTCAATCTTTCCAGCTGCTCGTGGAGACTTTTTGCAAAGAGTTCCTTATTTTCCAAAGCAGACTTCTGTGTAGAAAGCTGCTCCTCAAGATTCATGATCTTCTTGGACATCTCAGCCAAGGCCTGGTTCTTCGCCATTAGTTGGAAGGTTTGATTTTCTAGAGCAGATTGAGTTCTCTATTCCTCAACAGTAATGCGAGCAGCTCTTGCTCGTCCCCGAGCAGAGGTAGAAGGCCCAGTCCTCTTAAGGGTTTCTAGCTCATCCCTCAAGTTAGCGTTTTTGACTTCTAGAAAAGAGAATCCCTCGTCGTTCACGGGGACCAAAGCATTTGATGAAGATGCAGCAGACTTCAGTTTAGCCACTTCCCTTTGCAGGTTATTATTTTCTTGCTCCAATAGTTCGGCTATCTGCATGTGCTCTTCTACCTCAGTTTTTAGAGTTCTCTCTCTCACTTCATAAGTCGCGAACATTTTGTCATAGCCTTTGTCAGCATTGAGTTGTTGATATTTCTTTTCATACCCCTCACGCAAAAGAGCTGAGGACTCCTGGTATTGCTGTTGAAGTTCATCAAGAGTACCTTGTAAGTCTTCAATCATTTCATAATAAGCCACATTATTGGCTACGGCACGATCAAGAAGACACTTCAGATATTGATAAGCCTCAATTGCCTGCTCTGAAGCATTTTGGCCAAGGATGTCGAAAACTTGTTCTGCACTCAAATCAGTATGACGAGCCTTAAAGTATTCATTGCATTGCCTCATCAGTTTTGTATCATTAGCAGACAATAATTCCATTCTGGCCATAAACTAGTAAAAAATGAGAAGGCAAGAATTAATAAGAAAGCAAACAGAGTATGAAGGAAAGAATCAACGACATGTATGATCAAAGGTGCAAGTTTTATTACATCATGAAAAAGGAGTACAAAGTTTAAAGTTACATGTGCCAAGAGAAAATAAAACAAAGAGAAATACCGAACAACTTTACACCTTTTCCTTGTCTCCCAAAACTTTCTCGGGAGCCTGGGACGAGGAGCTAGGTTGCTCAGCAGGAATAGAAAGTTGCTCGGCAAGTGCAGGAGGTTGCTCGGATGAGGCAGGCAGAAGTGGAAGATGCTCGTTGGTTGGCTGGATAACTTGTGGGGCGGGGATTTGATCATCCACAACCATGGAGGACTCCTCGGAGGCAGCTTCGTCCTCTTCTTCATCCTCAGGGATTGGTGGGGGACCAGGAATATGTCGCTGGAATAAGTCAGAACCCTCATCAACCTTCAACTCTTGTAGAGCAGCAACCCAGCCATCTCTGAAGTATTTAAGACTGCCATATTTAACTTGCGCCATTATTGCAGCCACTCATTTATTCCATCCCTTGTCCCAGCCAACGCTGAAGGACTTCTTCACTGCCAACTTTCTTTTTGCTTTCTCCGAGGATAGCTTCTCGGATAAAGTTTCCTTGACAGCTTTCAGCTTATTCTCAGCCTCCTCTTTTTGGCGACTTACTTCGCGGAGCTGGGTTAATTCCTCCTCAGCAACTTTGAGCTTTCCCTCAAGCTCTTCAACATTTTTAAGCTTCTCATTGAGCTCCTTATTCTTCTCAGCAATCTTTCAGCGCTGGCTGGGAGAAAGGATGGGATAAGGGAATTGCTGCAATGACATCCCAAGTTCAATATGGGAAGTTGAAATACTTCCATGATGGCTGGGTAGCTGCTCTGCAAGAGTTGAAGATCAAAGACGACTCTGAGCTATTCCAACTACACCTCCCTGGTTCTCCTCCAGCAATTGTGGAAGAAGAAGAAGATGAGCCTGTCTCTGATGAATCTTCTATGTCCATCGGTGATCAGGTCTCTGCCTCTCAACCCTCTGCCACCGAGGACATTTCTTCCATGCCTCCTCCTCCTGAGAAGATTCCTGCCGATCAAATCGCTGTTACTACCGAGCAACCGAGCTCCTCGTCCCAGCCTCCCGAGAAAGTCTTGGGGGACAAGGAAAAGGTGTGAAGTTGTTCGGTATCATTTCTTTCTTTCATTACTTGTAATCGAACAATGTAATCTTTTGATGATCTAATAAAACACATCTTCATTCTTCTTCATTGTTGATCCTCTGTCCGCTTTTATTTATTAACTCCCGCTTTCTCTTCGTTATTAGTTTTTGGCCATAATGGAATTGATATCTGCTCCTGATACTGAGTTGATGTGACAATGCAATGGATATTATAAAGCTGGTCATACAGACCTAAGTGTATCAGAGATTGTCGATATCCTTGGTCACGATGCCTCAGAACAAGCAGTTGAGGCTTACCGGTACCTGAAGGATTTACTTGATAGATCTGTGGCCAATAATGTGGCATACTACGAATTGATCGAGGAACTTCATTGTAGCTTAGAAGATCTTCAGAATCAACATAATGAATCAACTGCTTTGCTGCACAAGGAATATGAAAATAGATATCAGCAGCTTTCTTCTGAAACATGCCATAAAAAGATCCTCGTTGGATATGATATTAGGGAAAGAACTCTAAAAGGTGAGGTTGAGGCCTGCAGGCAGATTGCTGAGTTGTTGGAATAGGAGAACAATAATTTGCAGAAAAATTTGGCTCAGTATGAATCTGCAGCATCATCTTCCACTGCTTTAGTGCCAGTTACTGATGAAGGTTTCTCGTTCTTAGAGGTCGAAAATGCCAAATTAAGGCAAGAATTGGATGACTTAAGAAGATCATCTATTTCTGGGACTGCTCGGGGACGAGGAAGAGGTTCTCGGGGGCGAGGAAGAGCTGTTCAAAATGTTGCCGTGGAGCAAAGTTCTCCAATCGCTGCTCGGAGTCGATCAAGAGTTCTTAGTCGTAATGTCGAAGAGGCTCATACCCAATCTACTTTGGAAACTCAGTCATTCCAATTAAACGTCAAAGATCGAGCTCTATCAGAAATGTCCAAGAAAAATCTATCCTTGGAAGATAAACTTACTGCAACGAAGTCTGCTCTACATACTAAGGATCTTTTTGCAAAAAATCTTCTCGAACAATTGGATAGATTAACCTTTCAATTTCATAAGCAACCTATGGAATTCTGGATGGCAGGATATAATGAAGCTCTTGTTCATTTGGATGCTCGTATTGAACATGCCAACAATGAAGGTTATAAGCAGAGGTGGTTGAATGCACTATGTGTGTTAAAATTGGAGCAAGGGCATTATTTATGGGATTATCATGCTCTAGGGTTATTAGACTTGCCTGTGCCACCTTTCAAATTGGACATGGCCTGGATCCCAGCTCGTTCCATTCCTCGTAGCTTAATTTCAAAATACCTCGGTGATTATAGCCTTCATTCCCAAATCGAAGTATCTCGTCCAGAGCATCTAATGGAGACACCTTCAATAATGAATGTCAGAATGTTGAAGGACTTGAACTTTATTAATTCTCCCCTTTGCCTGGAAGATCCTCCTGCTGGCGAAGAGCCTATTTCTAAAGCAAAGGGCAAGAAACCATTAGAATAGGAATATCAATGTAATAGTTAGTACATTCATGTAACCTGTAATTTATTTTGAATTTTAATGAAAATACTTTCATTTTCTGTTTGCAAATTTTGCTATTGTCTTGTATCTGTTAAAAAGATAACAATAATATTGTTCATCGAGCAACTTAATAAAAAGTTACAAGTATCAAGGTTGTTCAATCACTTACTAATAAAGTAATGAGTATAAAATGTTCAAATTGTTTCCAACCAACCATGGTGGATAAATAATGTTTGTCGACCAACTACAATTGATGGGATTTTATCCCTGACCAGCCATACTTGGTTCAATTTCAAATATTTTCATAAAATGTGTCCGACCAACCACGGTCAATAATTTATCCTCGTCGACCAACTACAGTTAGTGGGTTTTTATCCCCGACCAACTATACTTGGTTCAGTTTGGAATTTTTTGTTCTCTGAGGAACTTTTATAATAATATTACCTCTCGTCCAACATAAGTTGGAATGTGAGAGTATATTTTTCAAATCCAATCAAAAGAGTATTTTTTGGTTCTTTCGAACTGTCCACTAGTTATCTTACCAACCGTAGTTGATCACGCTAGTGTCGTCTCCTAACCAAAGGAGTATTTTTTGGTTCTTTCGAACTGTCCACTAGTTATCTTACCAACCGTAGTTGATCACGCTAGTGTCGTCTCCTAACCAAAGGAGTATTTTTTGGTTCTTTCGAACTGTCCACTAGTTATCTTACCAACCGTAGTTGATCACGTTAGTGTCGTCTCCTAACCAAAGGAGTATTTTTTGGTTCTTTCGAACTGTCCACTAGTTATCTTACCAACCATAGTTGATCACGCTAGTGTCGTCTCCTAACCAATGGAGTATTTTTTGGTTCTTTCGAACTGTCCACTAGTTATCTTACCAACCATAGTTGATCACGCTAGTGCCGTCTCCTAACCAAAGGAGTATTTTTTGAGCATAGTGTATAACACTAGTATTCCCCGAAAAACTTTCAACAGAAAGAAAATGGTGAAAACATCCTCGTTTTATTCATAATGAAGGAAATGCATTTACATTTTACATTACTGATAATACTTGCGCAGGTGTTCAGCGTTCCATGCATTCTTAAATTCCTCTCCCTCTAGAGTAGATATTCTGTAAGTTCCTGGTCGAACAACTTATGTAACTCGGTAAGGTCCATGCCAGTTTGCTTCCAGCTTATTATGCTTCTGAATGACTTTCTTTAGCACATAATCCCCTTCTTTTAAATCACATTTCTTCCCCTTTTGTTGTAGAATAAAGCTGTACGTTGTTGGTAAGCAGTATTCCTAATGGCGGCCTCTTCTCTAACCTCCTCGAGCATATCCAAATCCAGTATTCGCATCAAATCGCTGACTGGGGAATTGAAATTCAGCACTCTATGCGATGGGAGACCCAACTCGGCAGGTATCACAGCCTCACTTCCGAATGCTAGCATATATGGTGATTCTCCAGTTGCTGCTCGGGGAGTTGTTCGGTAAGCCCATAGTACTGATTGGAGCTCATTAATCCAATTTGCTTTAGCTTCGCTTAACCTTTTCTTCAAACCATTTAGTAATGTTATGTTCGTCACTTCAGTCTGTCCATTGTTTTGGGGATGGCCTGGTGCTGAATGAAACTTCAAAATGTTCGATTGATGACAATAGGCAGCAAATTCTTCGTTATCAAATTGTGTTCCATGGTCTGTGATGAAAGCATGGGGGAGACCATATCGACAAATGATGTTCTTCCAAATGAACTGATATACCTTCTCGTACGTCATATCAATTAGTGGTTCAGCTTCTACCCACTTAGTAAAATAATCCACTGCCACGACGAGGTACTTGAACCTTCCTCGGGTCGTTGGCAATGGTCCAACTAAATCAATTCCCCATATGGCAAATGGCCAAGGTGAAGTTATGGGTGTCAACAATGCTTGTGGAGTTCTTCGGATGGAGGAAAAGCGTTGGCACTTGTCACACTTCTTGGCATAGGCTATACAATCAGCCCTCATCGTCGGCCAGTAGTATCCCCGTGTCATCACCCTTTGCAAAAGTGTCCGACCTGCTACATGAGCTCCACAAGATCCTTCATGGATTTCCTCAACTAATTCTTTGACCTCTGATGGATGTACACATCTCTGCAAACCTGCCATAATTCCTCGTCGATACAAAACACCATTAGTTAATACATACCGAGCAACTTTATACTTCAATTTATTGGCGGTTAGCTTATCCTCTGGTAGTTCTCCTTCTTCAATGTAAGCCCTGATAGGATCCATCCAAGAGGGTCCTAAATAAAGGGTAATTATATTGACCATCAGGTCTTCTTCTATGCTCCGACTTTCTAATACTTCAATTGGTATTGTCCTTCGCAGCTCGGTGCGCATAACTGACGCTAATCGGGCCAATGCGTCTGCTCTAGCATTCTCCATCCTCGGTATTCTCACTAATTGAATAGCATCAAATTCTGTCAATAACTCCATCACCTTTGCATGGTATTTCACCACTAATTCTCCCTTAACTGCATATATTCCCATCATCTGATTCACAATTAATTGAGAATCACTGAAAACAATTACTTGCCGTGCTTCCATAACTTTCGCCAAATGAAAACCTGCTATCATGGCCTCATACTCAGCTTCATTATTGGAAGCTTTGAATTGGAATCGCAAGGCATATTCCATGTCAATATCATCTGGGGTGTTTAAAACAATCCCCGCTCCACAACCAGCTGTGCAAGATGATCCATCTACATATAATCTCCATGTAGGTAACTCGTCTTCAAATTTCTTATCTGTCAGAGCTCCTCGGTAAAATATCTGTTATTTTCTTTCATCATCCCCTGGTATCTTTCGTTCCTCGTCGATCATCTGTTCGTGCCCTTTTACCAACTGGAGTTGGTATGGGTTGGAATATAATGATTTTTCTACATCCACAAGTCCTTTTACCAACCTTAGTTGGTCTGGACCTGTGTCTGTTGATCCTGTATCGTCCACAGGTAGGTCTGCAAGTACCTTTTGTTCCTCGGGGGTATCAGGGTACGTGAACTCTGCTATAAAATCTGCTACAGCTTGCCTCTTTAATGATGATCTGGGTTCATACACAATATCATATTCACCGAGTTCTATTGCCCAATACATCAATCTTCCTGACTTTTTTGGCTTGTGAAAGGCTTGCCTTAATGGCGTGTCGGTATACACGATGATGGTATGGGCCTGAAAATATGGCCTCATTCTTCTACTTGCCTCAATTAATGCTAATGCCAATTTTTCTAGCTTTGGGTATCTGATTTCGGCACCTCGGAAAGCTTTACTTGTGTAATAAATTGGCTTTTGGACTCCATTCTCCAATCTGATCAATGCCGAGCTGACTGCATTTTCTGATACTGCCAGATATAAGTACAACTTTTCTCCTGTTATTGGCCTAGACAACAATGGTGGGGCTCCCAAATACTTCTTCAAATCTTGAAAGGCCTTCTCACATTCATCAGTCGACTCAAAACTTTTTCGCAGTGTTTTGAAGAATGGGAGGCATTTATCAGTTGCTCGGGATACAAATCTGTTGAGCGCTGCAACTCGTCCTGTAAGACTCTGTACTTCTTTCCTCGTCGTTGGGGATCGCAACCCGAAAAGAGCTTTGATCTTTTCTGGATTTGCCTCAATACCTCGTTGATTGACGATGTATCCGAGGAACATTCCTTCTCGTACTCCAAAGGTACACTTCGTCGGGTTGAGCTTCATTTGATATTTATCCAGTTGATCAAAGGTCTGGCCTAAGTCAATTAGATGATCAGTAGCTCTCTTGCTTTTGGTGAGCATGTCGTCGACATAGACCTCCATGTTGCAACTGATTTGTTCGGCAAAAACCTTGTTCATCAGCCGCTGATATGTTGCACCTGCATTTTTTAAATCAAAAGGCATAACATTATAACAATAAGTTCCCCTTGGAGTAATAAAAGAAGTACTTTCCCTATCTTCAGGTTTCATTTTGATCAGATTGTAGCCAGAATATGCATCCATGAAGCTGAGCAGCTCATGTCCCGAGGTAGCATCCACTAGCTGGTCGATTCTGGGCAATGGAAAATGATCTTTTGGGCATGCCTTGTTAAGATCAGTGAAATCAACACACATTCTCCACTTATTGTTCTTCTTCTTTACCATCACCACATTTGCCAACCAATCTGGATATTTCACATCTTCAATGAATTGGGCTTTCTGGAGCTTCTCGACCTCCTCTTGTATGGCCTGGTTCTTCTCGGGACTAAACACTCTTCTTCTCTGCTTCACAGGCTTGATCTCCTTATTCACTTTGAGCTCATGACATAAGAAGTTTGGATCTATTCCTGGCATGTCTTCATGACTCCAAGCAAAATTATTCTTCCCGTTTCTCAAAAAAGTTATCAACTCCTGTTTTATTGAAACATCCAACGACGATCCTATCTGGGTTACTCGTTCCGGATGCTCGTCGTCTAGAATAACATTTTCTGTAGATTCCACCACCTGTCCTTTTACAAGTTGAGATTCATCCCTAGGGTCAAGAGTTTCAATTTCTGTACCTTCCTCCACTTGGTAAGTAGTGGTCTTTTCCCTTGATTCTTCAAGTTCCTCTTGCTCGGCAGACGAATAATAGCATTCCCGAGCTACTTTTTGATCACCTTTCACAACTCCGACTTCAAAATTTGTTGGGAATTTCAAACACTGATGTACCGTAGATGGAACTGCTTCGAACTTTTTCAATCCAACTCTTCCCATAATGATGTTGTAGGCTGATTGCACATTTTTATCCATCACAAAGAAGCGTATTCTTTCTGTTCGACAAGCAGGCCAAGTTCCAATGAGTATATCCAACTTGATCGTCCCAAGTGGAAAAACTTTCTCGCCAGCAAAACCCAAAAGGGGTCTGTGATAAGGTTCCAGTTGAGATAATTTCAAATTCAAGCTATCAAAGCATGAATAGTACATGATGTCTGCCGAACTACCGTTGTCTACCAACACCCTTGAAATGACCACTTCTTTCATCCTCATTTTGATCACCAAAGGATCATCATGAGGGTAAAGAACACCTGCCAGGTCGTTTTTTGAAAAACCAATGACTAGCTTCTCTTTGTTTACCTTCCTCGGACGATCCTCCTCGGCCAGATTTATTCGCTGAATATATGATGAAAAGCCTGAGCCTCTCCGAGGTAAGCTTTTCTTTCTGCAGTAAGGTCTTCTCCTCCTGCATCTCCTCCTGTAATAACATTACAATCAAATGACCCAAAACGTATGGAAAATACCTCACGTTCAGGCTGCCTTGGCTTCTTGGGAAGATCGGGATCATCATCTGGATCATCTTCATGGTCCCTCTTCTTTTTCTCCTCTGCACGACGAGGAGATCTAGATCTCTCTCTCGTTCTATCATCATTCTTCCTATCACCCCTGCGATCTACATATTTTGATAATTTTCCTCTTCGGATGAGCGTTTCAATCTCGTTCTGATGGGCTATGCAATTTTTGGTCGTATGACCATGATCTTTGTGAAACTCGCAGTATTTGGCCTTATTCCTCAGATCAGGATTTGTCCTCAGTTTTTCTGGCTACTTGATTTCCTCGCTATTCTTGATTTCTTCCAAAACATGATTAATACCCATTTTCAATGGAGTATAATTATCGTACTTCTTTAGGACCTCCCATGACGTCCTATTATTCTTGGAGTGTTTGTCACCACCATTACCTTTCTGATCTTTCTTCTTAGACTTGTCGACCTCCACTTTAATTTCTTTATCCATATTCTTCTTCGCAGCCATAGCCTCCTCGGCATTCATAATTTTAGCCGCTTTAGCCATCAACTCTGACATAGTTTTAGGTGGATCTTTGGCCAAGGTGTAGTACAGCTTGTTAGGCAGCAAACCGCTCATCAAAGCAGTGATTGTTGTCTTTTCTTCGTAATCTATGACTTCCAACTTCTCGTTATTAAAACGAGTTATATAATCTCTAGTACTTTCACCTGATTTTTGTCTAACACTTAGCAAGTGTGCTACTCGCTTTACCGGCTTCGCCCCAAAACAAAAATTGCCAATGAACAACTCGGCTAATTGAATAAAAGTTGAAATCTTACCCCGAGGAAGATTGTTGTACCATATCTGTGCAGATCCGGTAAGAGTTCCCGAGAATGCTCTACACCTCATCTCGTCGGGGACGGCATAGATGTCGGCAGCAGCTTGGTATTGTTCTATATGAAGAACAGGATCTGTCTTTCCATCATACTTGGGGGTCACTACCGGTGCTTTGAATTTCGATGGTGTAGGAAAATCCACAATGGCTTGCACAAAAGGTGTCCCTTGCACAAAAGTTCTCTGTAAGGGGTTCTTTGCTTTAGCCATTTCTCCCAATTTATCCTCCAACCGTTGGAGAGATCCTTTCCACGCTTCATTTCCTTCCTCGGCCCTATTGGTTCGAGCAATCGATCGTTCTGAGGTAGCTTCTTGAGATCTATCTTGACGAACGAATGGTCGTGACTGTGCTGATCCTTCTCTTAGATCTGATGGTTGTCGAAAACTCCTTGATATGGTCTTAGGTGGACTCCTATTCCTCCTAGGGCCTAATCGACTGAAAGGAGAAGCCCTACTCAGTCTTTCTAAAGCACTGGGTCTTTCTGGAGAGAGGGTGATATGTTGATCAGTATCTATCATCCTCATTGACGAAGTTCGCCCAGGTTGATAAGAGAAATCATCAGACTCCTCATTGCGACGTGACTCAATACGCCTGGATCGTGAAGAAAGTAAATAAGTCTGTCTCTGACCACTTTGTTGTCCTGAACGTGCAGGTGCACCACCATGAAGGGTTTGTAAGAGTTGCCTCATTGTGTCTTGCATGGCGGTTTGTCCTTGAGCCAGATTCGTCATAATTTCGGCCAGATCTGGCGGTGCAGCGGGATTTGGAGGATTTCCAGCATTTCCAGCGTTTCGATTGCTAGATTCTGGATTATCCGCCATTGATGGTAAATGATTTTTATGAAAAACGATAGTAACAGTCGTTTCCCACAGACGGCGCCAATCTGTTGATGTAAAAAACTAGATCGCTCTAATTATTCAATCACAGATAAATAAATAAGACAGAGATTTTTAAAGTGGTTCGGCTAGGAACAAAGCCTACGTCCACTGTTATGTTATTGCTGAGTGTTTGCAGAATTCTTGAATACAAGTTCTCTCAAGAAATTCCAATCCCTTTGAATGGGGTTGATACAAGGTATTTATAGCCTTGAGGCTGTACATGAAAGGGTCAATACATTAAATGATACACGCATGAAAAGGCAATACATTTAATGCAGCGTGTGCGTCAAGATTATGAACATTCAATGAATATTTGAACTGTTGATTATCTGGCAATTAATGATACGACCGAGATGCAGCTCGGACCGCCATAGTTGCTCGTTGCTCAGGAGTTCCTCGGAGCGCTAGAGTACCTCGGTGCGCTAGAGTTCCTCGGTGTATCCTCGTTGCTCGTAGAGAATCATGAGTTGGTCGGGAAATGAACTTCCTCATTGTTATTGCACCACGTAGATTGACAAGTGTCTTCGTATGATTCATCCACATCAGCATATTAATTTTGGTATCAACAGTAATCACCTCTGTTGGAGCATCACCCCTACTTGGAGCCACTGGAGGCTTCTCAGCAGCCTTCTTAGTTGCAGCAGAAGAAGGAGCATCAATTTTCTTTGTCCCCTCTGGGACATCATATTTACTTATTTTTGCCTCCCCAGAGCTGGAGGCAGATGTCTCAAAGATAGAAAGAACCTTTCTTTTACCCATCTTTTGACTCAGGGGAATGTGTGATTCAAGAGAAGAATCTTCAGGAACTAGCACCGGTTCAATATTGCCGATCACCGGACGAGCAGTAAAAGAAGATGTGTAGCTCTTATACTGCAGCAAGTATGAGGCAGACCTAATATGCTCGTCGCCAACAGTCTGATGCAAGCTCCAGATAAGTTTTAACTGCTTTATGTTAACTTCTGCCTCTTTTGGAGCTTTTCTCTTACTGTCAACTGCCAACAAATAAAAATTAAAATATCAGTCACACATTTTATCAAACACAATGAAAGTATAATCTCAAATATAAAATAAAATCAAAATAACCTATCCCATTGCCATAGGGAGGGCATCTAGGACCCTGATATACTTCATCTTCAGTTAAAGGAGCATGTTGCCAATTTTTAATGACAACCCCATGCTCGAAATAGTCCCTATTGGCATCTGGAAGATTGACCACTAAAGCCCTATTTAAAAATCTAGTTTTTAAATAAAAAGTATCATCCCCAACTGCCCATCTATAACAGAACATAATCTCTGGAATTCCTATGCGAGTTCCATGAATTTGATTTAACCTATGCACCCCATTAACTATTCTCCATGTGTTGGGGGCTATTTTTGCAGGAACAACATCAAAGTATTGACAGAATTTTAAACATAAAGGATTTGGTGGAAAAGAAAATCCACACTCATCAATAAAGAGACTGGGTAACCAATGTCCCTCAGCCAAGCGAAAATAATCTGAAAGCTCAGAAAGTTCCTCCAGAATTACCCAAGAAGGGATAGAAAAATCAGAACGGAACTTCTCAAGTGATTCAACGAGATAAACCATGATGAATAAAAGAAATGAAGAAGAAGGACGAAGATCTTACGAAAAAAAGGGGATTTGTTGACAACGAACGATGGAAAAGAGGAATGCACAAGAGAGAGAGAGACAATGGAAAACTCGAAGACAGAAATTTGAAAAAGTAGAAGACGTTGGGATTATCTGCGATGCTTAAATACTTTGCCTCGGGAAATGGAAAAAGGAAATTATTACAAAAAGAAACGATTACGCTACCGGCGGCTAAAAGGACAAAAAGTGCGCGAAGATCGAAGCAGTTATAAAAATTCAAAAAGTATGATTCTTCGAATTTGGAAGGAAAAATAAATACGAAGGAAACGCTCCTAAAAATCAAGAAGATCATTTAAAATTGTCATATTCCGGGAAAGAATGTTCCATACTCCTTAAATTTTGAACTATGAAACATTGGGGGCTTCTGTTGATACCAAAATTGACATGCTGACGTGGATGAATCACAAAAAGACACGTGTCAAGTTACGTGGCACCTACAGACATTTCTACAATCACTTTAGTAACGAGGAACTCTGCCTCCCCGATCAACTCAGACACTCCGAGTAACAAGAATACTCCGAGGAACTTCATTGCTCCGAGGAACTCCTGAATATCGAGCAACTAAGGCTGTCCGAGCTGCATCTCGACCACAACATTAATTGTAAAATAACCAACAGTTCGACTATTAATTGAATGCTTATCATACAGATGTTTACGCTTAAGGGGCATTAATTATTTACCCTTTCACATGTACAACCTAAGGGCTATAAATACATTGTATCATCCTCATTTGTGGGGGACCGGAATTTCTTGACAAATCTTGTATTCGAGAATTCCCAAACACTCAGCAATAACAGAAACGGTGGACGTAGGCCATTCATATAAGGCTGAACCACTTTAAAAATTCTTTGTCTCATTTAAATTTATCCGTGATTAAATAATTAGATACCATCTAATTTTTTACATCAACAATGAGGAAAGGGGGAAGGATTTCCAAAGAACCTAAAAAGGTGTTGAGACATTTCCCTCTGATTCCAAGGTTGGTGAGATTTTATACTATTCTGTGGATAGCCCGAGAAATGACATGGCACCATAGGGCAACCACTTCATGGGATTACAAGCGACATCCATGTGATTCGTCCCAATGGAGGAGTTTCAAATCAAAATGGCCTGAATTTGCTCAAGACAGACGCAATGTTTGGCTCTCAATAGCAACCGATGGGTTCAATCCTCGTGGTATTCAGTCTGCCAGTTGTAGCTGTTGGCCTGTTATCACGGTGCCGGATAATCTTTCACCTTTATTGTGCATGAAGAGCGAGATTCAAATGTTGTCTTTGTTAATACCTGGTCCAAAGGCACCGGGTCAAGATATCGACGTTTTTTCTTCAGCCATTAGTTGATGAGTTGAAGGAATTGTGGGAAGTAGGTGTTTCGGCTTATGACATGTATGAGATGCAGCCTTTTACATTGAAAGTTATGTTAACGTGGGGGATTCACGATTTCCCTGCATATGGGAATTTATCTGGGTGTATTACACATGGTTATAAAGCTTGCCCTGTTTGTGGGGACGATACTCCATCCATCCGACTGGTACACAGTAATAAGATAGTTTATACAAACTATCGTATTTTACTTGATACGGATCACCCTTTTCGAAAAGGTGGGAGTTTGGGGCTTAGGTCAACAGAGTATACACCTCCTCCACATCGGTTGAATGGGGACGCACTTGTAAAGAAGTTACGTTGCATCGAGTATACACTGGGAAAGTCTCCAAAAGTTTCCTGTAATAAGTGAAAGATGGGTGATGCAAATGATAATTATAATGTTGTAGTTAAGGAGGCATGGTATAAAAGGTCAATTTTATTTGACTTGGAATATTGGAGTTCTCATAAAATTCGACATGTTCTTGATGTGATGCACATTGAGAAGAATGTTGCAGTGCATTTAATAAGTACAATCCTCGATGATAAAATGGAAACTAAAGATACAATAAATGCACAGAAGGATATGAGAGACTTGGTCATACATAGTGGTTAATGGATGTGAGAAGATGAGCAAATCGGGAAAGGGATGAAACCGAAAGCATCATTTATATTGGATAAAGAAGAGAAACGACAGTTTTGTCAAATTTTGAAAGACTTAAAGTTACCTTCCAGCTTTTCGTCCAACCTGAGCAATATCGTCACCCTTAACCCACCTGGTTTGCACTCAATGAAGTCACATGACTATCATGTTATTATAGAGTATTTGTTGCCCGTATTACTTCAGCATGCATTTTTGAAATACAAAGATTTGCGAAGAGCTATTCAACAGTTGAGCTTATTTTTCAGAATATTATGCTCAAAAGTCTTAATTCACGAGGATATGCAAAGGGTCAAGTTTATGGTTGCAGAGGCATTGTGTGTGTTGGAGAAGCACTTTTCGCCGACATTTTTTATATTAGTATCCACCTTACTGTTCATTTAGCCGATGAGGCATTGGCGTGTGGTCCTACAGGAACACATTGGATGTATCCATTTGAACGGTGAACTCTTTATATTAATTTTTATTTTCACACAAACACAAACACAAGAATATACGTATAGATCATTGTTAATGAATATGTCATATATACTTTTTTCTTATTCACACGAATAGGAAGATGTAGGAATTTAAAGATATACCTAGCAATAAGCGATACATTGAAGGTTCAATTGCGGAGTCCTATGTTACTGTTGAATCTGTTAGGTATTGCAAGGAGTACATGCCTAATTCTCTTTACGAAAACCACAAACGTGCTCGTGAAGCATTTCTAAATGAAAATGGAGAGTTTTCTGACGAAGAACCGTTGTTAGATGACAAGATTGTGATATTGGAACCTAAACAGTTTCAACTAATACGTCGATGGGTCCTATTTCGACTTGACATTGATGGTCTTGAAGAATTCTACAGGTTTGAGCAATTTAATAAGTATTTATCGAAATTCACATTTGAATACTAATACACGAACTTATGTGAATAAATTGCAGTGAGTATAAAACGTTACTAAGATCCACTTGGCGTGGTAAAGGAAATGGGAGACAATTAACAAAAGTTGAGATGCAAACTTCTTTCATTCCGTGGTTATATGATAAGGTGCTCTTGATTTTACTAGTATATTAAGTTGTATTCTTTATTATCCAGACTCACTTTATAGCTATAATTTTATTTCTATTGCGCAGCTGGTCACTTTTGGAGAGACAGAGACAAATGCCATGTTATGGCGGTTAGTACAAGGGCCAAAACACAAGGTTAAAACATATAAAAAATACCACACCAATGGCTTTGTATTCTGTCCCAAGTATCATGATGATACTGTTGTGACACAAGACAGTGGTGTTTGCATAAAGGCTTGGACTCAATTTAGGGCAAGGAGAAGTGATAAAAATCTTAAAGACGGTTGGACAATGTATTACGAAGTTATCAGGCAAATAATTGAGTTGGACTATACGCTATTTAAGGAGGTAGTATTTTATTGTGATTGGGTGAGGGTGGAGGACAAGATCAATGGCTGTAAATATTGTCCAGACTCCAATTTGATAATGGTTAATTTTGATAAGTTCAAGAGTACCAATAATTAGATTGATGAGCCTGAAATTCTCGCTTCTGATGCCAGTCAAGTCTTCTACTCAAAAGATCTTAACACTCCTAATTGGTGGGTTGTTATACATTCCCCGAAAAGATTAACTAGTCGAGTAGACGAGCTAGAGATACCAACTGTGTTCCAATCTACTCTTAAAGATGAACCTCATTTGAAGAACCTGCTAAAGAAATATGACAAAGTCTAGCTATTGTTTTTTCACTAGTTTTTAATGTGTTTTTGTTGGTGAATTGTAACATTTTAATTAAATCGAGTGGTATTTTCACATAAGTCGTTGATATGTTTTTATCAGTTTAGACTGATCCTTTAAATTCAACTGTTCTTGCCATAATTGTTGTATTTATATCATGATTAGTAATATGCTAATAAGGAGAAATGATGCATTAATTGGTATATGCTTTTAATTCAATAAGTATACTGTTTATCTTTTATTTTACTATAATATTACCATCGAACTAATGTTTTGTTTTGAAATTTAAGAAATTTAAAATGTCATCAGGTACAAGTTCAGCACAACATTCCTCCTCAATGGACAAAACCCTAAATGAGAAAATCAAAGTCATTATTGAAGATGACGGGTCTATAGTCGGTGATAATGCAAATCTGTGGAGTTCTCGTACCGGAGATTCTGTGAGAGCTAATTGCCCGATTCACTTCTCGGACCGGAGGCACGTGCCAAAGAAATGTAAAAATGATGTTCGGAATGCTTTGATGGTACATATGATCTTATACTTCATATCTTCATTTTTTATTCTTCTTTTATATTTTTATTCTTTTGCTATTTATTATTCTTTTAATTATTTTTATTTTGCATAATGATAACAGAGAGAATTTGATCTTAACGTTCCCCCGGAAGTGGCTCGCCCATTAGTGGAGAAGACATGGTCCCAAAAATTCAGGAATTTCAAAAATACAATGCGATCTCATTTGTAGGATGATGGCGCTGAGCCTGAAGGTGTTGACCCTGAAATATGGAAGAAATTTAGAGAATTGGAAAATGGTGAGAAAAAGAGGCAATAAAAACTAAAAAATGTTGAGAACCGCTCAAAGCTGAAGCATACCCATTGTCTCGATCGTCGTACATTTTCCCAAAAGAAATACTTGTTGGTGTGTATCATTTTTGTTTTACTTTTAACATTAAAAATATTCTTAGCTAATTTGTTAATTTTAACAATGTACAGCAAAAAACTTAGCCTGAGGTACAAATTGGGAGGGTAGACAATTGGTTGTCATGACATATACACAGTGATAAAATTGTGTTGGAGAGTGCCAAAAGTTTTTTTATGAGTATAATATTTTTATTGTTGACAATTTTAATTTTTAGTTGAACTTTTATAAAATGATTAACAAATTTATTTATAATAATATAGGAGGAAGTGAAGGCTGCGAAAGAGAAAAGAAAAATCATAAGTATGATTGGAGAGGGTAGTAGCACTACTTTTGAGAATTATGACAACGATGTGTTAACACAAGTGTTTGGAAGGGATATTAAAGGCCGAATACGTGGAGTGGTGTCCTACGTCTCTAAGAAACAATTAATTCACACGGGGGTGGCGAAGGCAAAATTTGTACAACATTTGAAAGGAAATGAAGAAATTGCCTCAATGAAGAATGAGATCTCTAATGTTCACTCACAGTTGAAAGAGGTTACTAGTATGTTTCATATGTTTATGTCAAAATTGGAAAATGGAAATGAGAGCTCCCCTGTAGGGGTGACTCCACATAGCGAGTTTGGTTCCACTTCAAAAAATCATCGTCCTATCACTTTATCTCAAAATTTGAGTAATCTTATCAACACTCCCTATCCCACTCTCAATCCCACTCATATTCCTAACCCCCCTACCCGCCCTCCTCCTTTAAAAAAACCCGTCATTGTACTTGATAGGTTTGGTGCAGAATTGGCAAAGGGACATGTTGGGATACATAATGGTGACATGTGTCACTTCAAACGCCTTGGACTTGGGGAAAAGGTAGTTTGGGTTGAAACAGTGCTTCAACCTGACGCTTCTCTATATAATGTTCCTCAAAATGGTTTTGAAACTTTGGCAGGCTTTTTAGATGGAGGATTTGTTATTTGGATAGAAAGTTGGTTGAAGTATGTTTAGAAAGTTTATCTTAGTTTGGCACATTTTAGTGTAGGAAATATACTTTTGGATTAATGTTTTCGTTGATTTTTCTTAAATTTTAGTGTAGGAAAGATACTTTTGGATTAATGATTTGGATGACAGTTATTAAATTTTACGTATGTTTGTTTTTCTCATTAATCTCGCTTGCTATGTTGGGTAAATGATACTTTTGGGTTAATGATTTAGATAACAATTGTTAAATTTTATATATGCTTGTTTTTCTCATTAATATCGCTTGCTATGTTAGGTAAAATCTTTTTAACTCCGCCAATGCAATTGTTGATACCAAATTTAATCTACTGACGTGGACCAATAATAAGAAGACACGTGTCAATCTACATGGCACAATAACAACGAGGAAGTTTATTTCCCCCGACCAAGTCATGTTCGCTCCGAGCAACAAGGATACCCCGAGGAACTACAACACTCCGAGGAACTCCAGCGCTCCGATGAACTCCTGAACGACGAGCAACTAAGGCGGTTCGAGCTGCATCTCGACCACAGCATTGATTGCCAGATAACCAACAGTTCAAAACTGTTCATTGACTGCTTATCATCTTGACGCACACGCTTGAAGAACATTAAATGAGTTACCCTTTCAGATGATAGCCTCAAGGACCTTTCATATGTATATCATTTAATGCACCACCCTTTCATATGTAAGCCTCATGGCTATAAATACATTGTATCTCCCTCATTCAAAGGGACCGGAATTTCTTGAGAGAACTTGTAATCAAGAATTCCACAAACACTCAGCAATAACATAACAGTGGACGTAGGCTTTATTCCTAGCCGAACCACTTTAAAAATCTTTGTCTTATTTATTTATCTGTGATTGAATAATTAGAGCAATCTAGTTTTTTACATCAACAGATTGGCGCCGTCTGTGGGAACGTGTTACAAGCGTTGTTCTCCACCAAAAGCTAAGTTTTTATTTTCTCTACGTATAATCAATTATACATACATCTTTTGATTGAATCGTGATTTTTATGTTTATATACATAAATTAATTGTCCAATTTTTATCTGCAAAATGTTGCATATCATGATTTTTAAATCATAACTGTTAGATTCATCCTTATTTAGAAATCTGAAAAATAGTAGATTTCATAAATCATAACTCTTTGCTTGATTCTCAAGTTTTAATTTTATATCATGGAATAAATATTTTAAATGATTACATATACCAATATATACGACGATGATAAGATTTGATCATTTTCATTGTTGATTTTGAAATAAATTTTGTAAGATATTTGATGTCTATTCATATTCCCATCATATTTTTAATAAAAGAATGGGAAAAGGTTAAAGACAATGAAAAGTCTTCTCATGGAAATCATGACCCATATATATTCTCTCTCTCTTCAAGTTTGAGTCTCTTTGCATTCGCTTTTATGAATTATATACTTAATTTGGTTCATCTTCCATCTATGTCAATAAAGTCAAATTGATTGATTTTTGATATAAATTTGGTAATAACTTTAATCATTCACCGTATTTTTATCTCTCCAAATTGGGAATAGGAAGGGATCAATATAAAAAATAATTTTCTCTCACCTGAAAAATCATTACCCACCTCTTGTAAAAGAGGATCAGTAAAATAATCATGACCATATCAAGACTCTGGGCACAAATTTAATATTTTTGCCCCTCGTTCATCACATCACATGGTTTCTTTACCGGAATCACACGATCTAGTGGGTTATATATTTATTCATTTAATTAACATTCTTAAGGCTTAAATTTTACATTGAATGTTATTTTTTGATCTAAAGATTCGAGATATTCTGGTCATCCAACCATATATTCTATAATTTGAGATATCCTTAAATGTTGGTCGGCAACATCCATGTTGTTTGTCGGCAGCAGTAGAATCTTGGGGTATTAAAAAATGCGAAGCACCCCTGATATTTCTTTAAACACGAGTTCGGCTTGGGGACAAGCAGGGGGCTTAAGTCTTTTTAACTTATGATCACCCCAGAAATATTTTTAAAACCAAGTGATAAATAATTTTCAAACAGCAACTTATACCTGATTTGTTGTTGGAGATTAAATAAATTTACAAAAAACTTTACGTCTTATTTATGATGCATATTTGATAATAATTTGTCCATCTCACACACATTTGGCATAAAACATATTATTTCATATTTTGAAATGTTTATGCTGATACATATCATATATTGATTGGATGAGTAAATTATTCTCATGACTAATCAATTCAGCCTACACATATGGTAGAGCAAATTATTAATTTTTACAGGCACAAGATTCAATGCCAACGAATGCTGAAGCACAAATTATTCTATATCCGTTCGGATTCATATTTTATATTTATCTCAGCAAGGAGCTCGAAAAATTTCTTCTCTCTATATATATTCGGCTCCGAGGAAAAGCTACAACAGTTATTATATTTCACCCCCAACGGATAGTTGGTCGGGGTAATTCTTATTTATATTCAGGCCCAGATATCTGCTCCAGCACAAATGATTCTATATATCCATTGGGATTCATATTCTATATTCATCTCAACATGGAGCTCGGCGAGATACTTATTATCATATTCAACTTTGAGGAGAACTATAACATTTATTATATTTCACCCCCAACGGATAGTTGGTCGGGGTAATTCTTATTTATATGCAGGCCCAACAAAGTTCTCGGCCATATTCTTATGTTCTGGAAAATATTATTCTTATTCGGCATTCTGCAATTATGCCTCGACAAGATACTTATTCAGCTTTAAGGAGAATTACAACATTCGTTCGGATAATTCTTATTTATATTCAGGCCTGACAACGTTCTCGGCCATATTCTTATGTTCTGAAAGATCTTATTCTTGTTCGGCATTATATGATTCTACCTCGACTGATCGGCGAGGCACTTTATTATTTTTAATTATTCTTTATATCTATTTGGATGCATATTCTATTCTCATTTCAGCATGGAGCTCGACAAATATTATATCTTATTCAGCTCCAAGGATGTCTCCAACATTTATTATATCTTATTCAGCTCTAAGGATGTCTCCAGCATTTATTATATCTTATTCCCAACAATCTGTTGGTCATCGCCGAGGAGGTATCCTGCATTTATATTATATCTTATTCCCAACAATCTGTTGGTCATCGCCGAGGAGGTATCCTGCATTTATATTATCTTATTCCCAACAAATCTGTTGGTCAGCGCCGAGGAGGTCTCCAGCATTTATATTATCTTATTCCCAACAATCTGTTGGTCAGCTCCGAGGAAGTCTTCATCATTCATTATCAATTACCACCAACTCCGATTGGTAGACAAAATCCAACTCCGGTTGGTAGACAAAATCCAATTCCGATTGGTAGATAAAATCCAACTCCGGTTGGTATTGGTCGATAAATCTCATTCAAAGTTCACATTCCACAGTTGGGGGCTTCTATTACGGATATATTTGTTCATTTGGTGGCACATTCTTATATCATCATGCAGTCGAGCATCAAATTCAACCCCGACTAATCACTTTCTCAGGAATTACTTTTGATATTGAAGTTCAGGAGGAATATTGAAGTTCAGGAGGTATATTGAAGTTCAGGAGGAATATTGAAGTTCAGGAGGTATATTGAAATTCAAGAGGTGTATTCAGAAGTATCAGGACATGATGAAAGAAAGCGAAAAGTATTCCACCGAGGAACTCTGTCAGACCAGAAATTAGAAGACAAGTTGCCTATATGGAGGCTATATGTAGATGGATCATCTTTCACTACAGGCTGTGGGGCAGGGATCGTTTTGAACAGCCCAGATGAGGTCGACAGGGAATACGCCCTACGTTTCTAATTCAAAGCTTCTAATAATGAGGTTGAGTATGAGGCCATGATTGCAGGTCTTAATTTGTCAAATACTATGGAGGCACAGCAGGTTATTGTCTTCAGTGATTCTCAATTGATCGTAAATCAAATGTTGGGAATATACGCAACCAAAGGAGAATTGATGATCAAGTATCAAGCAAAGGTGATGGAGTTGGTATCAGAGTTTATTGCTGTTCAACTGGTAAGAATATCAAGAATGGAGAATGTGAGAGCATACGCCTTGGCCCGATTAGCATCAGCTACTCGTACCGAGCTGCGAAGAACGATACCAATTGAAGTATTAGAAAGTCGGAGCATGGATGAAGACCTGACGATGAATATTATTACCCTTGATTTAGGACCATCTTGGATGGATCCTATCAGAGCATATATTAAGGAGGAACAATTACCGGAGGATAAGCTCGCTGCCAAGAAATGGAAGTTTAAAGCTGCTCGGTATGTACTAATTAATGGTATTCGGAGGATAAGTTCGCTGCCAAGAAATAGAAGTTTAAAGCTGCTCGGTATAATGGTATTCGGAAGATAAGCTCGCTGCCAAGAAATGGAAGTTTAAAGCTGCTCGGTATAATAGTATTCGGAAGATAGCTCGCTGCCAAGAAATGGAAGTTTAAAGCTGCTCGACGAGGAATTATGGCAGGTTTGCAAAGATGTGTACATCCCTCCGAGGTGAATTGATTAAAGAGATCTATGAAGGGTCCTGTGGAGCCCATGTAGCAGGTCGAACACTTTTGTAAAAGGTGATGACGCAGGGATACTACTGGCCGACGATGAGAGCTGATTGTATAGCTTATGCCAAGAAATGTGACAAGTACCAACGCTTTTCCTCCATCCGAAGAACTTCACAAACATTGTTGACACCCATCATTTATCCTTGGACATTTTCCATGTGGGGATTGATTTGGTTGGACCATTGTCGACGACTCGAGGAAGATTCAAATACCTCGTCATCGCAGTAGATTATTTTACTTAGTGGATAGAAGCTGAGCCACTTATTGACATGACATACGAGAAGGAAGGTGTACCAGTTTATTTGGAAGAACATCATCTGCCGATATGGTCTCCCTTATGCCTTCATCACAGACCATGAAACACAATTTGATAACGAGGAGTTTGCTGCCTATTATCATCAGTCAAACATTTGAAAAGCTCTAAGGAGCCAAAAAGTGTTATAAGTAGCCAAAAAGTGCTCTAAGGAGCCAAAAAGTGCTCTGAGGAGCCAAAAAGTGCTATAAGTAGCCAAAAAGTGCTCTAAGGAGCCAACCTCCTTTGGTTAGGAGGACAGCTATAAGTAGCCAAAAAGTGCTCTAAGGAGCCAACCTCCTTTGGTTAGGAGGACAGCTCTAAGGAGCCAAAAAGTGCTCTAAGGAGCCAACCTCCTTTGGTTAGGAGGACAGCTATAAGTAGCCAAAAGCTCTAAAAAACCAAAAACTACTCCTTTGGTTAGGAGGTGTACACCAGCATGATCAATGACGGTTGGTAAGATAAAAATATACTCTCACATTACAACTTATGTTGATCGGGAGGTAAGATTATTACAAAAGTTCCTCGAAGAACAAAATATTCCAAAATACACCAAGTATAGCTGGTCGGGGATAAAAACCCACTAACTATAATTGGTCGACGAGGACAAATTATTAACCTTAGTTGGTCGGACACATTTTATGAAAATATTTGAAATTGAACCAAGTATGGCTGGTCGGGGATAAAATCCCACTAACTATAGTTGGTCGACAAGCATAATTTAACAACCTTGGTTGGTTGGAAAAATTTTAAACATTTTTATACTCATTACTTTATTATTAAGTGATCGAGCAACATTATTGATACTTGTAACTTTTTATTACTAAGTTGGTCGATGAACAACACAATATTATTATCTTTTTAACTTATACATAAGCGCAGATGTAAAGTATTTTACAAGACAATAGCAATTAAGATTGCGAATAAAAATGAAAGTCTTTCATCCAAAAAACAAAATACATTGAGAATGAAAATGTATACTAACTATTACATTGAGATTCCTATTCTATTGGTTTCTTTTCCTTCTACTTTTGAAACAGGTTCCTCGCCAGCAGGAGGATCATCTAAAATATAAGGGGAGTTTATGAAGTTAAGATCTTTCAACATTCTGATATTCATCACAGATGATCTATCCGAGAAGCATTAGCTCATTCCCGAGAAGCACTTGCTCGTCCCTGAGAATCACTTGTTAGTCCCCGAGAACCTCTTGTTCGTCCCCGAGCAGAGGTAGAAGTCAAAATCAGCATCTATAGCACTGAGATCTTTGTTAATACTGTCTCGACCAATAATGAAGAAGAATTTATGAGAAAATGTTTCGAAGTCCACCACTAGCCTGGTACTAATCAGATTGAAGAGTTGGGTTCAAAAGCTATATGTTACTCGACAAAGTATTCAGATAAGCTTAAATCAGAAAAATCAAGCACGTGAAGTTAGCACTCAGTTGCTCGACACAGGAAGCAGTTGGTCGGATGGCAAACCAATCAACATACTTGAAGATTATGACAAGCTACAAGTTTCATACTATGGCATGGCTGCATCCAAATTCCCAGGGGTGATACATAGCACACGGAGTTCCTATAAAGAAAGATTAGCAACCATCGATCAGCCTGCATCATACTTCATCCAGGAGATAATGAACTTTATATTGAACAAATCAAGAAGGTAGATAAAGAATTTCACGAGCCCCGAGCAACATTGCAGAATAAATACTCCATCCTTTCAAGTAACCCATCAAGCATGAAGCATTGGGGGCTTCTGTTGATACCAAATTTAATCTACTGACGTGGACCAATAATAAGAAGACACGTGTCAATCTACATGGCACAATAACAACGAGGAAGTTTATTTCCCCCGACCAAGTCATGTTCGCTCCGAGCAACAAGGATACCCCGAGGAACTACAACACTCCGAGGAACTCCAGCGCTCCGATGAACTCCTGAACGACGAGCAACTAAGGCGGTTCGAGCTGCATCTCGACCACATCATTGATTGCCAGATAACCAACAGTTCAAAACTGTTCATTGACTGCTTATCATCTTGACGCACACGCTTGAAGAACATTAAATGAGTTACCCTTTCAGATGATAGCCTCAAGGACCTTTCATATGTATATCATTTAATGCACCACCCTTTCATATGTAAGCCTCATGGCTATAAATACATTGTATCTCCCTCATTCAAAGGGACCGGAATTTCTTGAGAGAACTTGTAATCAAGAATTCCATAAACACTCAGCAATAACATAACAGTGGACGTAGGCTTTATTCCTAGTCGAACCACTTTAAAAATCTTTGTCTTATTTATTTATCTGTGATTGAATAATTAGAGCAATCTAGTTTTTTACATCAACAGCAATGCTTTATCTTTGCATTGCCGATCGCAAGCCCGGATAAAGGAGGAGGGGAGAGGTCATTGGTTCCGTAAAGGTCTAAATTCATTTTTTGTTCTCCTGCAGAATGACCATATATTGGTGATTGAATTGAAGATTCCAACTTGCCCCCTTGTTATTGTTTTGCGGAGGTATTTAGCATTATAAACTTTTGACATCAGGGTTTGATGATATCATTTATGATAATAGCCTATGAATTCTCTTTTATGTTAGTTAATTTCAAATTTAGTGTACTGCAAGCCTGCAACTTCTGCACATGTGTGTTCAGAATTTTAAAAAAGAACAACACAAAAGGAACGGGTGTGCTTTCTGCATACATATCAAATAATCACCTTATTTAATTAGGTAATGTAACAAGGAGGGGACGATATGCTATATATTCATAGTTGTTCAGGTTTCAAAGGAATAAGGACATCAAGACCTATGGTTTCTCTTTCTATTCGACTCACGAATGATAGTTTATTTGATGTATGTTTGTTCATATATGAGACATAGATTAAAATTTACATAGTTTGTTGATGTCTGTATCTCGTTTATTTTTTTGGTGAAAATAAAGTCACTACGAATCATACTTTATTGTTGCTTTATAATTCATGATAGAACAACTTATAGAATTCATTATGTTTAATTTTGTTATCTTGCAAATTTTTCTTCATTTTTTATTAAGCATGACAATCAAACATGATAAACGAATTAGGGATGGCTCATGATAATATGGAGGCTATATGTCATATAATGTCATCCGTCTTGATTGTCCTATGTAAACACAATTTAACGTACTGATATATTTTGTTGACGATCGTACCTTGGTGCGATGGCAAGTAGGGGTGGCCGTGGGCCGGGCCTGGGCAGGCCCGGTCGGGCTCGGGCCGGGCTTGAAAAATTAAGTGCTATCCCAAGCCCGCTCGGGCCTAGATCGGGCCTTGTTATGTTATCACAAGCCCGCCCAGATTTGAATGATCTTTACCCAGGCCCGCCCGATCGGGCCTTATTATGTTAATTAAAAGATTTTTTTTAAAATTAAAATACCTATTTTTTTATTTAAAGACGATTTTTTTAATTAAAAATATGTTTTAAACTCCATATATTACAAAGTCCATATATAAAGTTTCCCACTCTACATGAAAAGACTTGGTATATGTTTTTATATTTATAAAAGTTCCCCCCCCCACATACATATATATATATTTCGGGCCTCGGGCCGGGCCGGGCCTCATCGGGCTTAAGAACTCATGCCCAAGCCCGCCCGAAAAAAAATCGGGCCTATAAAATTTTGCCAAGCCCGCTTTGCGGGCCTATTCACCTTACCCAAGCCCTATTTTTTTATTGGGCGGGCTTGGCGGGCCTCGGGCCTATGGCCACCCCTAATGACAAGTGCCCTCGCCCAACCTACTGTTGGTCTCGAGTTCGAGACATGGGAAGTCTTTTGGTGATGGACTTTTTCGGTAGAAAAATGTTGTAGAAGGATTGCCCTTGTTCTTACATTAGCCCAATGAATTAATCTTCACAATAATGCATTTCAATAATGTTGGTGTATACATAAAAAAATGCAATATGAAATAACAATTTAGGATACTTCTTCTTGTCTCATGCAATATTTGCTGCAAGTTTGATGATTTATCACTTGATTCACTATATTCATCGTCACATAATAATGGATCTATGAAGTGTATATCAACATCCATATCCTCAAGTAGTCAAGTAATTATTTTTTCCTGCTTTTTCTTTTTATAAATGTTTCGTTCTTTCTTATTTTTTTCACCATCATGTGGGAGGAACAGATTACTGAGGATTTAAAGCTGGTGAACCATATTAGAGATATCTTTTTTGAGCTTCAAGATTTCCTGTTGGGGCATCCCCCAGTATAATACCAAGTAGTGTCTAGAATTCCTCGTCTGGTAACTCTCTCTCTCGCTCTCACGCACACACAGAGACAACCTACATGCACTTCACACGTGGAGTATTGTCATAATATCATTCTATAGAAGCATCTTATGTTGCTCATTGATTACTCAGTCAGATATATCTACAGAGACAACCTACATGCACTTCACACATGGACATATTGAAAGTGTCTTACAAGTTTTCTGTTGGTTATGAGCTGTATGAAGCACTAGGATCTACATTCTGAGAACATAATACTTATTTCAATCAGGATACCGAGAAGATGAAACAATTATTGAGATGCCCATATAAGAAATGATGAATAGTAATCTTTTCACGATAAACTCTGGCGCATATCATCTTCTCGAAGCAGTGGTGGCTAATGTTTTTTATAATGGCAGTGATGTCAGAAGTTCAAAATAATTCTGTAAACCAGTACAATCCCTCTGACAACAGGTAACACATTAGAGCCTTCCTCGAGTGATATACATACTCTTGGTTCAGTAGGTTTTTTGTTTGAGCAGTCCTCTTTTGTAGATGATGACACACTCCATTGCTTGAACTTGTCAGGCAGGGCATCTGGTATCAGGTCCTCAAATTGCTTTTCATCAAGAAGTCCCCACAAATGTAGTGAAAAATTGGAGAGGTCACACGAACCACCTAAGATCAACAAAAAGAGGGCTTAGCCTAGTGATAATTATAGGCCCCGACCAAGGGACAGACAATTGATCCAAGATCACGTTAAGGCGTTGAGGAAGCTTGTGCCCAATGGATCAAAGGTAACTTTTATGGACCATTCTCCTCGCCTTTTTTGGTGCAGTTATCTTTAGATCGAATATGTCCTGAAATGTGTGAATGATAAATACAGTGTAGTCTTGATTCTCTTCTAGAGAGAACAATCAAGAATATGATATTTATGCAATGGGTGACAAAGCATGCTAACAAGATCGATAAATGCATTGAATCAAAGGTACGAGTTTGAGTATACGTTGAGAAGAAAAAAACAAAACAAAATTTCAAGTCACAACAAGATAATGCTTTAGGTGTGCTCTGCTTCTTCAGCTTTGCAAGCTCCTCTCTGACCAAACCAGCCTCTGCAAATTGACTATTAGTTTTAATGTTTGAAACACACGTGAATGTTTACAAGGTGATTCTTTGTACATAACTTCATATCCACACAAACTTACCTTAATCTTTGCCAACATGAGCTTAAACCTATCAAAATCAATAAGATATGCCCTTCTTTACTGAACAATCAATTTTCTGCCCCAAGAGCTATTATCCCACTTGTTCTTAACATCTGCCGTGAGAGAAAAATTGTATCCAACATATTAGCCTGTTTGGGATATATTATTTATGGCTCATAGATTAAATAATAAAACTATTTTAAGTAAAAATAGCTTTACAATTCATTCTACAATAAAAAAATCGCTAAAAATTATATTTCACTACTATTCCTACCTGCAGCCTCCATCGCTTCAATCAGTGTCTTCTTCTTTGGGCACCTTTGATGTCAATGGTGATATATGTGAGTGTAAGCCTCTTAAAATTCATTTGGCATTTAACCATATCAGGAGAATCCATAGGGGGCTATAAAAATATAACATGAAGTTTCTTATGTTAGATGGTTCATTAACCCTATGCACAACGGAAGAACAACGATTTCAATGAAAATCCAGTGTTATAAGAAATTAAGTTAAACATATCAAGTATACACGTCTGCAAACATATAGATTTTATACACGAATTAAATTATTCTACATTGTAATAACCGACAAATAAAGGGTTGTTCAGTTATTTAAAAGGAGACACCATCAATTGCATTTTGAACAACCCTTTATTTGCCAATTAAAAAACGTTCAGGTGGATGTTTAAAGTTGCTGGTTATACAAAAGCTTGAAGATGAGCTATAATTGTGGCTATTATGTGCCAAAGAAGTGTTACATCACAACATTTCAAATCTAAGACATGGTTAAAAAATGTTGGTATGACAATCACCTATAACCTTAAACGCAATTGTAACAATCAGTAATGACCATCATTTCTATATCTTCTCAGCTTCACTAATGTCTTAAGTTGCTTCAATTATGCAGGTTGTTAATCTACAAGCACAAGTAGCTTCTCTAAAGGAACAATCAGGCCAAAGTTTGGGCACTGATTCTAGTAATGCAAACCCAGATGATAGATCCTATGGAAACATTCCATCTTATCCACAAGATGCTCAAAGTTGGTTACACTCACAAAGTTCAAGCATGGTGACACCTCAAAATAACTAATACCCAACTATAGGTAACATGGGAAACTCGCCACTTGGGGGAATTGAGAACATGAATATGAACACGGGTGGAAATTATGAAAACACAGTCCTCTCCAAAGTAAATTGTCAGTGATTTTAGGTGAGTTGCACTTTCTACGCACGCAAGCGAGGGATTTGTGTCCGTTCATGGCGAGTTTTCTGTGGGGTTAAGCCGGCAAGTGAATGGATCAATCATACCTTCCGAACGTGAGCTTAATCATTACTGTTTATTTTTTAAACATTTTGTTTGATAAATTGCTATTGTTCAACTAAAGTGTTCAAATTTACTTCAAGCTGCAATTTTACTATCTTAACTATAAAGTGCTTCATATTTCTGTTTTAGCCATATAAAAGAGTTGGTGTAATTACGACTTTCAACTTCCCTTATACTGTCCTTGGTGAGTACCCAACCCTCAGTTAATGGTCAAAGAAGAATGGACCCGTTTTACACTGAACTAAAATTGTTCTTTGCATTTATTGATTATGTGATGAAAAGGTCGATTTTGTAATAAAGTACATAGTTCAAGTGAGTTTCTCATGTTTAAAAATATAGGGGGTGGGAGTATAGAAGATAAACAAAAGAAGAACTATAAAGGAAAAGGTAAGGAGATTTTTTTACAGTTTCCTAAAGTTTTCAATAAACAGACTGTAATTTCTCTATTTATATTCTTCATTTCAGGACTTGGCAGATGTTTCTAGCTATCCTTGTTATTCACTCGGCCCGAATTTTCCTGCTGAGCAAAAATGACCAGTTGGGCCTCTTGTTGTTGTGGGCATTAGAGATGGTGTTCTGTGGTAAGGATATGATCTCCACTAAATTTCATTCATTCACCTCCTCAAAAGTATAGGTATGTTCTTTAGGTATGTTAAATAGGGTACGTTGGAGAGCCCGACTCCTTGTATGTATTCTAAATGGTACCTTTCCGCAGTGCAAGTAGGCTTGCTCGAGAACATCGTGATGATTTAGCACAATTTATGCTAGGGACCTGAAGCACTTCATTTGCCTGGGATTTTTAAGAGGTTAGCGAATAAATTCATTATCTCTTCTATAACAATATTAACTTTGAATTTTCATATATTTCAAGCTGTAGATTTTTCTGAGTCAGGCATAATGAAATGCTTCAGTAGCATACGACCAAAGTGACTTGGTTTCAACACCCATTAATTCGAAACTGTTACTCATACCTATACATTATCAATAACAATTTTCCTCAGATTGGTTCGTCGGGAATGATTCTCAAAAGGCCAATTACCGATTCGTCGAGTCCTATTTTTTTTTCAACTCGTTTTATTCTTAAAATAATATATAATTTTGTTTCGCCGAAACTGAAACCTATTCCGAGTAAAACTTGGATTACCAATTCTTAGGCCGAAAGGACCTGTCTTTGAACCGCGAGTTTCACGTGTTTTTATCCATTATGCGTTGCATTTCACCTTGTTCCTATTATCATAATGAAATTGCTATGCTATTTCTTGCAGGTTGGAGTTTGATTTGGCTATTCAAATTGATGATTTGAAAAGATCACTTTAGTGTCTTCTGACGATGAGCAACAGTAGGGATATCGGGCAGGAAACTACTGGGCTAGACTTGAATGACCTCATGAACGTCACAGCTAAAAAGGAGAATCTTGTGGATGCTGTTGAAGGAGTAGTGAAATACACGAAGGAGTTTTTGGATCTTATCGATGTTGTAGATGCTACTGGACAAGCCGACATTGCTCGTGAAGCTATCAAAAGGTTAGTTGTCGCAGGTTCAATGAAGGGGGCTTTATAGGGTCACGAGTTAAGAGGACTAGCTCTACGTCTTGCAAATCACGGAGAGTTGACATGGCTTAGTGTACATTCTCATGACTTTTTCTATTGCTTCTTCTTCTTCTTCTTCTTCTTCTTCTTCTTCTTCTTCTTCTTCTTCTTCTTCTTCTTCTTCTTCTTCTTCTTATTATTATTATTATTATTATTATTATTATTATTATTATTATTATTATTATTATTATTATTATTATTATTATTATTATTATTATTATTATTATTATTATTATTATTATTATCATCTCACTTTTTTCTTCTTATGCTTCATATTAAATAATTGGGTTGTCTGCTGCATGATAGGAAAATAAATATATTATATCTTGCATCCATCCCATTTTGGTTCATTGACTTCGCATTTTATTTATGAATACATCAAATATAAAATGTCGTATTTATCTATGTCTATTTAAAAATATAACTATGTCATGCATGTGTATACTTGTACAAAATTGCGTAATTTGGATTAATTATTTAGGCATTGATTGATGTTGGATTTCAACAATGATAAGGCCTCTTGGAGTCCCATTTCAGCAAGTGACAACTTTTAAAGCATTTCAGCTTGAGTTTATACCACCTCATTATCTTGTTAGGGTTGAGTACTACAGTGTTGGCCTTTTCTGGAATTTAAGGGTGGAAAGCTTTTGAGGGTAGTTCTTAAGTTTCAGGTCATTCTTAGTGTTGAAATTACAGGCTACAATCCAGAAACTAACCAAGATCATCATGTTTGGAAGCCTGATTGCATGTGACCGAGTCTGGAGAGGGAGGGCGAAGAGATTGCTTGAGCGACTAATCAAAAATTCCAATAATGGACATTGGGGGGTGAAAGCTTAAGACAACAACCTAACATCCTAGAAATAGGTACAAACACATCAAGCGATACAAAAGTAACTTATCTAAACTAACCACGTTCTCATCGTACTCTCGATTTACCAAATAGACTAGCATACGCCTCTTTTCAAGGTTAAAAAGGGGAGTTGGGGGGCGAAAACTGAAAACAATAGCCTAGCGGCCTAAAAATAGGTATAAACACATCAAGTGATACCTAAGTAACTTGTCTAAACTAACTCCATCCTCATCGGACTCTCAGTTGGCCAAATTGACTAGTATACGTTTCTTTTTGGGGTTAAAAATAGTCGTTGGGGGGCGAAAATTGTAAACAACAACCTAGTTAACTAGATTTAGTTATAAACACATCAAGAAATACCAAAGTAACTTGTCTAAACTAATCGTATCCTCATCGGACTTTCGCTTGTCCAAATTGATTAGTATACGCTTCTTTTGGGGGTTAAGAATGGGCTTTGGGGGAGAAATTTGAAAACAACCATCTAGTGGCCTAGGTTTAGGTACAAACACATCAAGCGATACCAAAATTACTTGTATAAACTAATCGCGCCCTCATCCGACTCTCGATTGGCCTAATTGACTAGTATACGATTCTTTTTAGGGTTAACAATGGGCGTTTAGGGGGGGGGGGGGGAGAAACTTAAGACAACAACTTAACGACCTAGATTTATGTACAAACACATCAAATGATACCAAAGTAACAATGGCCATTTTTTGTATATCGATAATTCCCCAATAAAATTACATGTGTGTCAATGGCATGAGAATGTTCTAGTCTTTTTTGTTATTTACTCATTTATAATTACACATTTACTAAGGTTGGTTTTGTTCAACAGCTTCTTATTGGAAGATATGAAGATTAATTTTGGGAGAATGAAGACTACTTTTTCAAGGAATATAATGAAAACCACTTTTAGGAGAATAATGTGTAGTACTTTAGTGATGTTAGACTTTGTTTCAATTTTGTGGTTAAAAGATAGATGGTTTATCTTGTACTACATTTTGTTTTGGGAATTTTAATAGTTATGAATGAAATATAGTTTTAGATTGGCTTAATATCATCAAAATGTAGTGTCATTCATTTTGTCACGTGTTTTTTGAAATTATGTTTTGAGTGACATTTGTGGGCATAGGTTTTGCATTTCCATTGGTTGAGCACATGAGTTATAACTAGTGTATTTATATTTATTTATTTAATGAGAAACTAATATTTTTTTAAATATAATGATATTGTTAACGGACTTTAACCGTTACAAATAAAAACATCCGTTACAAACATATGACACACAATTCATTACAATGTACTTTGTAATGGTTTTATCTGTTACAAATTCTATATTTGTAACGGGTCAAAAGCATCACAACATAGTAAATCCGTTACTAATATATGTGATGTGTACCAACGCCAAAACCGTTACAAAATAAATTGCAACGGTTTTAATCCGTTACAAATACTAAATTTGTAACGGATTTTACCCATTACAAATTCGATTAATAAAATAAATAGCGCCAATTTTCTAACGGATTTAATTCGTCACAAATATTTTTTGTAACGGTTTTTGCTCGTTACAATTTACATGTTTTGGTATAGTGCATGTCAAAGTTTCCTCTTCTTTCTTCGCCTTTTTATTTTCTATAAGAGTCCTCTCTCTCAATCTCCTGTGTAGAATATGAAAGATGGGTTACCATCCACCTTCCCAACCTCTTAAATATCCTCTTAATTATTTTAATCCCCTTTTTATTCTTAGCCCTAAGTATAAAATGATCCTCCACCCTTATAAAGGTCCTTTTATGTCTAAAAAGGCCCATGGGTGGCTATTCTGCACCATTTTGACCCTTCTCGGATCACCGTTGCACTCGTAAAGGTTATTCGAGTCACCCAAATTTAAATATGCTAACATCCCGTTAACCGGTCCTGACACGTGCGTACGTTGTGCATCATCCATATATTATACTGATCCATCGATGTAACACCCTATCGACATATCACACTAAACTGTCGTTATCACTCATACGCGACTTATAATAAATCACATAACTATTCACTTATCACACACGAGTAAAGAATAATTATAATAAATATTAATCATTTATCTCGCTAATTAATATATGTTGAGTTCCAATTTAATTTCCCCTAATTAAATTAATAATATAAAGTAATTAATTAATAATAAAAGTATAGGGTATTATATTTTTCCCCATTAACAACGGAATTTCGTCATCAAAATTCGAACGTTCCTACCACAAAGAGCTTCGGATACTTCTCCCGCATGTCATCCTCACGCTCCCACGTCGACTTGGTAATATTGTGGTGTGCCATCTGTACACGCACTGACGGCACCACCCTTAAGAGAAGTTTACGCTCGCTACGATCTAAAATGACAGCAGGTATCTCCTCATATGAGATATCTGGATGTAAGTCAATCTCCTCTTGTGTTATGTGCCGGTAAGCCATATCACCATGCGATACCTTTTCAACGACGATACATGGAACATGTCGTGAATCCTTTAAAAATGCTCTGACAAGGCGAGCCTATACATAATTGGCACAATCCTCTCGATAGTGGGAAAAGGCCACGCATACATAGGTACTGACTTCACCTTCTTCCCGCCCCGCATCACTCTTTTCGTGGGAGATACCAGCAACAACACCTTATCACCCACGTCAAACTTTACAAAACTCCTATTTGCATCGGCGTAACTTTTCGGCCTGTCTTGAGTTTCCCGAATGCGACTCATGATCAACTAGATTTTTGTTCACATCTCCTGAATCAAATTAGGTCTGAATAGCTTTTTGTCCCCCACCTCTAACCAACACGAGGGTGAATGATAAGGTCTCATGTATTCAAATGGTATCATGCCAATAGTTAACCGGTACAAGTTGTTATACGCAAACTCTACCAAAAGCAAATACCACTCTCAATTATTCTTAAAATCCAGAATACACATCCTCAGCATCGCCCATAACGTATGATTCACCCTCTCCGTCTGCCCATCGATCTTATGGTGATAAGTTGTGCTCAAACGCAACTTTTTCCCCATCGCCTCCTGAAAGCTCTGCCACACCACTACAACAATTCTTACATTTAACTGCGAAATTTTTCGTAGCCAAAAGTGTATATTTCGTTGCTGATAGTTTTTGGCAACGAAATTTATCTCGCTGAGAGTTCGTGGCCAAAGGCCCGTCACTGGCAATTGCTTAGGTCATTTGCCATGATTTTTTTTTTCGTGGCAAATAGTCATATTTACGCTACAATTTATTTCGTAGCTAATTGTTCAACATTTCGTTGCAAAATGTCTTCATTTCGCTGCCAATTCCATTAAAAACTAGTGTATTAGAAGCTATTAGCTAAGAAATTTACAATTTATTTTGTAGCTATTTGTTCAACATTACATTGCTAAATGTCTTCATTTTGTTGCAAATTCTATCAATAAACTAGTGTGTTAGATGCTCTTAGCCACGAAATTTGTACCTTCCCTCAAGATCTATTGGGTACGAAATTTAATTGTTGAAAAATAATTTTTAATCATTAATTTTTCAATAATAAACTATAAAATCTTAAATCGCATTTTTATTTATCAATCGCATATTTAACTACGAAAACATTTATTCTGGTAACGTAGTGTTTCAACATATATATTTTTTATTTTGAAAAATGAATTTTATAGAGTATTGTATATCACCAAATTTAAACAAATTACCGCATTTTACAATAATAAACTATAAACTATAAACAAATTATCGAATTTTTCAATAATAAACTACAAAATCTTAAACCGCATTTTTATTTATCAACCGCATATTTAACTACGAAAACATTTATTCTGGTAACGTAGTATTTCAATATATATTTTTTTTATTTTGAAAAATGAATTTTATAGAGTATTGTTTATCACCAAATTTAAACAAATTACCATCTAAAAAACACATTCGTTAAGATGCACAAAATAACTAAATTATAATAAAAAAAATTCACATTATGTCACGTACACTTACATTGTAAAGTCACCTAAACACTTGTTAAGGGACGTAGAAGTCCCACATTCCATCCCCTTACAAACGACAAATAGTCATGGTGTAAAAAATAACTCAAACTAGTTAAAGGACTTAGAAGTCTCAGATTTCATTTACAAACGTCAAATGTCAAGAGTTCATGGCGCCCCAAAAATAACTTCTTGTCACGTTAAATCTGCAATTAAGAGAATACAATACCATTAGCTAAGATAAAGTAATATTTTATTTATTTTTATCATGAAAAAGTTATAACACCGAGCGGAAGTTGGTAATTAAAGAGATAATAATCGTCACGTAAAAAATTTCCAAAGTACGTAATTGCAAAACGGTAAAAATATTGCTCTACAATAAAACAAAATGTAATTTTTTAAAAAGTTGGCCATAATCTCGTTTGTTTATAAGACTATCCACCCTACTTAACAAATAATAAATTGTCCAACAACCTTCAAATAGTATAAATCCATAAAAAAAGTCACATATAACATGAAATACAAAACATTCAACCACTGAATTCACATTGTAACTCAAATAAACAAAGTGTCAATTTAAAAAAAAATGGACAAAGTCTCCTTTGTTTATTGGACTATCCACCCTATTGAGGGATAACAACCAATCCTATAATATTCAATAATTTTCAATAAGTAAAATTCAACCACTGAATCCTATAATATTCAATAAGTTTCTAATTTTCTCATGCATCAACGTTTATTCGATAAATTTCCACGTCTATTCATCCTGAATGGTACTGAAAATCTCAACTAACTAGGGCACCCATACACCCTATGTCCCGTGCATTTCTGCACAATTCCCCTAGACGTAACAAACTCGTGTTAAATTAATTCTCGCATACTTGACATGACTATATAGTGAGATTATACTCGACCAACCTACTAATGGCAACTTAACTATTCTCTAGATTACCCCACCGATATACTTGTGGTATAAACGTTCTATAATGGTTTTCACACCAGCATTATTCAATTCTACCGACCTCAAATGGTAATATAACTATCAACTCCCAGTTATAATCACATATACGTACAATAACTAGGGTACTAAACCCGAGTCCTAAGGACTAAACTTCTCTCACCTTCTAACGTTCGCTAAGTTTCATGCATGGGATTTCTCTCAAAGCGAAATCCAAACAAGGAACCCCCCGATACACTACTTTCTAACCTTACCGATCGTCGAGATCTGTTAGGCCCTCGGTCCATAACATGTACCCCCGAAGTCCCGTCTGCTGACATAAAAAGTCTACTCGTCCACTATCATGTCACTAAAGACGACATACAACGAGACGCTTTCACAAGTTCTCAGCGATATATAAATAAATAACGAGCTATATCTCTTTGCTCAAGAATAAACACAAAGCACCCGAAATCACATAAATCAGAAGTCCATACATATCGGGATAAAATATAACAAGACAACATGCACACCGAAGTCCAATATACAATATAATCTATATAGGTAGGCCCAACCCTCTTTTAGGCGATGCCTCGTAAAATAATATAACTCACCCTGGAATAAGAGACATGATAGCCTTATCATAAACCCTACTACCTCTCAAACCTTCGGTATCCGATAAATACAAATGACCATAATAATTTTTAGTTTCATAACTCTCTAAAGCAGTAAAACTAACCACACAATATAAATGTCCTCCTAGTGTACACCCCCACTCCCCCTGCTAGCGACATCGAAAAGTCCCTCTACCCAATAGAAAATACATTCATTATAAGGCTGATACTGCCAATGCACCCACCAAACTCGACTCTTACTCAAATTGTAGTGTTAATAATCATATATTGTGATGCACTTATGTCACCCGAACTAATCCCGTACTCGTAAGGATGAAACAAAAAATATTAACTCCTTTTGCCATCTGCCTTGCTTGATCGTCGGGTCCCTGAACGTAACTCTTGCGTCGAAACTGACCCACGATCTGTTGCAATGGTTATACATCCACGATCTCATCCTATGGTTTACCTTACCTCTCTTTTGGCAATCCTTTCTTTTTATGGCCTATACACCCACTAGTGAGACATCTGCCTAAAAATATCTCTGCCTCTGATCATGGCCCTGCTAGCCTTCTCTATTATTCCCTTGGTCCTACCAACTCTGCGAAACGAGATGCTACTGATGCTGAGGACTTCGTTGTTCCTTCCTGAACCCGTCATACCTCAGGCTGGTAACCTCTGGGCCTAAATCTCTTAGCCCGATTCTCCCGCCAAAAATCCGCCAAAAATCTCGCTCTTGCTGTTTATTGTGCCCCACTGAAAACATTCCCATTTAACTTCCCAGGTTAACTGGACTTTCCAATTATGGATAAGTTTAATAAAGGTGGTCCAACTCTCCACCCATAGGACACCTTTTCGTGTCCTCCCCTTGTCTCTGGCCCCACTGGCTATGTTAGGGTATCCTTCCCTCGGATCGGGTAGTCTTAGCCTCGATTGCTAGCCCCTTTGTTCCTTTGGTTCCACTTTCCCTCTGGACCTCATTGCTGGACTTGACGGACTTGATTGAATTATCCCTCACTGGGTAAGAATTTCATAGATATGCATCATTTAAAGGGGTCCCATACTGGATATACTCTCTTTGTGGTGTTTCACTAGCACCGTTTAATCCAATCTTGATCTTTGACTAGATTTTCCAATCTTCTTGGCTCCCTCCTCATGGAAGTGTTAATGTAATTTGTAAATGTATGCCCCTGACGACATCGACACTAGTCACTCTAGCCTGATTTCCCATCCACATTTGTGTATTATACTCACACTGAAAGTCAATTCGCATCTCTGTCTGAACAGCATATGGAAAATCTTAAGGTCAAACCGCACCCAAATTTCTCATTTTATTTCATATATACTCATTTGTAAGTGATGACTCACTCTCACCACTCTATGCTGCTCCAATGAGCTGAAAATTTAACCCAAAATTTTAATCATAGGTGTCCCTGTTATCCACACTACATAATAGCCTTTAGATTATCTTATTCCATTGGCCCGCCGCATTTCCTCTTTTCTCATAATTCTTATAGATGACTCTTAGAAAGAGTCCCTCCGCCTCTCCCCCTACCTACTACAATGGGTGAGTCTGAGTTTATAACACCATTATCTATGATAATGTTTGGGAAAGCTACTGCCCCCCGACTGATTATTCTATTGTCATCTGCTGGAACAATAATTATGGCAAATTCTATCGCGACCACCGTTCCCAGAATATTCCATAGCTTTCGCTGTGACTTTCCTCGTATAGTCCTTCTAACGACCTACATTGGTCGTCATATATTATTCGGTGTACGAAGTCCAACCGAACTCGAATTATGAATCACGTCACTATTCTTAATAGCGAAAGAACGTAACTCGCATACGTAGAGGAATACAATAACCCTATAATGAGGCTCTATATTAAAGAATGCTAACCTGAAATGTAATAAGCTGCACAGATCCTAAGGAATCTAGAACCTTATGCTCTGATACCATCTGTGACACCCCACTTAATTAAATACCGGGTGATCAGGCCTTTATGAAATTAAAAACAGAATATCCAGATTGGTTCATTCTTAGCATCACCATCGAAAAACTTTTTAATATTCACTAACCACCTAGTATTTGAAAAGTTGGTGTCAAATTTTATCTTTATTATTAACATGCAATGATTTAAAACAATTAAATATCACATTCACCGTACTAAATTAATCAATACCACAATTAATGAAATACCAAATCAAATAAAATATGGCGGGAGTAAACACCACAGTCTGAAACTCTAATACAATAATCTACAAAAACTAAACCCATAACTGAATAATAAAAGAAGTACAATATATCTGAAACAACTGCTAAAAGAAGATGGGCAACATGCCTGACTAAGATAAAACAGTGAGTGCATCAGATCTGCAAGAAAATGGAGGTGTCTACCAAACTAGGACTTGCAATCGACCACAACAACTGCAACAACGGAAAATGGAAATGAACTCCTAAGCTAGGCCTCCCTGTGGTTAGGCACTTAAAAATGGTTTTTATAAAAAGAAATAGATTTGAAAAATGGGTCAGAGCTCCAGTGAAAACATCTAAAAATTTAACAAGTATTTAAAGTGTATAATTAGCAGATATTATATGCATGTTAGGTTTGGGACTCTCACTTGAGGTCCTCACCCCTCAACTAGTGTGCTAGCCTAACGTATACTCCTAACACGTCCTAGTCATGCTACCCCGCCTAACTAGTTCGAATTAAATATTTTACTTCATCTACTAACTTTTGGTACTCAATTGTGTCACCCATGCAAACATCAATTTATGTTCTATATCTATTGGGCATTTATAAATTTCTCATGTAATATTAAATTCTCGCACACTTGTATACATCTAGATATCACTATCTTTCTCATCTACTAAGCACAAACGATATAATTAAATTAGAAGTATATATATGTATATATATAAATATATACATGTCACTCTAATTATAATATTATATACATGTCACTCTAATTATATATATACTACTATAGCACCCTTAGGCTGAGACCTACGGTATATGCATACTCTGCTATCATGTTCTGGTAAATCGCGCACTGTATAAAGGACAGTTGGTTCTGTATCTCTCTCGAACCATAAAGACAAATCACATATATTGGAGGCGAACATAGTCCCTAGAGAAATGGGTCACGCATATACCTAAGCTCCCATTCAACCGTCGAAACTATCATACTCTCAGATCGCACGTGTGTCCAAAATCCTATGTTCTGGGTATAAGTCTAAAATCACCCTAATGGGCTAGTTAGTATAAGCCTGTCCACGACGCGAAACCTCCACCCGATAGCAAGCAACGCAAGTATGTCATACACATAAGAATAATACAACCGGTATACACACAGCTTATATATCCGTATCTTCATTATAGGCATACTCATGCCCTATATTATACATCCCATACATACTATATATACATATCCCCCGAATATCCCACATAGGCATGTCAATGGGTCGGGTCTGGACCCGAACCCGATCCGTATAATAGGGTCTGAGCATACATTTTTCGACCCGAGACCCGAATACCCATTTATTAAACGGGTAGGGTCTGGATCTTATACAAGACCCGGACCCGAAGTCCTGACCCGAATTGTACATTATTATTTTTTAAATATATATACATATACTATAAATTTATATATAAATATTATCAATATAACATGTAAGTAATATATATAAAACTATATATTTATGTATATAATAAATATAAATAATATATGTTTTATTTATACTCACTACACCAAAATGACAAAATTGTCACCTTTCAGCCGGCCACCCTTGTCAAGATCATTGACCGTGACAAAAAACACGCGTTTTGTGTCACGGTCATTGACCTTGACACGACCGTGACAAATTTACTTGTCACGGACTTGTCACGGTCAATGACCGTGAAAATTCTTTAAATAATTGTCACGGTCAATGACCTTGACACGACCGTGACAGCTTTTGCAGCAAAAACCCTTTCCCCCTTCTTTTTTCCCTCCCACCGTTCCCTCCCTCTCTCTCTCTCTACGCTGTTGTTGCTCTCTCTCTCTACTTTCAGGTTTAATTCTCTCTCTCTCTTCCATTTCTATATATATTTGTGTGTATATATATGTGTGTGTGTATGTATATATGTGCGTGTGTGTGTGCGTGTGTGGGGGGTAGGGCAGGGTGGGGGTAGGGCAGGGTGAGGGTAGGGGTGGGGCTGTTGTGTGTGTGTGTATATGTGTGGTGGGTGGGGGGTGTGGAGGGAGGTGGGGAAGGGTGGGGGGCTATTTTTTTTTTTTGTGTGTGTGGTGTGTGTGTGTGTGTGTGTGTGTGTGGTGAGTGATGGTGGTGGTGTGTGTGTATGTAGTGAGTGGGGGGTGTGGAGGGAGGTGGGGGGTGTATGTGGTGAGTGGGGGGGTGTGGAGGGAGGTGTGTGTGTGTGTGTGTTTGTGTGTACAACTAATATTAATAAGAAGGATGATGAATAGTGCACTTACAAACCCAAAGGTATCAAACCCTAGGATAGAAAATCTCCCACTCAAAATATCCCTCCGAACTAAAACCTAATGAAAAACTAGATAAACACTAACTAATGAACTAAAAACCATATATATATATAAACACTAACTAATGAATTAACCCATGAATTTATTTTTGTATTTGAATTAACCCATGAATTTATTTTTGTATTTGAATTAACCCACGAATTAACCCATGAATTTATTTTTGTATTTGAATTAACCTATTATATGAAACATACTTGAAATTAAATATAGTGCACATAGATACTAGCCTTCTAGTTCTTATGCGTACGCATTCAATAGCCCTTAAACCCGTTCGAGAGTCACTACCCCTGTAATGAGATCTCTCGAATTGTCCCATTTGGACAGTTTGAGACTGTATAATTTCTGTATAATATTCTTATTGGCTTAAAGTTGTTACTTTTGGAGGAAGTTCTGCAGCCATATCTTAATGTTCTCTGGGTACATACTAGATTGACAAGTGTGACTGTTATTTCAATTGACCAATTGAAATAACACTCACACCTGCCAATCTACGCCGTGTACTTGGAGAACTACGGGGATATGCTGTCGATTTTTTTTTAAATCGTAACAATGTGCATGAGCTGTTATGTATATTACAGAAAAATGCAGTCTTGAATGGGATAGGACCACTTACCCTTTAATAGGATAATTAAATGATGGGATCATTAAATAAAACATACTATAAATCTAAGTTTTGCAGAGGTGTGGTAGCTGTGATGGGATATCCGAAATACAAAGAGTGGATGGGTGAGACTAATAGAATGGGGGATGTGTTTCGCAGAGGTGCTAACGAATTTGTGAAATATGCAAAGAGATGTCGTAATGATGAAGAGTTTCCGTGTCCGTGTGCTAGGTGTAAGAATGGTAAGGTGTTTAAGTGGAAAACAGTTGAACTACATTTGTTAAGATCGGGTATGCAAGATAGTTATCGATTTTGGAGTTTTCACGGTGAATTGAAAGTTCCTTTTGTCCCCGACCAACCTTCACAACAACCTTCAACAAGTAGAATAGATGTAGAAGGGGACGACGTAGATCATAATATGCTAGAGGATTTAGTTGATGATGCGTACGGAGTTTATGAAGCAGAGGAGAATGAGGTTACTGACGATGTAGAAGATTCAAGTGCTCGTGAAGATAACACGATAAAACTTGACGATGACTACCAAAGTTTAAAATTTAAGGCGACCCAACAGTTATACTCTGGCTGTGAGAAAGATCAAACAACTTTATATGCCATGGTTGGTTTGCACAGTTTGAAGACGCAGTACGGTTTGTCTGGCAATAGCGTGACGGGAATTCTGAAATGGGTGAAGGGCTTATTACCCAAGGTGAATACACTTCCAAATAGCTATCATGTTATGAAGAACAGTTTGAAAGGTTTGGAAATGAAGTATAAATCGATTCATGCTTGTGTGTATGACTGTATACTATACCGAAAGGAGTATGAAAATTTCGATCGTTGTCCGGTATGCGATGAACCTAGATATGTCCAATCTACTAGTAAGGAAGGCACAAGCTCAAAAGTTCCTCAAAAAGTATTGAAATATTTTCCCGTTGGGCCTAGATTAGAGCGATTTTTCACAGTACCATGGATTGCAGAGGCAATGACTTGGCATGCTAGGGCAGAAGTAGGGGGTAATGTCATGCGTCATCCTATTGATTTTACTGCCTGGCAGATGATGAATTTTGAGTATCCCGATTTTGCTCGAGAACAACGCAACATTCGTTTGGCTATATCAACAGATGGTTTCAATCCATTTATAAATCTAAGCACCAATCAGAGTGTATGGCCAGTGATCCTAGCCCCACTCAACCTCCCTCATTCACAGTGTATGAGACCTGAATTTTCGATGATGGCTTTGTTGATACCTGGGCCAAAGGTACCAAGTGATGACATTGATATCTACCTGGCTCCTTTAGTTGAAGAATTAAATGAGTTATGGGAAGAGGATGTGCAATCATTTGACTCTTTTAGAAAATAAGAGTTTACGCTGAAAGCAATGTTGATGTGGGCAATTCATGATTTTCCAGCTTATGGGACATTATCCGGATGTGTAGTACATGGTTATTTGGGGTGTCCTATTTGTGGAGAGGAGGCTGAATCTCTTCGTCTATCCTCTAGCTTAAAAAATGTATACCATTGCCACAGGAGGTTTTTACCCCCAGCTCATAGTTTCAGATTTGAGAAAGGTTCCAATTTTTTATTGGGCGGAGTTGAACATACGCTACCGCCGAGACAACTTTCGGGTTCAGAAATTGAAAGTAAATCTTCTGAATGTGGCCCAAATATGCCAAGTAAGAATCCCAAATTTAAGAATGTCAAGCATAAGAAGACCCCAACTGGGAATGAAACTGAGATAAAAAAGGCATGGTCTCGGAGGTCAATTTTATTTGACTTGCCTTTTTGGAAGAATAACCCGGTGTGCCATGTATTGGATGTGATGCATGCGGAGAAGAACTTCGCTGAACATATTATGGGTACTTGCCTTGGGGGGAGTTATTCGAAGGATGGAAAAAATGCACGAAAAGACCTTAAAACGTTAAAACTTAAGCCACAACTATGGTTGAAAGAAGATAGTAGGGGAAGGACAATAGTTCCCCCTGGTGCGTTTACTTTGACGAGTGGGGAAAGGAAGGTGCTTCTAGACACAATATATAATTTGAAGGGCCCATCTACTTTTTCGTCCAACTTGCAAAGGATTGTGAATTATGCTACTCATGATTTACATGAGTGTAAGTCCCACGATTGGCATATGATCATGCAATTGGTTCCTCTATTGTTTAAGCACCGTTTCTCTAAACACAAGGATTTGCGTAGGGCTATTATGCAAATTAGTATTACCTTCTCCCTCTTGTGTGATAAGGTAGTGAATCGAGAACGCACAGTGGCCGCAAAATTGGATGTGAACGAAGCGATTTGTGTATTGGAGAAGTACTTTCCCCCAGCATTCTTTGACATAAATGTTCACTTGTTGGTACACCTATGCGACGAGGCACTTCTTTGTGGTCCAGTTAGATATCGGTGGATGTATCCGTTTGAAAGATTGATGAAAGTTTTTAAAGATTACGTCAAAAATATGCGATATATTGCAGGATCAATTGCAGAGGAATACATCACCGTGGAGACATCAATATATACTCGGGAATATATGCCTGACTCGACCAGCGTTGATGACACTGATGAGTTCGTCGATGATGGTGGTAATGTGATGGGAAAAGGAGTGAAATTAACGAGTTTGCAACATGAACAAGTAGCTCGTTATCTATTTGACACACATGAAGATGTCGAAGAATGGAAAAAGTAAGTTTCGATTATTATAATATTTAACATTATTTTAGATTATTTTATACATGATTAATTTTGTAATATGCAGTAAATATGAAGCCTGTGAGAACAATAAAATACGAAAAATAATGGTACAATCAGACAACGAATTTAGGCTATGGTTGACACAAGAGGTAATTATAATGAAAACAGTCGTTATATAACGTTACATTACACTCAAATTTTACCACTAATATAATTAATTTATCTATATTCTCAGCTCCTAAAGATGGGTTATGCGACATCAAGGCTTGCTCGTCTAGCAACTGGACCCTTGTTCGTGGCACAAGAGTATAAAAAGTATCGATTGAACGGTTACATTTTCGGCGCTAAAGTGTACGAGGAAAGTACAAATGTACAGAACTCAGGAATTTCATACAATGCTCTTACTTTCTTTCGAGCGAGCGCAAAAGATAAAAACCTCGTTGAAGCTGAAATGACTTACTATGGTGTAATCCAAAATATATTTGAATTGGATTATATAAGCTTCTAAGAGGTTGTATTTTACTGTGAATGGGTAAGAGTTGAGGATAAAAATGCTTGTAAAGTTGATCCTGTCACCAATTTGATCATGGTTGACTTGTCCAAGTTGAAGAACAACGACCACGTGAGCGATGAGCCGTTTGTTTATGCATTTCAAAAGGTTAAGCAAGTGTTTTACTCGGAGTACATCAACAATGAGCCGTGGTCAATTGTCCAACACGCGCCAAGGCGTCTAAATAGTAGTGTGGATGACTTGGCTGCTCCTACCGAATATCAATCCATTTTTTATGATAACCCGAATTCGAAACAATTTTTCAATTTGTAATAAATATTTCAATTGGTACTGAAACATCCATTTTTAATGCTTTTAATTGATTTGCACTTTATCGTTTTCACTCTTGTGTGGTGTGCATGTGTGGAGAGGAGATTAATACATAAATATTCCAACTACATCTAAGTTTTCTTTATACTAATCCATGGATATACGCTTCTTACCTTTAATAGGTGATTAGTACATAGTTATTTGGGGTGTCCTATTTGTGGAGAGGAGACTGAATCTCTTCGTCTATCCGAACACTAAGAAATGCCATAATCCTATGGAGTATGTTCTGCAAATTCCTCCCAACCGTTATGTAGCCAAACATCACCAGTTGAAGTTGTCAATTCCACTTTCCATATCCCACCACTTGGAACCTCTAGCAAAACATGGGAGACCATTGAAAGGTGGAATTGACAACTTCAACTGCTGATTTTTGGCTACACAACGGTTAGAAGGAATTTGCAGCGCATAACTCCATAGGATTATGGCATTTCTTAGTGTTTAGATATGAAGAGAATTATATTTGACACGATTGCCCGGGGTACATTAGTTGGAAGGAGGTTCCATATGAGCTCAAGTTAGCTGTTTGGGTGACACTACAGGTAATGTATTTATATTTATATGTCGATTTCGATTTTGATTTCAATTTCAATTCATATTTATCTATAGTTGCGGGATGGATACTAATTTTACTTTATTTCAATTCATGGGACAGGGAGTGGCCCTGAGGGTAGGCCACATATGCTCGATAGTTATGTGGCTATTCGGACGAGAAAGGAAGGATAAGGAGGTGTCCCCGAGCGTCGCGGTACAAAATCTCTTTTCCAGCTAAATAGTTTGTAGATTTGAGATAATTGATGGTGATGTTGTTTCTTCTTAAATAGTTTCTATTTTGAATATATACTTGAATTATCTTTAGTTTGTTTGGATATATGATGTTTGAACAGGTACAACGTTGCTATAATAGGCACAAATATACTGCTGGGCAGTGGCAGTGGCCATACTGCCCAGCAAATTTTTTTTAAATTCTGCCAAGAATTGTCACGGTCAATGACTGTGTCAATTTTTTTTAAAATGGCCACGACTTTGTCACGGTTAGAAACCGTGACTAAACGTGTCACGGTCATGGACCGCGACACGACCGTGACACAAAACGCGAGCTTTGTGTCAAGGTCAATGACCGTGACACGACCGTGACAAAAAAAGTTGTCTCGCCTCGAAATGTCACGGTCATTGACCTTGAAAAGTTGAATTTGTCAAGGTCAATGACCTTGACAATTCGACAGATTTGGTGTAGTGACTAATAATATTCTATAATACATTACTAAATATTTTAATTTAAGATTAAAAAATAAAGAAGGGGGATAATATAAAATAAATGTATATATCTGGCCAAACCCGGACTCGAACCCGAGATCTGAAGACCCGAACGGATCCGGGTCTGGATCCAATATTATAGACCCGATGAAGACTCCGACCCGAACCCGATGAGGACCCGATTTCACAGATCTGGATCTCCCTAAACCCGACCCGGCTCCGACCCATTGACAAGCCTAATCCCACGTATGATTAATCCTTAATTATACTTATCGTCGCATATTTCTAAATATTCCTCACCATTTGGAGTGTGCGAATTATTCTTTAATATTTTTCAGTAGGTAACTTACTCATATCCTACTGGTCTAAGTCACTGTTCTCCCCGGCCTCTCGAGGTACTATAAAATTATCCAAACTAGGTTTTATTCCACGATTATACCTAATTATGCTTTATCCTTAAATTCCTTCTCACATGAATAAACCTCAAGGTCACTCTTGGCCTACTGATATTTCAAATTTAATTCTCTTTATTCTTAAAATTCATTCCCAAAATTAATTCGGTCGTTTCCCACGAGTTATAGACAAAAGGGAAAAAATTTGACAAAAGTTGGGCAGCCGAATCAATTGACCCCCTACAGGCCTCGTCTTGTACCGTTGAACAGTTATGGCTTTCACCATTTTTACACATCCAAAAGTCCATTAATCATTCCCAAACATTCATATTAAACGTTATGCCAACATGTATAAACAATTTCTAACGTAGAAGAATCATTGAATCATTAAAGTTACTCCGAAAATCAAATTATTTCAAGATTATATCTTAAAAACCCTAGTTCGTCTTATTTAATCAAAAACCTTTACAAACCCAAATTTCTTCATGTTATATTATCAGACTATCATCCAATTTCATCGTGCTACATAAAGGATTCAATCTTAATCTTAATTCAACCCAAATCATGATTTAATTCTCCAATTTAATCATCAAAACTCATGGATTTAATATAATAAACATCCTATTCTAACATGAATGTTATATACTACATGAATTAAGCAAGATAAATACTTGCCTTGATATGGAGGTCTAATTCTCCGCAGAAAATTGGTATGGTTGTGATCCCCTTATTTCGATCTACGCGATGGTGGTGTGAGAGTAGTGTTTTATGGCCTTAGGACTCTCTCTGAGAGCTCTCCTTCTTTTTCCCATGATAACCTCTCCAAGTTTAATTCACGTAACCCTAGCTTCTCCCATTTCTAATCTGATTTACACCTCTTAAATTCGTTGGTCTTCCTTCCTAAAAAATACAGATGATTAAAATACCCCTCCGAGGTATCGGTTTGGTCTAAAATTGCCCCGAGACCCAAACTAAACCCATGGGCACACTTTTCTGACTATTTCGACCATTTCGGAAACTTTGACGCACTCGAAATGACCATATGGATTACTTAAAAATAAATTACTTTTTATTTCCTTAAATTTAGTCCCGATACGACTGACATGTGCATCCTGGCAACATTACTGTAATTGACGTATTTTTCACTCGCGATAATTTTAATATTTTCATAGCCCCATATTACTTATTCACTAAGTAATACTCAATATAATTCACATCACTAAATACTAACCCTCGAAGAGGATGGCCTCAGGTTGTTCCTGTCACTCGAGGAATCCAGAGTCCACAGTTGTGAGGATATAACCAAATAATTCATGTCACAATATAAGTACAACGAGGAATTAGAAGTTACGTGCAGAGACCAAAATCTACTCAAGCAGAACCCTAGAGAGCTAGTCAGTGGTTTCATCGGAAGGTGGAGATAGAAAGTTGCTACCACGACCAATAGGCCATTAAAAGAAGAGCAAATGAGTCTAGTGAAGAGAAACTTCCTGGACCATATATGAGCATTGATGGGAGGATAATACTACCCTCACTTCAGAGCCCTTCAGGAGGTTGGTGTGGAGATCAAGAAGGGTGTGCTAATCACAAAGTGGAATCTAAACCAAAAAGTTTGACCGGACGCACCACGCCAAAATAGACTATTTATCACGGTCAATGACCGTGATAAGAACAAATTTATCACAGACTTATTAAGGTCAAAGCCTGTGATAAGTTTTTTCTTTGTCACAGACTTGTCATGGTTAAAGTCCGTGATAAGTTTTTCTTTATAACCTTGTTACGGTCAAAGTACGTGATAAATATGTGACAATCAAAACTTGTTACGGACTTTGACCTTGATAAGTCCTTGACAGGATTTTGTTATCAAGAACTTATCATGATCAAAATCCGTGACAATTCTGGGCAGCAGTATAAAAAGTATTGCTAGGTAGTATGACCACTGTCACTGCCCAGTAGTATAGTATTTCATATGTAACAATAATCAATGATGTATTTTAATAATAACTAACAACAATCAACATCAATATTTATAATAACCAATCACTAACCAAATATAAATAAGAAACACAATATATAAACCCAAATTTGAATGTTAAATACAAATCATTACATAAAATGTATATGGTTATTGATTTTCAAGTTTGAAGATAAGGGTAGGCCATATAATGTAAGAACCAATACAACCCTCGATATGTCGCACGCCGCACTGTTCATTCAACCACTGGACTTAATTATCTTTCCCCATTAAAACTTTAGTGACGCAAACCCGAGCCTTGTGAGACTCTAGCAGACGGTTGTGTACGAAGGAAACTGGGCGTATACTTGAGTCTTTCAACCCCCTCGCAATTTATCGCATCCCCGTAAGTCTTTTAAATAGACTTTATCCCAGCCGGTTATAAATGGAGTCTGGACAATTAGGATCGGTGTGGGGGTGGTGAATAAGTCATATGGAGATGGGGGGTGTATCGGTAAGGGTGAGGGTATGAAAGACGGAGTAGTGGTCCCCTCATCCACTACTTTATCCTTGCCCTTCGTAAAGCTGCACTCGGCCCGACCTTTTAAGAGCTTGTTTAACCATCGAAAACATGTCATTCAATGTTTTTTCGAGGTTGTCAAACTTTTTATTTGTATTAGTCTTTATTTCGTCGACCTTTCATGCCAATCCAATGTTGTTCGACGTAATCCCGAAGAGCTTGTACTTACCCATCCGAGAGTTAACAGCCTGAGTACGACCTTTATGATCCTGACCGAGCACTTGGCTAAGTGCATCCGTGCTCAAAGATGCCTTATCGGCATCCCTTTGCAAGTTGTGGACTTCTTTAAGTTTTTCCTGAAATAACAAAAAAATACACGATTAGATGAAATAACAGAAAAAATATGTGATTACAGATAATGAATTAATAGTAATACAATTATAACTTATACTAGTGTCAACTACAATGGAATTGATCTCATTATACTTGCCTTTCATACTCTTTTCTAGTTTGTCCATTTTAGAATTATTTACTCACTTTATTTACATTTTGATATCTTTTTAGTCTTACTTCATTATCTCACATCAACTAGTATCCCTTTTTTATTATTAGTATTCACATAACTTATTTTCATAAAAATTCAAATAGATAAAAAAAAATACGGTTTACTTATAAATTATAAAAGTAAGACTTCCTCGCCTTTTCACACTTTTACACCCGAGCAGACTTTCTTAAAAAATTCAAAGAGGAGTCTTAAATTTGGGATTATGAGTTAAATCCCACCCTTATCATATATCAAAGTACGCGGACCTTGATGCCCCATGGGCTATGTAGGCCTCCCGGACTGATCCTGGGATTCGAGTCCTATTTTTCTCGTTTTATGCTTTTATGCTATATTGTATATATTTTGTGAGTCATTGACTCCTATATATTTATGTCTCGTCCGATATGCACATTGGCTTTTCCATAGCGACTCGTGATTTGACGAACACTCACATTATATATTTATGTTATTTTGGGTACACTCTTTAGGATGATTTTGCTCCGTTTGTACCATAAAGAGATTTAGATGTTTTCCTTCTCCCGTTATTTACATTACGCACATGTACGCACACATAGTGCTTTTGAAAAAAAAAGAATATTAACATAGTCAATGAGAGATCTAAAGGGCGAAATGGTGGCCTAACACATTTCCATTCCGTAAACTTAGTACTCGGACCCTCAATTCACTTGATTTTGTATGCATCAGTATGACCTTGATGCCGTTCTCTTGAGACGACTACATTTCTTTTGTCTATTTTGAGCAAAACAGGCTGGAGACTCCATTTCTTCATATCCCTTTTGATGATGACCGGTTTTATATCTGAGGCAACCCGCAAAGATACCAGCGCGAGTGGCAAAAATAGGGCCCTCATATCCTCGAATCACCCCTCACGCGTACGGTGGGGAATAAAGGGAGAATATCCTCCTTAAAAGTGCTTGTTCCCCCTCCCATCCCAATTTTGGAGCCATACCGTGTTGAATGAATCTGACCCGGATGGCCATAACCTCTATCAAACCGCGAAGGTTATCTCTCCCACCCTCAACGTACTCTAACTTCTCTCGAAGAGTCCTCTCATGTACCCTAAGATCCTCAATCAAAACACTATCATCATTTCCCATGGTATGTTCCTTTAACATAGCTTACAATTTCAAGTTAACCTTCTTCACTATTAAAGTTTTCGCATACAACTTATGGAAAGAAACTTGGACTTCACTCTCCACCTCCTCTTCTTCATCCCAATCTCATCCACTCTCTCTACCATCACTTACTTGGGATTCAAATACGATGGCCTTAAAAGTGTCATGCTCAGAAATATCTTCAGGGGAAGATTTCTCATCAAGGCTCACATGATTAGCCATGAAGCGGTGTAGTTGCATTCAATAGGGGAATTGGGTCCCTTTTTCGGATCACTATCACTAAGAGTGTCATTGTACACATTCGATTCATTGATCTCTTTCCTTAGTTTAATGGGGCACTTAGCTACCCTATGACCACAACCCTCACGACCATGATATCTTTTCGACTCTCCCACTTAAAGTTATCATTATGATTTTTAGGGAAATGATCGGACTTGTTATACATATTTTGCTCAAACTTTTTTTCATCTTTTGATTTCTTATGAAATTTGATAAATTTCTTGAGCTAACATGGCCATATCTTCAGAAACGATATCAGACTCATCATCCAAATATGTATTTTCTCCTTATGGGATTTCAAAACAATGCCCTTATCTTTTTTATTCTCAGTTTTGAGGGAAAACATGTCAAACTCATAAGTTTGTAAGTCACCTACAAGCTCTTCTAGTTTCGTACAATCTAAAATACCTAAGGAATTCATAACCTTCAGTTTTGAATTAAATCTTTCAGGTAAAGTCTTTAAGATTTTCTTGATTACGCGACTTTCGGGTATCTTCTCTCCCAAGTTGAAAGATGAGTTAACTACATCGGACATTCTAGCGTAAAACTCATAAAGGTTCCCACTCTCCAACATCTTCATCATTTCAAATGGAGTGGCGAGGTTTTGGAGTTTTAAAGGCTTGATAACACTAGTTCATTTATGGCTAAGTTGGAGTATGTCCTAACCCTCTTTGAATGGGGTTGACAAAACAAAACAAAACATTTAAACCTTAATAATTATAATTTGTTAACTTATGCTCAACTCAACTCCATGATTCTACGAGTTTGGGTATCATATTCTCTCTAACTAAAGTTATATGTGGGAACCAACCATTTAAAACCACCTGCCGTATCCGCTCATCTATCTCTTTAAGTGCTGATTTCATACGCATTTCCTTTTATGTGTAGTTCGACCTATCAAACGTCGAGGCTTTAAGACCATCAAAACCACAAAAATTCATGCCTAACAACACGAGATTTATACACGAGGACTTAGTGTTCTAGCTCTGGTACCAATTTAAAAAATGGGAATCCTAAATGAATTTGCACTAAAATCAAGATCACACGATAAATTAGTATGACTTGCTTTAATACCAATTTAAAAAATTGCGTAGGTAATGTTGGTCACACGAACAATAAAAAGTCTATTTTTATAATTTTTAATATTAAAGAATAAAACTTTAAATATATTAACCTAATAAGAATTTACACATCAAATTAAATACGTTTGTTGTGAAAAAACGATTCACCCAATTTTTTAGTTTTAATTTAAAATATGCATCTAGGTGATGAGAAGCTAAAATAAATAAATCATCCATAACTCGTCGATGTATGAGAAAAATCACAAAAGAAAAATCTCGGATGACCCAGCCAAACAGATCAATGTAATAAGGTTTTACAAATACTACTTATTAGACTTGCTCGACGACTCATCTCCCTCGCAAGTCTTAACTCTCAGATTTTTAACATCTCCTATATAGTGCAACACATGAGTTCGCTCATGCAAGCTGCCACAATGCACGAATCCGTGTACGCTTTAGTGTCCACCAACGAGGCTTAGTAACCATCTATGGAATCGAAACACAAAACATGGAACATCGCTTCTTCACCACGTCATAACAAACCAAGTACATAGTCCACTGCACGAAACAAACTCTCAACACAAGATGATAAATAACAAACTTTGATGCCCAACACAAATATCTTAAAGTATATAAATATGAAAACGTGGATCTTTAAAATCAAAAGGTGAAACTAGGATTTTAAAACTTTGGTAAATGGGGAGAGAATCGATTTTCGCCAAAAGTTCTTAATAAATTTGAGTCCAACACGACTTAAATAGTGAAAATATGAATTTCGAGGCCGCGAACTCGTTCGAACAAAAATGCATAGTTCGTTTGAATAAAAGGCTTTTTTTCAATCTAACGAAACTCAAGTTCGTTCGAACAAAGATGATTTCTCGTTTGAATGGACTTCCATAGAGCTTCCAACGATATTCCTTCTGCTGACAGAGAATCCTCGCTTGATGTTCATTAGATGCACGTTATAACACGACAAAAATTTCATTCAAACGAGATACAAACTTCATTATAACGAATGTCTTATTTCATTCGAACGAGAAAAGGCTTTCGTTCTAACGAAGTCAGTTATTAGTTAAAATGAGCTTCAAGTTAAAAAAAAATTCTTCAATTTTAAATAAAAAATAGTAATAGTTCCATACGTTTTTGTTTAAAAACAAACACCCAAAAATACTTCCAAGGATCATATTCAAAATGCATCCATACCTTACGAGATCCTTGGTAAATGTGAAGACAAGCTTGACACGAAAACACGACATGATGTATATCTACTTTGAAGCTTGGCTGCTACATCTTCATCAAACATGTCTTAGACTTACAAGTTCGACAATACAAAGCCTAACCTATGTCTCAAATGTTTTGTTCGTAAGTACGCAAACAAATTGACTCCGATTGAAAATTTGCCCTTACAGGTAAAAAAACATTACGCATCCTATTGTAGTTTAATTGAGTCGTGTTCGTGTCAGGTAAAATAATATGATTTCATGCCTTGTCACGTTTTTTGGGTCGTATTCGTGCTAAGTAAAAAAGATTCCGTGTCTCTATGTCACATTTTATTTTGACAATGTTTGTGTCAGGTAAAAAAAGATTTCGTCTTGTTTCTTAATTGAGTCATTTTTTTTTGTCATAAAAGAAATACGAATTCATGTTGAGTCGTGCTGTATTTGGTTCGCGTTAGGTTCTAAAAAAATCATCTCGTGTCATGACATGTTTTAATGGGCGGTGTTTACACGAGATTAAAATATAACTTTTATGTCTCATCACAATTTAGGTCGCTTGCATTCGTGTTTGGTAAAAAAAAATTGACATCATGTTGTGATAACTGGATCGTATTTGTGTTGGTTTATGAATAAGTTTTCATGTCATGTCAGTTTTTATTTGAGTTATGTTCGTGTAGTATTTAATTGGATCGTGTTGAATTATAAGTAAAAATAATATTTTTTAGGAATTTTAGGGAGGGAAAACTTTCCTTTTATTTTGGTTCTAAATGTTACAAATTCTAATGACTTTTGGGTTTTGACCCTTTTTAATGAAGGTAATTAATTTTCGTTAAAATCATATTTGGGGACTAAATTGAATTTAGGGTCCGTTTGTCAACCCAATTTTAAGGCTTGAAATTGGAATTCGAAGACCAATTTCAATTCCGTGGAATTAAAATTGCCCTGTAAATTTTATTTCCATGGATTGAAATTGGGTTGCCAAACGAACCCTTAGTAACTAACGAGGTTTAGTACAAACCCAACAACGTAAAAGTGTTGTAAGAAGATCGTGTGTAGCGTATAATAGCTAACAGACAAAAGTGTGGGCGGTGAAACAAAGTTGATATATTGCATCATATACGCAAAATAAATGGAAGTAGAGAGAGGAGTGAGGTTGGTAATAAAAAAAGTTTCCTTTTTCTGTTCTCTGCAAAATCTCTCTTCTTGTGACCGACACCCTTCTTCCAAATTAGAAACCCTAAAGGTGAGATTTTTGGTTATTTTCTTATGCGTAATGTAATCTCGTGATGTTGATTTTTGGTAATTCTTGTGCTGTTTATTTATTTTTTGGGTTTTGCTTTTTAGTTTTGGATTTCCCTCTTGAGTATGATATCATGTTTTCTAAAGCTTGACATCTACAAAATAGCATATGAAGCTAAGTGAGATCTTGCATTCAATTTAAAGTATTCATTATTTTTAGGACAATAAATTTGGGAAGTGATTTTTATTTATTTCTTTGGGTCTAAAGCAAGAAGTGGTTTTATTCTCATACTATAAGTTTAACGCATGCTACTAGGACTAAATGAATTATTGTTACCCATCATAAAATTTGTTAATTTTCATCTAATCCAGCTAAACAAGATTTTGCTTAAAACAACTTTATGTTATATCCTCTTTTGTAATTCATTTGCTATTGAGGCTACTGCTTCTACCAACACTACCATTGCGACTCAGGCCTTGGACTCAAACTTAAATGGTCACATTAGGCCCTGGACATGCCACAACCAAGCATGCCAAGTGACCGAGGATACCATTAGGGACTCAAAGTGGTAGCAAGAATCATGGGTTGCTGTAAGTTGTACAACCTTTCATTACCGCCTGTAAAAGTACAACAACAATCCAGCCATCTGCACCACTCAAAATTCGCTTCAACCCAATGTTACAATTGTTTTATTTAATGTCAATTCATATTACTACTTTCTTTGGAATTAGGACCACACAATTAGATACATAATTTACAAAATTGTACTCCTAGTTAACAAAGTCTTTGCACGCCTAGATATTACAATTCGGATGTACGACCCCAAACATATTAGGAATAGCTTCTATATTCTTACTAATATATTATACAGATAATACACATCATACATTTTTATTGAAATCTTCTGTGTTGGTGCAATGTATTCTTGAAAATAGTATTTATAACACCTCAACAAGAGTTGTAAAGTCCCCCATTATTTGAAATAGCCAACCAACTAAGCTTACCCTGTTGTATTGTGTATCAGCTAAATCAGTGTAATGCATAGCTAAATCAATGTAATGCATAACTGTACTCATATAGAGTACTTTCAACGAACGATTAGTGCAGTGTACTTTTAAAAGAATACAAAATGTAAATACAATTATGGAAACTACTACAAAAGAGTTCAACATCCCTTAAATACTTAAATAAGAGGAATAAATTATTCCAATCATAAAGACCATGGTTCCTACAACAAGTTAGTGTCGAGCAAAGTTGTTCGTTGTTTTGTGTTGGCCAAACTTTATTGCTTTTGTCCTTTTGTTGACTTATTTGCATAAGATGGAGTCATTCGAATGCAACAATTTCATAAAGCAGATTTTATTGTTCTGCATTTGTCTTCTTGTCCAAAGATTCATAAAATACTCCATCAAGTTTAGTTGGAAATGCAGCTTCGAGTGAGGCAAAGAATGCAACCACATTAGGAGTGGTAGGAATAATATCCAAGTTAGTAATATTTGTCAAATCCTCATTAGGATCTTGTGATTCACCGACAAGCAAAAGAAAGGATTGTCTGATTTTTATTGGATGCAATGGATGTATCACACAGGAATATGATTATCATCTTTTGATTGAGATGGCATAGTATTGTTAGAAAAAGCCGATTCAAATTGGCTTTTCATACGATCCATAACTTCCTTCAAAATTTCCTTGCTAGCCAGATTAGGAAATTGCCGAAAATTTATAAAAGCTAGAGAGAAGGGAAAAAGTTTTCTAAGAGAGAGAGGGAAGTGAAGTGTACTGAAACAAAGAGTTCATCATCCCTTAAATACACAAATAGGAGGAACAAGTTGGTGCCGAACAAAGTTTGTTCGTTGCTATGGGTCGGCCAAACTTTATTGTATGATGCGCCTTTATTGCCTTTTGCCCTTTGTTGACTTATTTGCATAAGATGGGGTCATTGAGACCCAGAAATTTCATAAAGTAGATTTTATTAATTTGCATTTGTCTTCTTGTCCAACGATTCATAAAATGTTCCATCGGGTTTAGTTGGAAATGCAGCCATGATAGGAGTGGTAGAAATATCCAAGTTAGTAATATTTGCTAAATTCCCGTTAGGATCTTGTGATTTATAGGCAAGAGAAAAGAAAAGATTGTCGGAAGTTTTATTGGATGTTATGGATGTATCATCATCTGATGGCACAAGAATAGGATTATCATTTTCTTATTGAGATGTCATAGCATTGTTAGAAAAAGCCGACTCAAATTGACTTTTCATAGGATTCTTAACATTCATCAAAATTTTCTCATCAGGCAGACTGTGAATAAAAATTCAGGCAATTCTTTCTTTTGTCTTGTCGGTAAATCACAAGATCCTAATGAGGATTTAGTAGATATTACTAACTTATATATTCCTACGACTCCTACCATGGCTGCATTCTTTGCCTCATTTGAAGCTGCATTTCTAGCTGAATCTGCATTTCTAGCTGAATCTGATGGAGCATTTTATGAATTTTTGGACAAGAAGACAAATGCATATCAATAAATCTGCTTTATGAAATTTTTGGGTCCCAATGACCCCATCTTACGCAAATAAGTTGACCAAAAGACAAAAGCAATAAAGGCACGACATACAATAAAGTTTGGCCGACAAACAACTTTGCTCGACACCAACTTGTTATCTTTGGAATAATTTAGTCCTCCTATTTGTGTATTTAAGAGATACTGAACCCTTTGTTTCAGTGCACTTCACTTCCCTCTCTCTCTTAGAAAACTCTCTCCCTTCTCTCTAGCTTTTATAAATTTTCGCCAATTTCCTAATTTGCCCGACGAGGAAATTTTGAAGAAAGTTATGAATCATATTAAAAACCAATTTGAGTCTGCTTTTTCTAACAATACTATGCCATCTTAATTAAAAGATGATAATCCTATTCCTGTGCCGTCACATGATGATACATCCGTGGCATCCAATAAAAATTCAGACAATCCTTTCTTTTGTCTTGTCGGTGAATCACAAGATCCTAATGAGGATTTAGCGATGTTACTAACTTGGATATTCCTACCACTCCTACAATGGTTGCATTTTTTGCCTCACTTGTAGCTGCATTTCCAGTGAAACCGAACGGAGCATTTTATGAATCTTTGGACAAGAAGACAAATGCAGATCAATAGAATCTGCCTTATGAAATTTCTTGGTCCCAATGACACCCCATCTTATACAAATAAGTCAATAAAAGGACAAAAGCAATAAAGGCACAACAACATACAATAAAGTTTGACCTACACAAAACGACAAACATAATAAGATAAGAGGCTCCATTGTGTATAGTGTTGGAAACTTGAACTTAAAAGAGAGGGTTTGTGATAGGACGATGAACTTGTAATTCATACGATAATAATAATAATGCTGAAGAGAACTAGAGCGGCTAAAAATTTCATTGCATAGACACTTTCTAATAATAAAAAGTTATCCCAAGAATGAAGATTTGTCGAGGTCCCATAATGTGGATCTTGAAGGAGTAAATATACTTGACACATGACATATATGTTCAAGATTGCTATGTATTACAGCTGTGGTAAAAAAAAACAGCTTGATATCTTTTAAGAACATCTACTGTGATTGATTAGAGAAGCTTCATAGAATATTGTAGCAGAGATTCCCAGCTGTTTTTGATAGGTAGACCACACACACAAAGAAAGAAGAAAAAGGGAAAGAAAGAAATGATCTTTAATTCTTATTCATAAAGGGTATTGGTAGGTGGTAAAATATGAGAGAGAAACTTTTGTGCCTATAAAATCTTGTGGTACACGGTATAAACAAGTTGAAGGTGCCCATGTATGGTGAATAAAAGAGTTAAAAATGAAATGAAAATTTTGCCTTTGTCAAAGTAAGGTTCAAATCAAATTTATCGGCTCGCTTTGGGCGTCTATTTCAAGGGAATTCATGGGTATTGGAGTCTTGGAAATTGTCTACAACTCAGAAGGATTTAATTGCATGAGTAATGATCCGCTGGACTGCTGGTCAGATGCTTTTGGGCCATTTTATTTCGAATGCAGTGGCTGGTTTGCTGGGATTATATTTCTCTTCACGGACATTGTGGACTTCTAGTCTTCATATCATTTGATTATATTTTACATTATCCATGGAGTACGGTTCTTGTAAAAAAATCAAGTACATATATGAAAAAAGTTAAATTACTGGCCAAAACAACATTGGTATTAATAAAAACTAATTCTACTTTGGTTATAGACGGACCTAACCTATAAGAGTACCTAACAATTACCTTGTCTATTTTGTTAACAATATTTTTTTTTGTGCCGAAGGGAACGGGCCGACTTAAAAAGTTTGTCCTAAATCCATCAGTCAAGTAAGTTCAAATGCATTTTCTTTGTCTTATGGACCACACTGCCTGAGTTGAACAAAAAAAAAGATTGCTGATTTTTTGATACCTCAAATACTTTTTTGTATGCATAATATGTATTCAACTACCTAAAATGGAAGGGGTTTTGTTTGCATAACGGGCATAATTTTTTTTAACACACTTTAATTTGGCCCACTTGACTGATTACAATCGAGCTGCTCTCGAATATTAACTCCTATAACTATAATAATTAATATATTTCCGTATAGACATATGAGGCTTTACTCGACTCATTAAGCCCTTATCTCAAATTTCCTGTAATTAGCTACATGGGTTCCTCGTCTCTAGTTGGCTTATTAATAAGACTTTAGCCATTTCTTGGTAAAATCCAATTCATTGTATCCTTTTTAGGGTCTTGAGATACACAAAACATGCACATAATTGTTGTGGGGTTCCCTCTTGGACTTCACCCAATTATTTCAACTGATTTTCCCTCATTTTGTTTTTAATTGGTGCCACTTCCAACTTCCAATTAGTGCATTTTTTCCCCTCTTTTTTTTTACTTTCCAATGCCAATTATCAGTTTCAACATTATATTTCTACTCCACAAATTCTTTAATCCTTATTTATAATTACCCAACATTCAAGAACATAGAAATAGTTGATCCCGCAAGTCCTATAAATATATTTGTCTTTGTGTATATTAATCTAGTAACTAGCTTTAATATCATGCACCGGGAAGAGATGTTTGTGGAGGTGCGCAGTCCTAGCTTCCCATGGTGTGTGGGATGTAATACTATTGAATCTTTGAAGCAAAGGAAGCATAATGGGAGGAGTTATGGATGAGAGTAAATTTTTTGTCTCCATATGGGTTTCTTCTTTCAAATCCTTTTTAATGAGGGTAATACCTTCTAGTCTTCACAATTGAATGGGAAGATGCTGATTTTTTTGGGGTCATTTGCTTTTACTCATCATATTTAGTTATCAATATCTGACTTTAGTCACCATTTGTTTTCTTTTAAGACTAAAACCGCCATTTGACTTATAGTGACGTTTTTTTCCTCCACTTTTTGTGACCACGCGACGCTAAAATATAAAATGTTGGCCAACGTCTAAAGGGACCCCCTCCCAACCCATTTCCTACATCGTGCTCTAGTTCTGTGGTTAAATCTTCAATCTTGTATCCATTATGGATTATTGGTGCAAAATATAATAAATGCTCTCTAAGATATCTATTGGACATTAAGTTTCATTAATTGCAACTCCGTGTCTAACTTTGAAGTTTACTTATGTTACACTACTGTAATTTGGCGTAACCTGACAACATTAGATGCTAAAGCATCTTATATTGTAGACCAGTAATTGTATGTGCAACTCTTTATATTTATACCAATTGCAAATGTAGGATATATAATAATAATCCTAGATTTCCTTGGCATAAAACTAAATTCATTTTCCCATATTGGTGTCCCATGCCTTAATCTACATGCAACTACTATAATCTAAAGTGTTATTGTATGGTTACGTAAGTTCTTTTTTCCTCCTGTTTTTGATAAATTATAAGTTCTAATTTTAATATCACAATAAATGGTTTTCATCTTATATTACCTTTGGTTCTTATACATAAAGAGATGCTAAGGTACTTTTTGTCTATTCATTTTGCATTTTCGTTTTTTTACCTGCACGTATTGAACGAATTAGTCAACCAGACCGTTCCTTTACCCCCGACATTTCTAAGCGCTCAACTATTCCATTCGGTCCTACAACCTTTCCCCTTCTGTTGAATTTATTGCTGCAACGTTTTCATTAAGCATGTCTTAAGAATAACTGTTTCATTGTTCAATAACAGCATCCCCTACTTGATCCTAAACTTTTGTAATTTTCAAAATTCTGTTTATGCAATTTTTGTTTTTGAATTTCTTCATTACACTAATAAAGATGATGAATTTCTTCATACGCTGCCAAATTTCTGTAGATGATGACACTGGTACACTTGACTCCTGCCTTAGATTCTCCAGCGCTATTTTCGCTTCTTATCTAGATGCCATCTTACACTATTATATAGTTTCCTCAGTTAGATTCCATCTTCAAGTGAGGCCATCGCTTCTGAATTTAAGTTCATTCTTTCCTTCGTTTCCATCTTACTGTGTTGTTAGATTCTAACAACATGACAGTTACGTTTTTGCTTTGGTAGCATCTCTTTAACTTTCTAAATAAGCACGTCTGTGCTGCAATTACTTCCTACAAGATGGTGAATTCAAGTAGTTCTAAACTTTTTTTCATTTGTCTATGTTTCCAAGTATATGCCAATGTTTATTTTCTTTTAGGGTGTGCTTGGAAGCTCCAATGGCGTGCTTTGCATTTGAATATGGAGCAAATTTAATTTGAATTTTGAACTGATGTTTTTTCCAATTTGAGTTTTAAAACTTAATATTGGAGTTCCCAATCAGTCTTTGTAATATTTGCTTTGCTGCACAGATTTGCTTGGCAACTATGATCATTAATTTTCGGGGACGAATATCATCACATATTATCCTTCATTCCCAGAGCCATGCATTTTCCTTATTACCAAAGATGAACAAACGCTGCATCTCTCTCTCTATTGCACACACACACACACACACAGTTCATATGTTTGTTTTTTCAGACTCTGGGCAATTAGTTTCGAGTTTCTATTCTACGTTTCAGGAATGTTCAAAGAGAAAAAACATTCAAGGGTTTTAGATCTAGAGAATTATAGAATTTGTGCTTGTTTCTTATAAACATATATTCATTGCTAGTCATATTTTATTTTTGTGTGATTTATTTTAATTTTTTGTGTTCTTTCATTGCAGACCCTTGTGAAAGACATCGAATCTGTTCTGTGTTGTGGTGTGATTTCTTTTCCCAAAAACATACAATGGATAACTCCGATTCTTCAAAACTGTGTAAACATGGAATTTGTTTCCCAGTGAGCTAAACTTGGCCTTTTGGTTCTGGTCAGGAAATTAAGAGAGAGACTGTATGCAATAGTCAAAGATGTTATTCAACAAAGCATTTGAAGGTTTGCATAACGATTGTTTTGAGGGTTTAGTGGAGGAGCACCATATTTTTACAGAGGTGTTCTTCGGAAATGACAGTGTTAGAAGTAGTAGTAGATGTCTATCTACTGGAATAATTAAGTTTGAAAGTGACTATAGGCAGAACGCAGATGTCTCGCCTCGCTCAAACAGTGAAAACTCAGCCATAACAATCCAGGAGGATTCTAGGGAGAATTCTGGACCAGGATGTCTCTTAGAAGAAAATACTTTGGTAATTAGTAAATACCCTGATACGAAGGTTAAACGAATTAAGCTATCAGTTGATAACCCAAGATGGAACAAATCCTGTTTTGTGGAACTGGATATAGCTGAAAAGTCAATGCCTAGAGATTCCATGTCAGATCCTCGTCCTCTACTCCGTTACCACATTAATCGCTTGCTTATGGCAATGGGATGGGTAGTTGGAAAGCGTAAAAGGGCCAACAAAAATAATGGGATTGGGGAGTACATATACAGGTCACCTGAGGGAAGACCAATTCGGGAATTTCACCGAGTTTGGAGCTTGTGCGGTCAGAGTTTGTTTGCTGGCGCAAACAATGTTGCTCAGGAAAGTGTTTGTAGGCAGTGGACCGATTTGTCTCAGTTCTTCTTTGATCTTTCTAAAACATCGATAGAGATTAAAGAACTCGATAATTTAGGAACTATCACTTCATTTGCTCGTAGGTGGTGTCTTCTAGATCCCTTTGCAATTGTGGTGTTCATTGACAAGACATTCGGCTCTCTGAAAGTAGGAAAAATAGCTAAAGCAAAGAGAAGTTTTGTGATTGATTCACACTCAAAAGGTGATATTGATTTGGGCCCAAAGGAGCTCGATTTTGTATCTCTAAATGTAAAGAGCAAGTCACTGGACTCTCAAATTTGGAGACAAGACATTAATATGAAAAAAACTGGAGCCGAAGATGGACAGAAAAATTCGTTCACTTGCCAACTTAAGGACGATGATCTCTTGATTTCAGCTATCATAAAAACCAAACGATCCAGTGCAAGAAAGATATCCTGCAAATCAAAAACTCCAAGAAAGCACAAGAGTCAAAAGTCCAGTTGCAGGTTACTTACAAGAAGCCTTATTAAGGGTGGAAAACATTGTTCAAGTAAAAGAACAGTATTGTCCTGGTTGATCAATTCTGGCTTTCTCTCTCTTAATGAAGTGATCCAGTACAGGAATCCGAAGGATGATGCTCTGGTGATAGATGGCCTGATCACTCCTGATGGGATTTTATGTAGGTGTTGTGATAAGATGCTTTCTTTGTCGGAATTCAAGAGTCATGCTGGTTTCAGGTTGAACCGTCCCTGTTTGAATCTTTTTATGGAATCTGGTAAGTCATTCACCTTATGCCAGCTTGAGGCTTGGTCAGCTGAATATAAGGCCAGGAAAAGTGCCATTCGAGCTGTCCAAGTTGATGTTATGGATCAAAGTGATGATAGATGTGGCTTGTGTGGTGATGGGGGCGAGCTGATATGCTGTGATAATTGTCCATCTACATTCCATCAGCCATGCTTGCATGCACAGGTTTGTCTCTTGCTTCCTTTACAGTCCTCGTGTGAGGCTTTTTTTTTTCAGAGCATCTCCAATGGTCTAATTATATTCGTTTAGGCCAAAAATTGTGACATCCAGCTTTTGGTTAGGCATTTTAGTGGCTAACTATAATTAGCGAAACCTACCTCTACAATACAATGATTTGAACATTTTGATTAGGCAAAAAGGTTGACACATTACTGGCAGTAAAATGTGGAGAGAAGACCTATTTGGAGAGAATATGCGGAGCATGAAAGATCCTTGCTTTTTTTTTTTGGTATGTTTTTAGCAAAAAGGTGGTGGGGTCCACTTGAAAAAGATTGGTGCTCTTGATTATTGAGGGGCTTAAATTAGGTAGTTGTGGGTGGCTAACTTTTGATTATGCCATCAGAAGGGATTATTCGGGCAAACATTGATAACTTTAGCAATCTTCAAATTGTACTTAAACAATTGAAGAGCTCTTCTCTTCAGGTAATACCATTGCAGAAGGGTACTCCCGAGACCCTAAAACTCAAAGGTGTTATCTGAGACCTTCTTACTCAATTGATTTATCCTAGTTGTAACATTTGACCCATTGGTGCTATCCCCGGAGCTCAGGGTGCTTAATGATACCGTCAAATATATCTATATGCTTTTAACTAGCGACAACATTTGGCCACACTGGTTGAGTGGTTGCTATCTTCAAAGGTTATGGTGCTAACTGAGACCCCCAATATAGCTCAATGGTTTTATCCAAGTAGTAACATTTGACCACACTGGGCGTTGTCCCCAAAAGTCAGGTGCAAACCAAGACCCCCAGAATATCACTTGAGAAACTTCACATCCAGATGAGATTTCAAATACTGCCAAATATTGATTAGCATTAAACACCTTTGTTTTTGACTCACATTACTCGGGTTAGGCAGAACTTGAGATTCCTTCTTGGGACCTCTTAAGGGTTTTTGGCTTGGAGGATAGAGAGCAGAGTTTTGTTGGGTCTTCACTCCCAATCGTTCTACTTTCGGAAGAAAGACACAACAACACACACCCTGATATGACTTCTCTTGATTACGAAGAATTTATCCCTCGGCTTTTATGGCTCGTCCTCATAGGATCGTCTTCATATGGACAGTCTCAGAAGGGTCGGCCAAACTCAGGCGAATATGTATGAACCTCCAGTATTCACTAGAAAGTGTAATTTCGCCATTCTAAGACAAAGCAAGTGGCTACACGTGGCGTCATCACACGTGGGGATAATAATATATATTCCCATGCACATTCCAAAAGGACATGAGGCGTGCATCCAATGGAGGAAATAGACTGGACATTCTCCATGTGACTTGGGGTGCACACTACATCCCAAGTCACTTATAAATTGAACTGAACTGTTACTTGCAAACTAAGTCATTCATTCTGTACTAAAACTTTGTTGAAATCGCTCTAGAGAGAGAGAGAGAGAGTATTTGTGCTCTTGTAACTTGTAACTCACCTCAAGTATATAGTGGAAAATGAACTACTCAACAGTGGATGTAAGCTCAATTGGGCCGAATCACTCTAAAATTCCGTGTGTTTGATCTTATTTACTACGCATGTTATATTTACTTTTTGTCACTCTTGTCCAGAACAAGTTATTAGTTCTTAGCATGACTCACTGAGTTACCTTCATATTGTTTGAGTTACCATTTCTGTGTATCATCAGAGAGTAGAGAGCATAGTTTTGTTGGGTCTTCACTCCCACCGTCCGACGTTCGACAGAAAGACACCACAACACCCGCACCCCGACCTCTCGGGAAAGATGCATCGCTCAAGGGATAATAAAGCATGGTACAACCTAGCCATGATTTACACCTTTTATATAGCTGCCGAAAATGCCAATCAAACATGCAATTGCAGGTGCCTTACTTTTTCAGCCAACCTAAGATGTGTAGTTAGCCATTTCACATAATCTTTATAGCCATCCCTTTTCATCTAATTTTTGTCACCTCTGTTGCAAGTATGCAATAGCCACCCGTGGCCCTTTCACGTCAAAACCCTGCTAAAAATACAATTCCCCTCAGTTATTACAAGACGGTTGATTGAATACAACAAAATTGGTTGTGAGGTAGAGGGTTGACTTTTCTCTTATTTGGGTTTACCATTGGGAGGGAATCCAAATGCATTAAGCCTTGGAGTCTGGCATTGGCCAAATTGATAAGAGACTAGATTGGTGGAAGGAGTGTTTCTCGAAGGGGGCTGGGACAGGCTTTCATATCTTTGGTTCTTATCAGCAGTCTATTTATTTTTTCTTCCCTATTAATCATCCGGGGAAAATTACTAATTTAAAAAAAAATAAGAATGAGAAATTTCTTTAGGGAAGGATAGGGCGAAGGCAAAAAGCGTATTTGATTGATTAGAAAGTGGTTACAGCACCTAAAAATAAAGGGGATTTTGGAATTTATAATTTAATTCTAAAAAAAAAAGCTTTATTAGAACTATGTATATGGAGATTCCATAAAGAAAACGATTCATATGTTGTGCTATTATTAGTCTAGTCAGATTTCATGTCACCATCTCACCTAAAACCAATTGGTGTTAAGGAGAGTAAGCCTTTAATCTTTTACGGGTCCACTCAACATCATTGTCCTGAGGCAAGGCATTTGTTGTACTCTCATTTAAACACAATTCCCCCAATAAATGACACGGACAAGAGTCGAATCTGTGACCATTGGCTCTGATACCACTAGTTTGATCCAAGTCACCATCTCGTTAAGGAGGGTAAACCTTTAATCTTTTACGGGTCACTTAACATCGTTGTACTAGGGCAAGGCATGTATTGTACTCTCATATCAACAATTAGGCAAAAATATGGGGTGATGGGAGGAATTCCAAAAAAGTAGATGTGGTTCATTAAGAAGTTCTTGAAAGTTTATCTCCTTTGGCATTGAGTCTTTTCTTAGGTGTGCTTCATTGGAGGTGGGAGATGTCATTCTCTTTTGAGAGGATGTCTAAAGTGGCGAGTCTTATTTCCAATCTCTTTTTCCTCAATTATATGGTTGATCTATACAGGCGCATGGTATGTGTGATTAAGCCAATGATGATGGTTATTTTTAACTGTACATATTGTTTCTTTTTATTGCTTTAGTACTAGTAGAATAAATGATATTGCTTTTGAATATTCTAAATTAAGTTAGTTAGCAACGATGATGTCATGGCTTGAATCACTAAGCCTGTAAGCCTATGACATTATACTTATCTTGCTCACCAAGTATTGGGCCTATAAATATCTCTTGTATTCTCATTTTGAACGAACCACTTATCATGAACGAATGAGAATGAGCGAGTTTTGTTGTGATTGAATGAAGAATGCATTGACATTAATTTGGTAACGGAGTAATGTTCGCTCTTTGGTGTGGATTCATATAAATAGGTGTACTAAGCTTAAGTTCTAAGTTATGGATAGATCGGGAGAGTGTCTTGGCCAATAAATGTTCAAAAAGTAGCCGGGGTTATGATCGAAACCCCAAAAATCGATCACGAAGTATTGTTCCAACAGCTGGATATAGCCCCAAGGTCACAAAGAAATTTGATCTAGCCCAAGGTCTCAAAGAAGTTAGGTCTAGCCCTAAGGCTACAAAGAAGCCGCTACACTCTAGTTACAAGATTTTCCCCTCAAGGTCAGGGTCTAGCTTTCCCCTACCCGTGGATAATGATGTATACGGGTTCGTGGCATGTGCGCGGGATTAAGCCAGTAACGGTGGATATTTTATTTTTAATTATTGTTATTGTTATCGCTTTAGTATTATTACAATAAATGATTATTACTTTGGAATATTTTACTTTAGGTTAGCAAGGGTAATGTCATGGACCACTAAGCCTATGCCATCACACTTATTTTTCCCACCAAGTAATGGGGCTATTAATAACTCTCGTATTCCCTCATTTGATACGAACTAAGTGAGACTTATTTCAATTATTTCCTCTTTTATTGTGTGTAACAACATATCGTCTCTTTGGATAATATAAACCCATTGATTCTTTATCTTCCTTGGATTCTAATTATCTTTCGTTTTGGGAATATGTGATAGAAATTGTTAAGAAGACTTGACGGTTGACACAAGTGTTGCCTCTTTAGAGGTGACTGTCTTGTGTTGAATAATTCAGTCCCTAGTATCATTCCCATATATTTCTTTTCCTTGTTTAAAATGCCAATTAAAGTGTCTAGGAACATTAAAAAAATTGATGAGGGATCTCCACTATGGAGAGAGAGGGGAAGGAAAGAAAGAACATCTTAATTAGAAAACTATGTCCAAAACAAAGGATAAAGGGATTTTGTGGTTGGTAACTTAAGAACAAAATGTGGCTTTCGTAGGTAAATGGTAATGGAGGTTCCACTTGAACGAAATTCCTTTTAGGGCTCAATCATTCTTATCAATATATGGGCTTCAATCCAGTGAAGGAGACTCTAATGAAAAAGACTCGACCAAGTCTAATAGTTAGATATTTGAGATCAATCATTCGTATCTATTTATTTCTCAAGGCTTGTCTTGTTTTTTTTAGGGGGTGGGGGATTCGTTCTTGGGAGGATGTTTTGGTGGGGGAGGTTTCTTTAACCCATGTTTTCTTGGATATCCAATAATGCTTGCTCTTTAATCCATTCTTTAGTCTCTTGGACCACATTGTCTAATGTTTCGTGGAATCTTTCGTTTGGAAGCAATTTAATGATTGGGAATTGGAAGACCTTCTTTCTTTGTTAATAATTGTTGGGAGTGTTTCTTTTCCTTTTGGGGTCTAAACAAAAGGGAGCAGAATTCACGTAGGGGAATTCTCTTGCAAATCTAATTTCCACATCTTGTCGAATTCACCTTTGCTTGCCAATTATGAGCCTACCAAGGCTGGGGTACCTTCAAAAATAATTTTTTTTCGCATTGTTGGCTGTTGAAGGGTGAATAAACACTTGCGATTTCTTTCAAATATAGAAATCACACATCAGGTTGTTATTATTATAGTGGCGTTTATGCAAAATAGATTCTGAAAGTGCTGATCATTTTCTTCTCCATGTGAATTATACAAGATTATTATAGTGCAAGTTTTATAGGGAGTTGGATACGGTGGGGGCTTTGCCCGAATGTTGGTATGATACCTTTGTAAATGATCGGGGAATTGTAGAGAAATTCCAGAATTTTCAAGGAAAGGGGAAAGCATAAAGAGAAAATTAAGGGGGAGAGTTGAGTTTTTATCATCTATCTGGGCTTCAACGGCCAAATTTTTTTATGGGTATGGGGGTTAATAATATTCAATGTTTAAAAAGGCTCCCCCCGAGGCGAGGCGAAGGAAAACAGGCTCGAGGTTTAAGCCTCATGACCAAAAATAGAGGCTTACGCCTTTTATGTGTGAGGCGCAATGCCTCAAGGCGGTGAGGCGCACGCCTCTTCTACTGGTCGTAAAAAAATAAAAAAGCCAAGATACTTAAAAAAAAAAAAAACGCGGGTTAAAAACTTATCCTATACGAAACCGAAGTTAGAAAACATTAAAAATACGTCCGGCCTTCGTTCTGGTTAGAAACCTGCTCCGATCTCCTTCTTTTCTTGAAGTCAGGCCTTCAATCTGCTCCGATCTCCTTCTTTTCTTGAAGTTAGGCCTTCGGTCTTATACGGTATTATACGAAACCTATTTTTTTTGTTTGTTTAGTTTTTATTCAGTGTTTTTGTTTAGATTTAGTTTTTATACGAAACCTGTTTTTTAGTTTTAGTTTTAGTTTCTGTTTTTTTTTTTTTTGTAAAAACTTTGTTTTTTTCTGTTTTTTTGTAAAAAACTGTTTTATTTTTAATTTTTTGTAAAAAATCTTATACGGTTTTGTGCTGTTTTAGTTTCAGTTTTTTTTTTAGTGTTTATTCAATAAAATTGCTGTTTTCTTTGTAAAAAATATGTTTTGTAAAAAACTGTTTTATTTTTAATTTTTTGTAAAAAATCTTTTAAGGTTTTGTAAAAAATTGCTGTTTTAGTTTTAGATTTTTTTATACTGTTTTAGTTTTTTTTATTCTGTTTTTTTTAGTTTTTATTCAATAAAATTGCTGTTTTCTTTGTAATAACTTTTTTTTTCTTAGTTTAATTATGTCTAGAAAGGATCCCGCCTGGAAATATGGTACGGAGGTTGATAATGGGAAAGGATGTCTATCTCCAATGTAATTTTTGCAATAAGGTTATAAAAGGGGGTGTCAAACGAATGAAAGAATACCTTGCAGGAACGAAAAAAAATGCTTGAGAATGTGAGAGTTCTTGGGGATGTGAGACAGGAAATGGCGGATTTCTTGAAAAATAAAAACTTTGAAAAGATGTGGCCCGAAGAAAATCCGAGGAACATATTGGGAGTGGTGCGTATTTCACGAGTTCAAAAGATGGTTCAAGCATGGGTAGTACGGCTAGGGGGATTAGGGGACCCATGGATAGGTTTTTAGTTGATCTCGATGATGAGGGTTGTGATGATCAACCTAAGCCTAAAACTGAAAAGGAGGCTAGAGATGAAGCATGCCTTGATATTGGTAGATTTTTCTTTGAAAATGGTTTCCATTTCATGTGGCAAACAGTCCATCCTTTATTAGACATCCTTTATTAGACAGATGCCTCAGTGGTTACGAATGCATCAGGAGAGATGGATGATGTGACAGGGGTAGGAGAGATTCCCATTCCCATTCGCCGTGAACGTGCTAGAGGGGGACGAGGAAGAAAGATGAGTAATTCACAATTGAACACTTCAAGAAAGGGTTAGTATTCACAATTGTCTTTTTTTACATTAAATAATTATTTTAGAGGGTTAAAATAATTATATTTTATCTTATAGGTAAAGAAAAGGGGGTCTTGGTGGATGAAGAAGATGAATTTGTTGATGTTGACTCGGGTGATGATGATGATGAGATGACCATTAGATATGATGATGATTCCATGGACGATCCTATTAGCGATGGTGATGATAGCGGGGGATGAGGATGGATTAAATCCGCTTTTCAAGCCTTTGGATACGGATGATCCATTATTGTTTTAGTAGTAAACTTGAGGGGCTGCTTTGTTTTTGTATATTTTTGTGATGAACAATGTGGTAATGATGTAATGGAGATGAACTTTAAGCTTGATCGGTTGATGGATTGAATGATTATGGACCCTTTTGCATCATTTAATGTGTTGGATTATTTTTTTGTGAATTTATTAGACTTTTTATATATATATTCTCTTTTTTTTTTCTTCTTTTCGGTGAGGCTTACGCCTCAAGCACCTCGAGGCTTATGCCTCGCCTCGCCTCGCCTTTCGCCTTTTTAAACATTGATAATATTATGCGTTATTGGAGGGAGTTCATATGGTAACTGATGTTTCATCCTCTTCATCTAGTGTCTTTTGGCCAGCCTTAGGGTTTCACCAGAGGGCATCTCGTTTTTGTTCCTTGTTCTTTTAGTTTATTTTGTATGCATATATAATAGCTCAAGGACTGACTCATCCTCTATCCTTTCTACCGATCTTGTATATGTTAATAAATCCTTCTCTGTTTGTTTCTGATTAACAAAAACAAGGTGTAACCAAAACTAATACATGCACAAGCGACATAAGATTGGTATTGTTCATATTGAGGGTGATGGGGAAAGGGAAGGCATGATAGCATTTGGTTTAACTCTAAGCTATAGTTTTGGGCAGTTTAAAATGGCAAAATAGGATTCATGAGTGATATACACAAGTGTGGTCTCGTCTGGACGACCCACTTATGAAGAGTGTTCCTCTTACGTACATTTGAACATGACCGCCGTCCACCAAAAGCCCTCACCATCAGTTTCGTCCATAGTGGTCTCGGCCGAAAAGATCATTCCGACGACCAGCCAGGACAGTTGCCTCAGTAGGCAAGGAGCAACCAGTCTCGGCCACTACCAGTCGGCCTTAGACGACACCATAATGTCTCTCAGCAATCCCCACTAAACTGGGACGTCGATTTCATATGGCTATCCAGTCTCGTCTCGGCTCACTAGAATAGTGTAAAAGGCCACAACAACTGTCGAGATCCTCTGTTTCAGGCATCTCGTGCACGCATGAAAATAATGACAGGGGCATTGCAAGCATGCCTTATAAGACCGTTATAGAAGATCAAACAACCACGCGGGGAGAATATTCTTCATCATAACTTCTACACTCATCTCCACAGCTGCCACACGCTCATTGGCCCTGCTTTTAGTCGGGCATAGAGTGTATGAGGCATATAGTGTATGCTTGGGGGGTGGTATTGCGCACCCCAAGCTTATAAAAAAGACCTCGTGTCTTCTTCTTCTTCATTTGATTATTGGAAACCCTATTATTAATTTGTATGTATAGAGAGAAGCTTGTACATCATCCATGGTAGTTTATGCCCCATTATAGTAAAAACACTCTTCATTTTGTAAAGTGGACGTAGGCTAATAGCCGAACCACTTATATTTTGTGTCATCTCTTCTCTGCCTCTCATCTCTTCTACTACTTCATTAATGTTTATAATTTTCACCATTGTTATGTAAGCTAAAAACTAGGTTGGATCCTTAGGATGAGCTTCGACATCATCATTTTGGTGCCGTCTATGGGAAGAGACTGTGTTTTCTTTCTCATCTCAGCTTCAACTCTTTGTTTCTCATTTGTGGTGGTGATCCTGGTCCACCACTGTTGGAACTGAATCACCATTGAAGGAGCTCGAGTTAGAAGGTTCATCAGCGTCTTTGATTCTTGGCTGGAGATGGCTTCCGACCCACCATCAAACATCGGGGCTAATTTCAGTCAATCGCCCCAGCAATCTGAAATGGTTGATGTGGTGGCGACGATCAGTTTACTTGTGGCTAGCCAACAACAGATGCAACACCAATTCTTAGCCTTCAGCTAAGACATTATGAGCTGAATTTCAGACGAACCTATCGTCAATGTCATCATTATGGTCGCCAGAGAGGCTGCGCAACCCGCAACCGGGGGCCCACCCGCAGCACCTACTAAAGAAATTCAACACAACCTCCGACGAAGAGAGATCACTGACCCACGTCGCCTTCGTCTCGGCAAGGAGGTTCAAGGATATCCAGAAGACCTAACGTGTGAAGAGGACTGTTGGGAGCGGTACGAGACGTTAGTTACCTCATATTGGCCAGGGGCCACCCCAACTCCAAATTACCAAGGGAAGAGTGTTCAACACACCCCTCAAAGTCGTCAGAAAGGTAGCGCGTTTGACAGGCTAAGTAGGGGATCGATTTTCAACCATCTCGGCCCAAGACATTATCCCCCACAGCGTTGGTGGCACACGAGCCACTTGTCGTCCCGACGTAGCTAGGGCGAGACGACACCAGGAACGGGGGAAGCATAGAGAAGTTAACAGTGAACAGAGAAACCCGAATAGAGGGTAGGCCAGTAAGGCCACTTTTGAAGTGGAAGGAGCAGGAGCAGGTGACAACGCGGTCCTGGATGAGAAACATTGAACAACTTAATCTAAAGGTTGGAAGACAAGGTCGGCTGTCTCATTAAGAGTTGTGACCCCAACCACCGAGGGTACATGGAGGGCTCCCCTTTCGTGCCAAGTATAGTCAGTTGTCTAACTCCCGACAAGTTCAAGCCTCCGACCATGACTCCTAAGTATGATGGGAGTACAAATCTTGTTCACCGCATAGAGATATATAAGTCGGCTGTCGACATATATTCCACCCCGGACCAGATGAGGTGCCAGGCTTTCTCTCGTACTCTCACTAGTGCTGCCCATGTATGGTACATCGACCTGCTGATCGGGTCTATTGAGAATTTCAAACAGTTGGCCGAGAAATTCATTCACCAACTTTTGTTTCGGCATGAAGCCGACCAATCATGTGACTCATTTGTTGAATGTTAGGCAAGGAAAAAATGAGCCCCTGAGGGACTATATTTCTCGGTTCAACAAAGGAAAATTGGAGGTTGAAGATTACGAAGAGAGCATAGCCATGACAACTCTCATCAGCGGGCTTGAGCCAAGAAAACTCTACTGGAATCTCTCTAAGGATCCTCTAAAGTCTATGGCAGAATTTCTGCCTAAGGCCGGGAGAATCATGGATGCGGAGGCCATGGCGGCCAAGAGAGGAGGCCACAAAGAGGTTGGCGACAACAAGTCTGGCCAAAGCCGAGACAAAGAAAAAGACGGGAAGAAAAGGTCTAATTACGATAAGTTTGTGAAGGATACTCCTTTTACAGTTAATTCAGATCTGATTCTGAATGAGATAAAGGACGACAAAGAACTTAAATGGCCAAAAAAGTTGAGAGCTGCCCCTCACAAGAGGGACAAGAGTAAATGGTGTGAGTTCCATCAGGATAATGGCCATATGACAGTCAATACTTTGCTCTGAAAGACGAGATTGAGAAGTTGTTAAAGCAGGGGAAGCTACTAAAGTATGTTGAGAAAAGGGGGAGCCGAGACGACAACATAAAGTGATACTTCTCGCCGAAGGACAACATGCCCCAAAAGAAGGAGGTGCAAGCAAATAGAAACGATCCGGAGTCGGATGATTGTGACGAAGGCGACCCAGACCTTTCTGCTAAACCTCGTGCAGTTAAAGGTAACCTTCATATGATTTCTTTGATGTAAAGATGATATGCGGAGGAATGACAAGTGGAGAGGAAGGCTCATGTGATTGAGGCCAAGGCAGGGCCTAAAAGAGTAGTATTCAATCTGGTCGAGGCCGATATTAAACCAAGCAAGTTGAAGAAAGTTGATATGTACAGTCTCATAGTATGCTTTTCTAGACAGGATTTCAAGGGGATTTTAGCCTCACACGACGATCCTCTCGTCATCAGCACACATACACGGTTACGTGTCTCGTATTCTGGTTGATGGGGGGCGTTCGACCGACGTCATGTTTTGGGATTGTTTCAAAGGGCTGAAGCTAAGAAAGAAAAGACTTGTCCGGTATCATCACCCATTGATTGGGTTCAGTGGAGAGAAAGTCCACCCGTCTGGGAGTCTTTGATATGGATGTTTGTATGGGAACCTGGCCGAGGTGCTAGACCAGAAAAATCAATTTTTTTGTAATGGTCGAGAACATCTTCTCGGCCTACAACATCATTCTGGGGAGGGTAGCACTGAAGGAGTTCGAAGCCGTGCCTTCCACCGTACACCAAATGATGAAATTCTCGACTCCTTATGGAGTAAAGGTAGTGAATGGTGTTACTTTGAATGGTGTTACTTCACCTCAAGAGACGAGTGAAAACTCAAAAAGGGAGAGCTTGCGAAGGAGGTATCCATCGTCCTTAATGAGGATGATCCGAAAAAACCCATCCAAATTGGCTCATCCTTCAAGCCAGAAATAAATAAGGAATTGATTGAGTTGTTAAAAAGAAGGCAAAGTGCGTTTGCGTGGACCACAACAATATGCCGGTGTCATCGGCTTAACTTGGACGAAACATTGAAACTCGTGAAACAAAGAAGACGAGCCTTTTCAGAGACAGATATGAAGTTATACAAGAGGAAGTAAAGAAGCTGCAGATTGCAGACTTCATCCGAGAAGTGTAAGACCTAGAATGGCTGTCCAACATTGTCATAGTGCCTAAACAGAACGGAATGTGAAGGATGTGTGTAGACTTCACTGACTTTAACAAAGTTTGTCCAAAGGATAATTTTCCTTTGTCGAGAATTAACCAAATGGTGGATGCTATAGCCGACCATGAACTCATGAGTTTCATGGATGCTTATTCCGAGCACAATCAGATCTTTATATATGAATGGGATGTCGAGGAAACATCCTTCATTAGACAAAGGAATGTACTACTACAAAGTGATGCCGTTCGGCTTGAAAAATGCAAGGGCTATCTACTAGATGTTCAAAGACCAGTTTGGGAAGACAATGGAGGTCTATGTGGATGATATGCTAATAAAAAGTTTGAAGGCCGAGAGTCATGTGGCCGACTTGTAAAGAACGTTTGATACCATGGATCAACATAGAATGAAGTTAAATCCGGTGAAGTGTGTGTTCGACCTTGGAGCTGGAAAATTCTTGGGATTCATCGTCAATCAGAGGGGCATCGAAGCAAATCCTGCCAAAATAAAGGCACTGATTGGCATGACTTCGACAATGATCAAAGACATTCAAACACTGACAGGCCGAGTAGTCGCATTGAATAGGTTTGTGTCGCGGGCAACAAGCAAGTGTTTGCCATTTTTCAAGATCTTGAGAAAAGTGTTTGTTTGGGATGAGGAGTGTGAGAAAGCTTTTGAAGATTTGAAGGCATATCTCGGCTCACCAATGCTTTTCTCTCGGCCTGTCCAAGGGTAGAAGTTGTATTTGTATTTGGTTGTATTAGAGACGATAATGGGGTTCAGAAACCTGTCTATTTGAATAGCGAGGCGCTGCTAGGGGCCGAGCTGAGATGCCCTAAGATGGAGAAGCTCGCGTACGCTTTCATCCACGCCTCAAGAAAAATGAAGCCCTACTTTCAAGCTCATATGATGGTAGTGCTCATCGACACGCCTTTCCGACAAGTCATTCATAAAACTGAGAAATCGGGTAGCTTAATAGCTTGGTCAGTGGAGCTAGGTGAGTTTGATATCTTTTATTAATCGAGGAATGCAATCAAAGGGTAGGCATTGGCAAATTTTGTAGCCGAGTTCACGTGGGAGTCGACGAATGAGACGGTAAAAGTACCAACTAAATTTTCGACTGAAATCCTTGAGGTTGTCCATAATGGAAATGAAAAAGCAGACGAGATAATATCAGTCGACACCACAATTTGCACACAGAAGCGAGATTTATTACTGAAAAATGGTGCCTTAGCCGAAGGACCTTTCACACCGGGATCACCAGTCTGGACGGTTCGTCCTATGCAAATGGAAGTGGGGCAGGATTGATATTATCGGTGCCAGACATAACCGATTTTGAGTATGCCTTGAGGTTTAATTTTGAAGAATCAAATAATAAATCGGAGTAAGAAGCCCTGTTGGCAGGACTTATGCTGACCAAAGCATTGAATGTCGGCCATATACTTGCTTATAGTGATTCCCAATTCATTGTTGACCAAATTTTTGGGATTTATGAAGCAAAGGACAGGAAAATGGCTAACTACTTGGCCAGGGTCAAGAATTTTAAAGAGCTTTCGGGATGTCAAGATAAAAGGATCACCAAAATTAAAAATGGGAGGGTAGATACACTAGCAAGGCTCGCATCGGCCACAAGAACAGAGAAACGCCGATTAGTTCCAGTTGAAATCCTCCTGAAGCCGAGTACAAAGAGTGAAGAGGCCGATATTGAAGTATGTATGAATTTGATTCTGGGATCGTCTTGGATGGATCCACTCATAGAATATCTAAGGGTCCATTTGGTTGACAATGGACAAAAGAGTGGGCAAGGCAAAATTTGCCTAGTTTTTTTCACATGAGGCTATCAAACAACCATTAGGCGAAATTAAAGTCAATCCAATTAATTTATTTAAAAACAGTTTTTATATTATATTCAAAAATGTTAAAAACAGTTTTTACAATATTTTTATATTACGGTTTTAAAAAAAAATTGTAAAACATTTTCTTAACAATTTTTTATAATATTAAAAACAGTTTTTAAATATTACAAAACAATTTTTAAATATTCACAACAGTTTTTTTTTACTATTAAAAATATTTTTTAATTTTGTTTTTAAACTTTAAAATTGTTTTTATATTATATTCAAAACAACTTTTAAAAATGTTAAAAACTATTTTTACAATATTTTTATATTATGGTTTTTCAAAAATTTTGTAAAACATTCTCTTAACAATTTTTTATAATATTAAAAACAGTTTTCAAAACATTACAAAACAGTTTTTAAATATTCATAACAGTTTTTTTAATTATTTAAAACAGTTTTTAAATTATTTTTTAAAACATTAAAATTGTTTAAGAAGTTGGCAAATTTGTTGGAAAATATTTCCCACTCAAATAGGTAAGCAAAATTTGCCCACAGATTGTGCATAGGAGGTGTTGTACATTGGCAAATAATGCCTAGGCAAATTATGCAACCAAACAACGAAAATGTGGGCAAATTTTCATATTTGCCAACTTTTTGGCATTTGCCTAGGCAAAAAAAGCCAACCAAACGGACCCTAAGAGATAGAAAGCTGCTGGAAGCTAAAGTCGAGCCCAGAAATATACGATACCGAGCAACTAAGTTTACTATTATTGGAGATGTATTGTATAAAAGGGGTTTTCTTTTTCCCCTTTTGAGATGTGTAAAACTGACCGTGGTCAATTACGTGCTCAGAGACATACATGAGGATTCTTGTGCAAGTCACATTGGCAGATGATCCTTGGTCAAGTGGATTCTCAATCAAGGTTATTATTGGTCGAACCTTGCCAAAGACGTGACTGAGTATGTTCTCAAGTGTCACAAGTGCCAAAGTTCTGCTAACATACCCCATCAGCCCTATCAACCTCTTTCTCCAATATCGGCCCGTTGGCCTTTTGCAATGTGGGGGATTGACTTGGTTGACCCCCAATTCAGAGCAAAAGGGTACTTTCATTTTCTGATTGACGCGATAGATTATTCCAAGTGGATGGAGGTTGAGGTTATGATCACCATCCTAGAAGAGAAGTGTTTTAGATTTATTTAGAGGAATATTATTTGCAAGTATGGACTGCCCAACACCTTAATATCCGACAATGGAAAACAATTCAAGAACAAGTCATTGGCGGCCTACTGTGAAAGGGTCGGCATCAAACAGTTCTTTTCTGCGCCGGGCTGACCACAGGCTAATGGGCAGATCGAGGTGACCAATAGGACGATATTAGATGGAATAAAGAAGCAGCTGGAAGACGTAAAAGGAAAATGGGTCGATGAACTACACAGTGTCCTGTGGGCTTATAGGATGACAAAAGAACTCCAACGGGAGAGACTCCATTCATGTTGGCCTACGGGTCAGAAGCCGTCATTCGGGCAGAAATAGGGTTGCTAAGCCACAAGGTTCAAACTTATGACCTCAAAGTAAATCCGGAGGAAAGAAGACTAGATTTGGATCTCATTGAAGAAAGGAGAGAAGACGTAGCCGTAAGACAGCTTATCAGCAGAGAGCCGCTAAGTTCTACAACAAGAGATTCAAGTTTCGACTTATTACAGTGGGGGATCTCGTACTGAAAAAGGTAATCCATCCAGAAAACCAACAAGCTTCATCCAGACTGGCACGGGCCCTACAGTGACCCATAAGAGGTCGTCCCAAGAACGTATTGGCTGGAAAACCTTGAAGGGGAACCATTCTCCAACCCTTGGAACGCGAACCATTTGAAGAAATATTACGAGTAAATAGCTCTTATGTTGTAGCTGAAAAGCAATTTCTGATTTGTAGTCAAATTCTGTATGCAGAAAAATTAGAAAGAGAAATATAATGAAGCAGTGTTCTAAAAAACGCGCCTAGGCGGCGCCAAGGCGCGCCTAGGCGCGAGGCTTTTTAGATACGCCAAGTTTTGGCCCTAGGCGTGGATCAAGGCGTGGTCAACGATGGTCAACGTTTTTTGGGGCAAGGCGTGAAAAAACGCGCGTTTTTTGGGGATAAGGCGTGAAAAAACGTGAGTTTTTTAGAAGTAAGGCGTGAAAAGACGCAATTTTTTTGTTTTTTTATTTTATTTTAAAAAATAGTATTTTTAATTTACAGATATTTAGACATGTTTTTAAGGTATGTACTAATTTAGTATTTTAAATCGCCTTGTCATAGTCAAACAATATTAAAATATATTAAAAAATGCCTAAACACCTTTTCACGCCTTTTTACTCCAAGGCCCGCCTAGGCTTCTAAGGCTTAAGGCTTGGCCTCCACGCCTCGGTCACGCCTCGCGTTTTTTAGAACCTTGTAATGAAGTGTTGTCTCCTATTTTGGAATTCGCATTTTGAGAATTACGTAGTTATATAATTAAATCTCTCTCTCGGCGGTACGGGAATGCTTTTGGACTCTCGGCTCCAAGGCATCACTCCTTATGAACCTTGGGAGGTGGAAAACACTTTAACATCATTTGAATATGGTGAAAATTCTTAACATCATTTTATACACATCATTATTAAGTTTTATGTTGAAAATAGGGTTTAAGCCCAATGTGAAAGACGCCTCGTATGTCCCAAAACAAACATCATATAGCATAATGAAAGCAGCAAAGCAGATACTACACTTGGAAAAAGTAATGATTGCAAATAGTATTCCAAAAGTTACAAAGTTTAAAACGGAATAGATGTTTAGAAATTAAAGATAAGAATACAAAATTTGGGCCTCAGAGACCACAAAAAAGATAGAAAGATTTAAGTGTCGGTTGCCAACCCCTCGGTAACTGTGGGCTCAGGGATGACCGAATTATTATTAGGATTAACTGTGATCCCGTCTTGGTCATCAACTGCTTTCGTTCCATCTTCTTCAGCCACCTGAGTCGTCTCGTCCTCAGCTGCCACCTGCTCAGCGTCGTCAGCTATCTTCACTTTAGGCTTAGCCTCCACCATCCACTGTTGAATGTTTTGGAGGGCAATGTCGGACTGAAGTCGCAAACAATCAAAAAGGAAGTACAATACATATATGACGATACTGCACTTAAGGAAAAATATAATTAAGTTTTGGATTTGGTTCGTACCTAAGTTGCCCTATGGAGGGTGAAGTTGAAAACCCTTTAAGGGTCTTGGGAGTCAAAATATCGGTTGTCGTAGCTTATGGCTTCCCCGACCTTCAACTATAACTCCCCAGAAGAGAGTCGACGTTGACACTAAGCTGTGCCAGACAGCGCAGCTGCTGTCGTGTCGTTCGGTATAGGGAAGAGGGGCTCAATGGGGCGTCTCGGCTGACCTTCTTTCCTCTTCTTTTGCCGATGGATGGGAGCAACCGAGGTTCCAGCAACAGTTTCCTTTCTTTTCCTTGACCCATCAGCAGCATGGGGTCCTGCAATAGTTGATTTTTGTCGAGTTTGAGTCGGCTGGGCAGCTTTGCCCTATATACGAACAAGAAGATTGCCGGAGGGTGGTGCTGTCATTTTCCAAACTTTGTTCGAGATGCTGGTTGGATGATTTGCAAAAAACATGAAAAATAAGATTAGTATCGGATTATGGTGGAGTCAGAATAATTTGAAGACAACACTAAAGTATAAAAGTTTGAAAAGTATAAAAATGTTTGCTTACGAAATGGCTCCAGGGGGTCCACCCCCATGCCAGAATACTGGAGGAGTTCAGGGGTCATTAAGTCTTTGAAGACAATTAAGCCTTTGCACCCGAGGTTGTTAATTTCCTTCCTCATCTCAGCATTAAGGCCGGGATCAACTTTGGCCGAGACCGAGATACGGTCCTATTGGCAAGGAACTCTCGTCTTGGCGAGATTAGACGACTAACCCTCAGCGAACTCCCAGTCTCCGGAAACAAAGAAGTAACGAGACTTCCAATCATGGTTGGAAGTCTGATTGATATATAGGAGTTTGCGGTCAGGACGACGAGTCACAAAGTGATAATAGCATGGAGCAGATTTCGTGGCAACAAATGTGTAGCACGCTCGAAAGACGTTAGCTAAAAGGTCTTTCTTATAGGCAGTTCTCTAAAAGGCAATTCTCCAAAGGTGAGTCGACTCAAAAGGATTCTCCATGCGTCAGGAGTCAATTGGGTTGGAGCAACACTGATGGGGAAAAAAGGCCCCGATGGCTGAGTTGAAAGGGAGGCAGAAGCCGACCTTGAACATTTGCTCATAGACGACAACTTCACCCTTATTTCTAAGGTCGAAGGCACGTTCGTCCTCAGCAGGCAATCTCATACAAATGGAAGGTTTGATCCCATAAATGTACCTTCAAACTACCAAATCAATCTCTTGAATATCACTGGGAATAGTAGAGGCAACACTCGTATCTAGAACGCAGGGATCCTCCTCTTCCTCCTCTTCCTCCTCCTCAGTGGTCGGAGCTTTGCCACGAGGGTCACGATGTAAGAACTCGGCTTGAGTCATGGCCGACACGGGAGTGGGCATTAGAGGAGGCGGAGGAACATTATTGCTAACCCCGTTCTCGGACTCATCATTCGAGATGTCATAAACCTGGGGCTTAGGTCCCCTTGCTGGCGAGAGGAAGTATTGGGACGATCCCTCTTACTTGACTTCGGGAATTCTGCCGTCTCAGCCTCACCAGGACGGGCTACGGTGACTCTCATGGCCTCATCCAAGGAGTCGACCTCGGAGTTCACTTGGTCATCACTAAGATCCAAGCGTTCAGAAGCGCTATAGGCCTTGGAGGAAGACATGGAGTCACTACTAATGGTAATTACCACAAGAATCCTAACCGTAGTCCGGAAGTGGAAGGATAAGTCATAAGAAAAGTTGTATGTCCTATAGCTAAAGCAGTGGGGGTCAAAGATATGGGAGACCTAGGTCGGCGTAACTCAACCTCGGCCTCTTCCACCTCTCGTCTCACGCAATTGTGCAAATTACTAATCTCTTGGGAAAGCTCGTAGATCTTACGGTACATAGACAAACGCTTGGAAACCAGGGTGGAAATTACTAAGGATCAAAACAAGTCAGTTAGAAGATTTTTGAATAATTTTACTCAAGAACGCCAAGAACACCCGTTCCGGGCTCAGGTAATTTTCGCCGGAGAAGACACAGGAGAATGGATCAGTTAACCCCCAAGGTGACCGGAGACATTAAATTACTTGCTAACTCAACCTAAACCTCCCTTTATTTAACTCCTATCCACTCAAACCATCGTGGAAGGGACACAAACCCTCCAAGCTAGTCACCGGAGCAACCAGAAAACTCATTGAAAAGTGAAAATTGTAAAAATAGAGATTAAACCAAAGGAAATGAAGAGAGGAGATGAAAGGAGTACTTAGAAAGTGGAAAGAGGCGGCTTAAGACGCAAGAAAGCACCCGGAGGGAGGAAAATTAAATCGGAGAAAGGAAGTTTAGGGAGAGAAAGGGGTCGTAGTTTTGCTCTGAAAATGTTTTGATAGAAATGAGGAGTTGGGATTCTTGGCCGCCTAAAGCTGTGTGCACGATTCCCAAATGTCTCTCACCATTAGTGCACGCTTCCCAAAATCCCAAACATGAAATTTGACCGTGCATGTGCCTGAAAGTAAACTGTGCCCATGCTGACCAAGCCCATCAATAGACGACAGGTGCATTACTCCTCATAAGTGAGAAGTGGTATCTTTGCCAAGCCCGATATGACAGTTGTACCTCCACTAAACGCGGGATACCCTCGGATGCAGACAAAGAATCACAATGCCAAGACGAGATGAGATAACAGAACACGTTTAAACCTCAATTTCCCACTGATAGGTGTGGTCTCGTCTAGACGACCCACTGAGGAAGAGTGTTCCTTTGACATATCTTTGAACAGGACCGCAGCCCCACCAAAAGCCCTCACCATCAGTCTCGTTCAAAGTGGTCTCGATCGAAGAGATCATTTCGGATGACCAGGACAATCGCCTCAGTAGACAAGGAGCAACCAGTCTCGGCCGGCCACTACCAGAGTCGGCCTCAGACGACATCATAATGTCTTCTCAGCAATCCCCACTAGACTGGGATGCCGGTCTTAGACGGTTATCTAGTTTCGTCTCGACTCACCAGAATAGTGTAAGGCCACAACAGTCTTGGCTGACCGAAATCCTTTACCTCAAACATCTCGTGCACGCATGAAAATCATGACAGGGACATTGCAGACATATCCTATAAAACCGTTATAGAAGATCAAACAACCACGTCGGGAGAATATTCTTCATCATAGATTCTACACTCATCTTCATAGCCATGGTTCAAAGTTGCGGTATCGATCTATGACTCAGACGCTCAATTTTTAACTCGATATCGGTATCGATCTCGGGGGATATGCAACTATACACTATCTAGAGAACTTCAAAAATTTGAAAAAATTATAGAGAAGTTTAGAAAAATAAGAATAATAATATGGTTCAATTAGACAAATACAAAATCATCATTTAGTAATTAGTATGCATAACATTGTGTAAGTGTTTATACAAAACCATCATTTAGAATGCATAACAATATCTAAATCAATATATATTTAGTAATTTATTCTTCGTGAATATTATAATAGTACCAATTACTAATTAAGGATATATATAATATAAATAATCATACACTTTAAGGATAGATGAATAATGATACATTTTAATACAAATTAAGTAAATACAAAAAAGAATGTTAAATGGGAGATGATCCCTTTAACAACACTACAAAAAAGAAATGAGAGATTCAACAAAAAACCCGATTTGCAACCACGAAACATCATATAACCTGTACCGAATTGAAAATGATTGCCCCGATTATGACATGGCAGGCTCAATTGAGTGAGTTAGAAGTTGAGATAGAGAGATCGATGCTTAGTAACTTATACCATCTCGGTCGTTATATCACTGATATGGGTCGATACTACCGTGTTATCATCAATATGGGCCGATACTACTGCCATATCGTCGATATGGGCTAATTATACCGTGATATTACCGATATAGGGTCGATTCACATCAATAATCGAAAACTCAACTCGTAACTCGGAATCGGATTGTTGGGTATCGGCCTTGTCGTCGCGGTATCGGCCTTGACTTTGAATCATGCTCACAGCTGTCACACACTCATTGGTCCTGCTTTAGTCAGGGATAGAGTGCATGCTTGTGAGGTGATATTGTGCACCCTCAAGCCTATAAAAGAGACCTCGTGTCGTGTCTTCTTCATTTGATAATTGGAAGCCCTATTTTTATTCTGTCAAATTGTATACATATATAGAGAGAGAAGCTTGTACATCATCCATGGCAGTTTATACCCCATTATAGTGAAAACACTCTTCATTCTGCACATTGGATGTAGGCCAACGGCCGAACCACTTTTCTCTGCCTCTCATGTCTTCTACTACTTGATTTCTGTTTATTATTTTCACCATTGTTGTGTAAGCTCAAGACCTGGTTGAATCCTTAGGATGATCTTCAGTATTATCAATGATGCTAAGACCAAAATAGGAGGGACATGCTTTTTTTTGGGTTGAATACCTTTTAAACACGTTTTTCTACAATCCCCCTTTTAGTGCTGTTCAATCTATAATATTAATTGCGGGTATAGATATATTATCTATTATAAATCGGAAGACCTATAATAATTTCTGCATCACATCTAACATGTCCACGTGGACAGATTGCATACCATTTTCTATTTCTTATTGAACCGATTTAATTCTGCATTATGCCGCTCTCTACACAAAAGCTCTCCTGTGCATGTTCCTTCATCTTCACAGCAAGCAAACAAAGCCTCTCTTCATAAATGTCTTTTGCACCTCTCTCTCTTTCCCTCACAGCAACCAAAGCCTATCTCATCATCTCCTCTCTTTAAATCCTCCCTAAGCTGCTTACAAGATTAAAAGACGCCCCATCAAATGGTTTACACTATCCTTTTGCCTCTCTACACGTCTTCCCTTCATTATGAGGCACACGGACAGTTTCCCATAATATCTCAAAATCTCTGGCTTGAGCTGAAATTAAAAACCAATCTCTCCCCCTTCTCATTCTTATTCGCTCTCCCAAATATCGACCTAATGTCCGTAAATAAAATACTATACCTACAACACAAATACCTCTCCAGAACTACTGTTTTCAAAGTTCTCACCAAACCTTATTGTGGGATCCAGCGCCCGCAGGATCACCCACACTTTCGCCAAAATGACTAACCCCCTCTTGTGAAAAATTGTCGCCGGATTATCAAAGGTCGGGATCATAATAGGTGACGTTATCAAGGTTCCCCTTCAAAAGTATGTTGAATTATCTTTTCATAGCGGCCTTGATTGACGAAGCCGGAACCACCGCCAACCCATTCTATATGGCAGATGATATTTTAAAGGAATTTCCGGTTATTAAAGGGAAATTACTTGGAAGGCAATCTCAATAAATCTGTAAGCTTTGAAACTAGCTTGAAAATACAACCCAACTTGGACCAATCGTAAGTTCACCAACACTTCTCTTTCGCCTACACGCCACCCGTAGGCGACGGCATGGTGCCATCAATACGTTAATTAATGCGCTCAGCAACGAGGCTGCGCCACCGCTACCGCAGCCCAGAAGTGAGGCAGCTTTGGATGACAGACTCACCGTTTCCGTTATGGGACATTTATGAGGATAACCACATGGACGAGGTTGTTGAGGAATTTATAATCATCGCAAATAAAAGGAGAGGTGGTCAAGCTGGCCAAGTGGTAGTTTGATATATATTGAATTTGGTTTCAATATATATTTTATATACCATTAATCACTAAAATTTTAAATTTAGTTTCAAATTGAACAAGTGGTAGTTTGATATATATTGAATTTTTATTTCATGTAAGCTTTGAAAAGACTTGGAATATTTGTTTAATGAGTATATTTGAATTTTTTGTAAATAAAAGGAGAGATGGTCTAGCTGGCCAAGGAAAGTTCCAGTTACTCTTATGGACATTATGGATATTGATTGCAAGTTTGATTTGATAGTTCTACGGGCGTTTTGCGATATTTTTACTTCATAGTTTGCTTTTGTGTTTTTTTCTTAATATATGTAGAAAGTTTCTTATTTTTTTTTAACTTGAGCTTATAGATTTATTTTTTTATTGATTCAAGATCCTTAGTAATTGAAAGTTCAGGAATTATTGCCATATGAATTCAATTAAACATTTTGAAATTAATGAGATTTAGAGAGTGACCTCATTTTAATCAAAATTGTAACAGGACTTAAAACTCCTGATACAACATTATTGATTATTAATTATCATTGGAATAGGTGATAATGATATATATTATGAGAATTATAAAGCACCCGCGCATCGCACGGGTTGAAAGCTAGTTTTAAGTAACATCTAAAGCTCTAGAGTCCTAAAAAATATTGGTTTATCGCTATACATGTATCAACAATATTTATTTATTGTATAGATTTCAAGAAACCTATTAGACAACGGAAAATACTTCATGAACTATAAATTTGAAATTACTTTCGAACTGTTATCGAATTTTGTAATATTCGTCATTCTTGTCGCTAAGAAAAAGTTTTTTTTTTCGACACAAGGTTGTATTTGCAAGTTTTCCTTAATTTAGGGAGATATTTGCAACACCAGTGGTAGTTGCAATCAGTGCGATAGTTTAAAAGTTTTCTAGCGTCTTACCCTTTATTACAGTGAACTCAATTTACCGGTAATGATTGCATACATTATCACGAGTCTATTTATCTGCTTCAGGCATCTTTTCAAAATTTGACAACCTAACAAATGTGGGCATATGAATCCATAAAAAAGAAAAGAAGAGGAACATAATGGCCGATATAGTAATTAGAGAAGAATGAGCCATATCAGTAAAGTTGGCCCAGAACATATGTACAAGGCAAACCTAAAGGTTAACCATAGTTTAGCCCTCTGATCTATATTAACCTCTTTAACAATTACTCTAAAGTAGTTACATTTCCCTCAAAGTTGCCATAGTTCGGCTGCGATGAAAACATTAGTTGAAGAGGAAGATAAGATGAAAAAAGTGGATCTTGGTAATGTTTGTTGATAATCGGTTCAGCGATTTACCAGAAAGAATTGACCTTTCTTCTAATCTTTAAGGTTTGATTAGAAACTTTCTTTTTTGAAATATGTTGATTCTTTGGGTCTGCTTTATTAAAATTTTCATGTTCATTTAACTTGAGTATATTACATACCCTCGGTTAGTTTTAGTGAATTGATGACTCACCACTTAATGAAATTATTATCTTGTTACTAGTTTAATAGGACGCAAATGATGCTGTGGATTCAAATGTGCTTCTGTGTATAACTTGGGAATTAAGTTTACTTTGTCGTGGACTGTTACTCATTTAATTTTCTTCAAATATGCTGTTCTTGAACTATGGATTGTGGACTAAATTGATTATAAGAATTATCCTCTTTTGTTTCAGTAAGAAAGCAATTAAATCTAACATTCTTGAATAATTTTGATTTGCATTTCTCTAGTTCTATTGTTATTTCTTTATGGCACTTGCGCAGTTTCATTTAAGCTTGTCAAACATGGAAATGTGTTTCCATACATTAGGGTTTCCTTTTTTGTGTCGTTGTGGGATGTGATATCAAATGTCTTTTATAAAAATGCGCATGCACACATTCAAATATAGTAAATTAACCTTGTTTTGTTTCTTTTCTTCAGGAGCTACCTGAAGGCAGTTGGTATTGTTCGCACTGCACTTGTCGGATTTGCGGGGATTTGGTCAATGATAAGGAGGCCTCGAAATTCCATGGTGCATTGAAATGTTTGCAGTGTGATCATAAATGTAATTTTCTTCTCTTAATTTATTGTAGATTATTTTGTTGGATTTAAATGTCTTGAATGCCCAGGGATGATTTAGTCTATATGTTGTTGGGGGCTTAATTTGTACTTATGTGTAATTTCGGAAACTTCTTATTGTAAATAGAATGAGAGAGATCAGAGAACGATATAATATGTTCATTCGTCCTCCACCTCTCTCTCTCTCACTTCATCTTCTATTCTGTTGGTTTGATTATCTCCTAAATCTAACAATATAGTCATGGACATGTGGGCTTTTATGTATCTTTAACTCATAATTCATGATTTTTATTGATCAGGAACACGGAACTTTTATCAAAAATAATAAAAGACACAGAGAAGTGGACCAGCTAACTCATAATTCTCTATCGCTCTTTTTTTTTTATGATGCTAAGAACCAACACCACCAGATAAGGTGTTTCCAAGCTCAATATATGAATAACAGTGGCAACACAACTATATAAAGAGATAAGAGAAGGAGATGAGGATAAGAGGAATCAGCACCGGAATATAAGTGGTTCAACCAATCTGGCCTACGTCCACTGTGAGTGTGTGAGTAATATCACTGAAAGAAGACACTAATGGCCATGGATACAATCTCTCAAGCTTTCTCTCTCTACTGTAGATTTAGACAGAGTTTTAGCTAGGGTTGAATAACTGGGATCCTTTTGCAAGGTAGGGGATGATCCCTATATATAGTGCCTAGGGGGTGTAATGTACCCCCCATGCATGTAATGAGCATGTGTGTAGTAACCTCACCAACGGGGGAGTGCCATCTGTCACTGCCACATGTAAGTAATGATGATGAAATATTCTCCCCACATGTGGAGAATAATCTTGTTACAACTGATTTGTGCTTAGGTGTCCTTATCCAAATGTTAAACAGATGCTCGGCAGTCATATTGGTGGATGACCTCGGCCTGGGCGAGGCCGAGCTGTAAAGGCTTGATGTCCGTTCCATCCGAGATGTGTTATAAGGAGTCTCGGCCTGATCTCAGCCGAGACATATGGTGGGGTCGGCCCAAGCCGAGGTAGGAATGAGTCTATGTTGACGATTATTAAGGCTTCTTGTGACCTCGGCCCAAGCCGAGGTTGAACTGGTTCCATATTGGTTACCAAGGCTCCCTGTCACCTCGGCCTAGACTCGGCCGAGGTTGCCATACCCAGGTATATATGAATGCTGTTGATGTCTATGATGCGCGCAGTGCCCATTGGAAGTGTAGATGGTAGTGTCGGCCTGGGCCGACCCTGGTCTGACCGAGGTATGATATCGTGGGCCTATGGCCTATATTGGGTCGATTAATATCTCGACCATTATCTCGGCCGAGGTTAGTGTCTCTGGGCCGAGGTAACACTTGGGGCATATCAATCACCCCCCAGCCCTTAGTCATATGCGAGAGCAAGTGGCTAGGGGATTGCTTCACCTCCGAGGCCTGTCCGTCCCAGGCTAATACCTGCATGTAGGGGTGTTAAAAAAAAACCGCCCGACCCGAAAACTGAACCGAACCGGCCCGAACCGAACCGAAACCGTCGGTTTTTTTTAGCCCGGTTCGGCCTACGGTTTACGGATATAAAAAACCGACCATGTCGGTTCGGTTGTCGGTTTATACGTGGGAAAAACCGACTCAAACCGAACCGACCCGAAACCAATATATATATTAAAAAAAACCTAAATAACTTATATTTTTATATCCAAAAACCATTACCCACCTTTAAAAACCGACCCAAACCGAAAACCGCCCTTAAAAAAACCGACCCAAACATGAAACCGTAAAAAACCGACCCGAAACCGAACCGAACCGAAACCGCCGTGAACCGAAACCGACGGTTTTTTTCATAGTCGGTTCGGTTTCGGTCTGACCTTTTCCAAAATCGAACCGATCGGTTCGGTTTGATTTAGGGGCCAAAACCGACCCGAACCGACCCGTGAACACCCCTACCTGCATAACACCTGTCCCAGGCTAAGGCGTGCAAAACTTGACTGGCGTGTGCTGTCAGTTGTCCCTTGGGTTTCCCAAGGCAATGATGGGCCTTGGGAAGTGTGCCCAAGTACTTAAGGGTTTAAACCCTTCCTTTCTCTTTCTTCTTCTTCATTTCGTTCCCGCGCACTGTTCTTGCGAATTCTCTCTCTCCAAAGCTTCTCTACTCAATCGTTCTTTCTGCAGAGGATTTCGTCGATTTCCTTGCGAGTTTCCTTCATTTCACTCATCGATTCCTTCTCCAGGTATTTCTCCCTTTCTATTTCCTTTGTTTCTGATATTTGTTTGCATTTTCCGGCGAAGTTCTACGTTTTCCGGCAAGCTTCATTAACTCCGGTGAACTGCGTTTTCTTGAAATTTCTAAGTTTGATCTTTAAACCCCTTCATTTTATAAGCCAAACGTGTTTGTAGCTTTAGGAGTTTTTCCCAAAGTTTAGGGTCGTCCCAAGTTTTGACTCGTCCTCTGACGCTCAGACCCCTGTACCAGCTTCTTGAGGACTTCCCTTCTCTTAGAGAGAAAACCTTAGAAAAGATCAGGCAAATAGAGAGAGCTCAAGAGGAAGCTCGTAGGTCACAGGAGTTTCCTGTTAGACCTATCTTTCCCCCACCTCTCAAGGTGGTATATCCTGATCCTCCTGAGAACTTCTATCAGACAGACGTCTTTGCCAACCCATTACCGATGTTTGAGTCTGAGTCTTCCACCTCAGACCCCATGTCTGTGGACTCTTTCCAAGAAGCCATGGATTTTGCACCTCGGCCTGGTCAGGCCCCTGATCAGGCCGAGGTATCCAGCCGAGCCTCATCCCAAAGTGGCTCAAGCACCTCAGATTCTTCTTCAGAGGTTGAACTTGTTGAGCCAAGTGTGGCTGTGCCACCCATTCTTGATGCCATCCCTCTGTCGGCCGTTACAGGGGCTGAGTTCGCTCAGAGGTTCCCTGGTCACCCATCTACGTCTGCTCCAGTCGACGTTGAGCCTGACGATGATGAGGATGCTGAAAGTGATGTTGACATCTCTGAAGCAGCCGAGTTCGAGAGCACAGTCACTGGAGTGGATCTTTTGCATTTCAGATATTTATACTCCATCAGTCCCTCAATCAAATTAAGGAGACCTCTGAGGGAAGAGAGGGCCTACCATGGCCGAGATGGAGAAATCTGCTTGTATGAGCAGATGTTTAAGTTAGGATTTCGTCTACCCATTCATCCTATCATTAGATCCATCCTCTCTTTTATCAACTTGGCCCCCTCGCAGCTCTCTCCCAATGCCTGGAGAGTCATTATAGGGGCCATCATCTTGTGGAGGTCAGTCCACCACTCTGACCTCCCAGTTCAGGTCTTCGCTGGTTGCTATGTCCCAACCTCGGCCAAAAATCATCCGAGCTACTATCACTTTGTGGCTCGGAGGCCTGAAAAGAAGATGCTCCAGGTGACTTAGACCTCCAATCACAATTGGAAACCCCGCTACTTCTTCGCTTCCGGGCCATGGGAATTTGGCTCATCTGTTCCCTCTTCCACACTTGGGCCGAGGATACCCCTCAGATGGGGTAAGGTCACAATGTCTGCAAGGGCCGATCCTGGTCTGAGTCTTCAGAACATCAAAAAGGTGAAGGCCCTGCAAGACCAAGGGGCACATGGTCTATTCGTCAAGTTTGAGCACTTGCTGACCCCTCAGTATCTCTCGGGGACGAGCCTAGGTGGAAGTCCTCTTGTTGACTTTGGTAAGGATTTTTATTTTTCAAGTTTAACCCTTGATCATTCATGTTTGACTTCTGACCCATATCTTTTAACTTTTGCAGAGAGACCACCAGGTATCCTAGACGAGGTGTGGGAAATGGCAGCTCTGAGTCTGGCAAGGATGGCAAAGAAGGCTGGTCTGAACGCTCCTCCTCCGGCTCCCACTACATCGAAATCCCAGGCTTCAAAGAAGAGGGCCCCAGAGGTCCATGCCTCTGAGGATCAGAGGCCGGCCTCGAGACAAAAGAAGGCCTCAGACACTGCGATCCCAATCTCGGCTGACACCCTGACGGCTCGTCTGGATCAGCTGAAGTTGAATGACAGCGTGGTCGGCAACAACAGACAGGCCATGGACGCGCTTGCCTCCGTTATGACCGAGGCAGACAAGCGTTTCTACCGAGCCATGGACACCTCTCTGCTGGTTGAATTTGGCCTTCACAGAGCCGTCCAGGTATGAATTGTATCTTTGTCAATTTTCTAAGTGCAACGTCTGATTTTACTCCCACCTAACCTCTTCATTATTTGTGCAGGGTGTGACTGCCATGTATCAACTTTCTAACTGGGCTATGAGGAAATTGCCCCTCATCCAGAAGGGGCAGGAGGCCGAGAAGGTTGAAAGTGCCCTGAACGCCGAGGTTGGCCGTCTGAAGTCAGAGCTGCAGAACTCTGAAAATAAAGTTAAGGGGTTGGAGCAAGATCATGCCAAAGACATCTCTCTGCTCGTCCAAGATCACGCTAATGCCTTGAAGGCCAAAGATGACGTGCTGCAGCAGAAGGTCAACGCGGCTGTGAAGGCTGCCCTTGCAGATGCCTCTGAGAAAATAATATCTGACTACAAAGGCTCAGAGGAGTTCATGGGTTTTGGCTTTGAATACCTCGAAAGAGGTATCAAGGCCACTACCAAATGGGCTGAGGTCAGAGAGAAAGAGGTCGGCACCCTGAAGGCCTCCGACTTTGTGGGTCTCGGTTTTGCCGACCCTCAATTTGCTCAAGCATTGCAAGAGGTAGAAGACGAGGCTGCTGCCCCTGGTGAGACTGCTACTACTCTGGGAGGGACTGATCTCGGAGGGACTGACCCTGCTGATGATGTGGCTGAGGTGACCAACGCTGATCAAGTCAACCCAGCCGAGACTGTCAATGCTCCCCCCTCCGACCTTTAACTTGTAACAAATTTGTATTTTGTAACTTGTAATTTTTAACTTGTAGCTTGTAACTGAACAAGGTTGTTTGTAACCTCTGAATGCTATATGATCTCTTCCTTTTTCTGAATGGCAATCTCTTCTTTTTACTTAATTCCTCTGAATGCTATTAGGCTCTGAAGTCATTACCTAATATGCTGTTCTCATAACCAACTTCACCAAATTAATGATGTTAAGGGTCAGAGGTCATCTAGGAAGGTGTCTGAGCTCAGACCTTGTCACCACCGAGTGATGTTATGAGGGTCTGAGGTCATGACCTCTGATGTTATCCTCATAATAAACCACCAAATTAATGATGTTAAGGGTCTGAGGTCATCTAGGAAGGTGTCTGAGCTCAGACCTCGTCACCACCGAGTGATGTTATGAGGGTCTGAGGTCATCACCTAAGAGGTTAGCCCCATAATAATATCACCAAATTAATGATGTTAAGAGTCTGAGGTCCTCGGCTAAGGTGTCTGAGCTCAGACCTTGTCACCACCGAGTGATGTTATGAGGGTCTGAGGTCATCACCTAAGAGGTTAGCCCCATAATAATATCACCAAATTAATGATGTTAAGAGTCTGAGGTCCTCTGCTAAGGTGTCTGAGCTCAGACCTCGTCACCACCGAGTGATGTTATGAGGGTCTGAGGTCATCACCTAAGAGGTTAGCCCCATAATAATATCACCAAATTAATGATGTTAAGAGTCTGAGGTCCTCTGCTAAGGTGTCTGAGCTCAGACCTCGTCACCATCTGAGGTCCTCTGCTAAGGTGTCTGAGCTCAGACCTCGTCACCACCGAGTGATGTTATGAGGGTCTGAGGTCATCACCTAAGAGGTTAGCCCCATAATAATATCACCAAATTAATGATTTTAAGAGTCTGAGGTCCTCTGCTAAGGTGTCCGAGCTCAGACCTCGTCACCTCCGAGTGATGTTATGAGGGTCTGAGGTCATCACCTAAGAGGTTAGCCCCACAATAAATTTCTGGTCTTTCTGGTCTAAAGAACGAAGCCAGAACTGATATGGAAACTGATCTTTATTAATAACCTCTTCTCAGTAAGATAGTACATTTACATAAAATTCTATACATCATATGTAATATCTCTTGAGGTGATCAGCATTCCATGGGTTAGCAAAAGGTTCTCCTTCTAGGTTTTGTAGTCTGTAAGTGCCGGGCACAACCTCTTCTGTTACTTTGTAGGGGCCATGCCAGTTTGGGTGTAGCTTGTTTGCTTTCTGTAGGGTCTTCTTTAGCACTAGATCTCCCACTGCAATGGGTCTTGATTTCACCCCTTGGTTGTAGAATTTTGCTGCCCTCTGCTGGTAAGCAGCTTTCCTGACCTCTGCGTCTTCTCTTCTCTCTTCAATAAGGTCCAGGTCTAGCCTCCTCTTTTCCCCATTGCTGTCAGGATCGTAGGTCTGAATCCGATGAGTTGGTAGTCCTACTTCCGTTGGTATGACAGCCTCTGAGCTATGTGCCAGCATAAATGGGGTTTCTCCTGTGGGTGTCCTTGCTGTGGTCCTGTAAGCCCATAACACAGCGTAGACTTCTTCTATCCATCTCCCCTTCGCGTCTTCTAACCTCTTCTTGATTCCATCCAAGATAGTTCTATTCGTGACCTCGGTCTGGCCATTTGCTTGAGGTCGACCAGGAGATGAGAAGAACTGTTTAATCCCCACACTTTGGCAATACTTCTCTAAGGAGGAGTTCTTGAACTGGGTCCCATTATCCAAGATGAGCGTGTTTGGGAGGCCATATCTACATATGATGTTCTTCCAGATGAACTGAAAGGTCTTCTGCTCTGTAATTGTTATCATCGGTTCTGCCTCTACCCACTTTGAAAAGTAGTCAATGGCAACTATCAAGAATCTATAGTTGTTGACTGCCCTTGCCAAAGGTCCTACTAAGTCAATTCCCCATACCGCAAACGGCCATGGAGAAGAGATTGACGTAATACGCTGATGGGGTTGATGAGGGATTGTGGCGAACCTTTGACATTTGTCACACCTCTTCACATAGTCAGCATCGTCCTTAGACAAGGTGGGCCACCAGTATCCCTGAGTGATGATCCTCTTGGCTAAGGGCCTTCCCCTTATGTGGCTAGAGCAGGAACCCTCATGAACCTCCTGTAAGACCCGGGGTACTTCCATGGGATGCACACATCTGAGGAGGGGCAAGAGAAACCCCTTTTTATACAAGACATCTCCTACCAATGAGAACTTGGCAGCCCTGTATCTCAACTTTCTTCTTTCCAGCTTGGACTCAGGTAGCACCCCCTTTCTTAGGTATTTCACGAGCGGGTCGATCCACGAGTCCCCTTGGTTCACATTGTGACAAGGACTACATACCTCGTCTTCCTCGATGCTTGCCTTTCCTAAGACCTCGATTGGGATGGTCCTTCCCAAATCTGTCTTCATTGCCGAGGCCAGCCTTGCCAATGCATCAGCGTGATTGTTACTCAGTCTAGGCACTCTCTTCAGTTTGGCCTCTTCAAAATACTCTAGCAACCCTCTTACCTTCTTTAAGTACTTGGCCATCCTTTCGTCTTTGGCCTCATATACCCCCAACACTTGATTGACCACCAACCTTGAGTCACTATGGAGCAGGAGTCGCTTTACTCGGAGAGTTGTTGCCAATAAGAGACCTGCTATCATGGCCTCATACTCAGACTCGTTGTTTGAGGCTTGGAAGTTGAATCTCAAGGCGTATTCAATGTTGGCGCCATCTGGTGCCGAAAGTATTAGTCCTGCGCCGCTTCCACTGTCACAGGAAGAGCCATCAACGAAGAGGCTCCACACGTCTTCATCTGAAGAGAAGACCCTTCTCTCATGACCCCTTTCTCGAAGAGGTATCGATCCTCTTCGTTCTCTTCTACTCTGCTCCGGGTTTTGCCTGGGATAACCTCTTCTCGGCCTCGGAAGACGTTTGGTGCAGTCTCTTCCGAATCTCGGAAGACACTACGGTTCGTCTCTTCGCCGTCATCTGAACCTTTCTCTGTCTCGGCCTCTTCCAAACCCCTATCGGCCTCTTCCCAAGTGAACTCTGCGACGAAGTCTGCGAGGGCCTGCCCCTTGATGGCTGTCCTGGGCTAGTAGGTAAGATCATACTCTCCTAGCTCAATGGCCCAGGTCATCAATCTTCTGGACTTTTCTGGTTTGTGCAGAACCTGCCTTAGCGGGGAGTCAGTAAGGACTACCATGGAATGAGCTTGGAAGTAAGGCTTCATCTTCCTTGAGGCATGTATCAGGGCATAAGCCAACTTCTCCATCCGGGGATAGTTTTGTTCAGACCCTTGAAGGGCCTTACTGTTGAAGTACACAGGCCTCTGGATTCCATCCTCTTCCCGTACGATGGCTGCGCTGATGGCTGACTCAGAGACTGCTAAATACACAAACAACCTCTCCCCCGTGATGGGCCGAGATAGCAACAAGGGAGACCCTAAGTAGGACTTGAGTTGGTCAAAGGCTTTTTCACACTCTTCGTCCCACTGGAAGGCTTTTCTCAGAACTTTAAAGAACGGAAGACACTTGTCCGTTGCCCTAGAAACAAACCTGTTAAGGGCTGCCACACTTCCCGTGAGTCTCTGGACATTCTTGATACTCCTAGGAGTCTTCATGTCGAGCAAGGCCTTGATTTTCTCAGGGTTTGCTTCAATCCCCCTCTGATTAACGATGAACCCCAGGAACTTCCCGGCTCCTACCCCGAAGACACACTTCGCTGGGTTGAGCTTCATTCTGTACGAGTCCATGACATCAAAGATCTTCTCAAGGTCTGCTACATGAGTACACACTTTCAGGCTCTTCGTTAGTATATCGTCCACATACACCTCCATGGTCTTACCTATCTGCTCCTCGAACATCTTATTGACAAGACGTTGATACGTTGCCCCCGCATTTTTCAGACCAAAGGGCATCACCTTGTAACAGTACATCCCCTTGTCAGTAATGAAGGCTGTCTTCTCAGAGTCTTCGGCATCCATGAAGATTTGGTTATAACCTCATGAGCTCGTGCCCTGCCGTTGCATCCACCATCTGGTCTATCCTAGGTAAGGGATAGCTGTCCTTCGGGCAAGACTTGTTTAGGTCTGTGAAATCTACACACATTCGCCACTTTCCATTGGCCTTAGGCACAATGACTGCATTTGAGAGCCACTCCGGATAGGTAACCTCTCTTATGAACTCGGCCTCTTCCAACTTTTTCACCTCTTCCCGGATGACCTCATACTTCTCCCTGGAGTAGACTCTTCGCCTCTGCTTGATAGGCCTGACATCTCTGTCCACGTTGAGCTTGTGAGTCATGATCTCAGGGTCGATACCAGGCATGTCTGCGTGACTCCATGCGAAGACACTCTGCCTCCTCCTGAGGAAGTTTATCAGCTCTTCCTTGATTCTTGGCTCTAGGGCCTTGCCGACCTGGACGGTTTTTTCCGGCTCGTCCTCATTGAGGACGATGGATTCTACCTCTTCCGCGGCCTCGCCCTTCTTCAATTTTGTTTCATCTCTCGGGTCAAGAGTGTCAATGCTGTAAGTGGTGGTTGCTCTCTTATGGGCCTCTCTCTCTTCGGCCGAGTTGAAGTAACACTCCCGCGCCGTGGTCTGGTCCCCTTGCACTTCCCCTACTCCATAAGGAGTCGGGAATTTTAGCATCTGATGGACCGTTGACGACACGGCTTCAAACTCTTTGAGGGCCACTCTTCCGATGATGAGGTTGTAGGCCGAGAAGACATTTTCGTCCATAACAAAAAATTTGATCTTCTTGGTCAGCCTCTTAGGCCATTCATCTCCCATCCGTACATCCATTTCATACATGCCCAATGGGTGCACCTTCTCACCACTGAAGCCTATCAATGGGTGATGGTAGGGCACCAGCCTTGCCCTGCTAAGACCCAAACTCTTGAAACAAGGCCAGAATATCACATCTGCTGAGCTTCGATCTATGAGGATTCTCCCTACATCGCACCCATGCACCCTTGTTGTTATGACTAAAGGGTCATCATGGGGGGGGGGGGGGGGCTAAGATGCCCTTGAAGTCGAGTCTGGAGAAAGGGTGTCCATGCCCACCTTTCTCTTTTGCACGGCGTCGGAAGACGTTAGATTCACAACCTCAGTCTTGGCCACTGACCTGGCCTCTGCTACATGAGCCTTCCTATCGGCTACCTCAGAGCCACCTCCTGCAAATCCCCCACATATGGTGCTAACACCAAAGGAGATCATTCCGACCCTCTTCACCGGGGTGTTGTCATCCTTTGGCGGGAGATCCGGGTCATCTCCATCATCACCCTCTGAATCATCATGCCTTCTAGCCGGGACATCGCCACGGCACCTGTCATTTCTTCTCTTCTTAGGGTCTTCTCTTCCACCCTTTGGGGCTTTGCCATCCACATACTTCCTCAGCTTCCCGGATTTCAGCATCTTCTCAATCTCATCCTTTAAAGCGAAGCATCTATCTGTGACATGGCCGTGATCCTGATGGAACTCACACCAGAGGCTTTTGTTCCTCTTATGTGGTGGGGCCTTCAGCTTCTTTGGCCACCTCAGAGTCCGGTCAGTCTGAATTTCATTAAGGATGTGTTCACAGCTCACAGTCAGAGGAGTGTAATGAGCAAACTTGTCATCCCCTGACCTCTTCTTCCCCTCTTTCTTGCTTTGGGACCTTCCAGGGCCACTGCGGTTCTCCTCCTCATATTTGGCGGCCATTGCCTCTTCCGCATTCATCACTTTCCCTGCGGTGGCTAGCAGCTCCGCCATGGACCTAGGGGGGTCTTCCGCCAGCTTCCACAATAGCTTCCCCTTCTGGAGGCCTCCTATCAGGGCGGTCATGGCTATGCTCTCTTCGTAGTCTTCCACCTCCAACTTCTCTTTGTTGAATCTTGCTATGTAGTCTCTTATGCTTTCACCCTTAGCCTGTTTGACGTACAGGAGGTGGGTAGTCTTCTTTTGAGGTCTTACCCCAAAGCAGAAGTTGTGGATGAACTGCTCAGCCAACCCTTTGAAGTTTTCGATCGAGTTCTTTGGAAGAGAGGTGAACCAGCTGTGCGCTGCCCCTGTCAAGGTTCCCGAGAAGGCCCTGCACTTCATCTCATCGGGTATCGAGTAAATATCTGCTGCTGACTGATACATCTCGATATGGTGCACAGGGTTAGTGCTGCCATCATATTTGGGAGTCACTGTAGGAGGCTTGAACTTCGCTGGGGTTGGGAACCCCACTATCCTAGCTACAAACAGGGAGCCCTCCGAGTAGCCCCTCTGTAATGGGTCCCTGCTCTTTATGAGGTCCCTTATCTTCTCCTCGAGACGTTGGATTGAATCATTCCAAGGTCTTCTCTCATCAACTTGGCCGAGGTTATCCCCTGCCACCTCTCTGCGATGGACAGAGGGTTCCCCAGCCACGACCCGTTGGCTGTTGACCTCTTCCTGCTCCCTGGCTCTTCTCTCCAAGGGTCGGCCTTGATCTGTCCGACCTTGCCTACCACCTCTTTGCGAGCCTGCTGCGCTCCTCGACCTTGATAGCCTGTGTCTTAGGTCATTTACCGGGCCCAGCCTCTCGAAGGCCGACCCTCTGCTCAACCTGTCAAAGGCCGACCCTCTTTGTTGGGCCTCTTCCCTTCTTTGGCCGACACATCCATCTCGGCCGACACCTCCTTGACTCTGCCTAAGAGGTCGTATAGTGTCATTTGACACCTCATACGGCTCCCATCAGTCTTCTGGGGCCTCCTCAGCTTCCAGGTCATCATATCGGTCCTCTGGGCAAGGGTTTCCTTGCCTCCCCAGGCGCAAGCACCTAGGGTCAGCAACGTCCCTCCTCCGCTGGGGTGCAGGCTGGTCCTTCATGGGCGCCTGGGGTGGTCCCCTGGCGTCAGGACGAGGCTGAACTGCCGCCGGAGTTATCATGTCCGGGGAGACTCCAGATGGCCTCATCATCATGGTTTGGCTGAGCTGGGCAAATTGCTCCTTCATGGCTTGTTGTGTTGCAGCTAAAGATTTCAAGGCTGCTGCTACCTCCGCCATTTCGGACTGGGGAGGAGCCTGACTGGAGCTAGCCCCTCCACCTTCGGGCGGCGGAAGAGGCGGTGGTAATTCTGGTGCCATGTATTAACCATAAAGAGCTTGAACAGTAAGTGAGCTTAATACCTTAAAGGACCTCTTTCAATGGTGAAACAACTCCACGCAAGGGGTGGTTCCTGGTTCACCACCAGAGTCTTCGATGAGGTTAAGCAGAAAAAGAGGAAGAGATAGCTTCTCGTTCCCACAGACGGCGCCAAAATGATGATGCTAAGAACCAGCACCACCAGATAAGGTGTTTCCAAGCTCAATATATGAATAACAGTGGCAACACAGCTATATAAAGAGATAAGAGAAGGAGATGAAAATAAATGTGCAAAAAATGAGTAAGGCAGAGATGTGAATGCTAAAATGGATTTATGGTAAATCTTGAAATGATTAAATTAGAAATGAATAAATCGGTGAATCGATAAAAGTAGCTCCTATAGAATATATATTGAGAGAAAATCGACTTAGATGGTTTGGACACATCAAGCATAGACTAATGGATGCACCCATAAGGAAGAGTGATTTAACAAGTATTGATGGTAATGAAAGGGGTAGATGTAAGCCTAAATTGTCTTGGTAGTAAGAGGACTTAGCACTATGGTTAAGCAAGTAAACAACTTCCTTGATTTCAAAGTGCAACCACTGTTCAAAGAATTTCAATGCGGCGGGAGTATAACTATGGCATCAATAATTCAAATTAGGAAACCTTTGTCAGTCAAGTCTAAGGTTGCTTTTCCTAAAAAAATTGTAGCCATCGTAGAGCAATCGACCTAAACGAAAATGGATAAAGAGATCAGAGAACGATATAATATGTTCATTCGTCCTCCACCTCTCTCTCTCTCACTTCATCTTCTATTCTGTTGGTTTGATTATCTCCTAAATCTAACAATATAGTCATGGACATGTGGGCTTTTATGTGTCTTTAACTCATAATTCATAATTTTTATTGATCAGGAACACGGAACTTTTATCAAAAATAATAAAAGACACAGAGAAGTGGACCAGCTAACTAATAATTCTCTATCGCTCTTTTTTTCTTTGCAAACTGCAAATTGTGGATGTCTATTCCTCTTCGAATAAGCAATAAAACGATTTTTTAATAAGAGAATTTTGTTGTCAGTTCTCTCTTTCATTTTTTAATCACAAAAACCCTTGGGACCATTTATCAAAAAAAAATAAAAAAATGACCGAGGGATTGGATGCAAAGTTTGACTTTTTATAATATATATATATATACTAGCGGATGCCCGTGCCGAGGGCACGGCGATAAATTTTCCCCCGTGATAAAAAAATAAAAACTAAAGAAAAAATATATATTTCAAAAATACAAATTAAAAAAATATAAATATTTAAAAAAAATATAAATTAAATTATTTAAAATTATTTCCCTTTTTAAAAATAATTATTTCCCTTTTAAAAAAACAAAAACAAAACCCTTTTTATTAAAAAAAAAAGAAATTAGCATGACATTTCATGCATGGACATGAATGAGGAAAATATCATACATCCAAAAAGTGAAGACATTTTTCAAAATTTTTCAAAAACCATGCTATTATATTATGTGGATATGATATGATAGCATATTTTTTCCTACATCACCCCTAGTTATTTTTTCCATTTTTTTATTTATTAATTGAAATTAACCTTACATTCAGCACATGTTCAAAAAACTAGGTAAAAATACATTTTCTAGCTATTTTTAAAAAATTCACAAAATTCTGCTGGCGCAGACCCTTATGAATAATGTATTTTCAGCAGTTTTTTGTTGGATTTTTAAAAAATAGCTAGAAATTGTATTTTGACCTAATTTTTTGAACATGTGTTGATTGAAAGGTTAACTCCATGGGTAGAATAAAAAAAATTGACAAAAAAAGTTTTTTAGGGTCTAGAACTGGGTGTGATGTATGATTGATGTAGGAAGCATGATGTATGTATATATATATATATATATATATATTGTTTATTATTCTTGAGAATTAAAATTTGTAGCTTTCCTAATTCTTGTGATGTTGTAAACAGATCATGAGGGATGCCTGAAAGAAAAGGACATTAAAAGAGGGGTGGCTTCTGATACCTGGTTCTGTGGCAATGACTGCCAGGAGGTAAATTCTTCATTTCTCAAAAATGTTGGTTTGAACAAATACTATTGGATTTTGAAAGATAACTATTTCATGTGTAGGTCTGAATGGCAAGTACTTCAAATGTGGCTTCTTTATATTATTTTATTATTAAAAAAGTATAGGGTAAATCACAGTAAACCCCTCTGAACTATAGCGTCTTTACATATCACCCGCTATCTAAAAACCCGACAAAGTGCCCCTAATCTATTGAATTGTGACAACTAACACATTTTTCGTTATAATTTTAAAGATTTTTATGCACAACATCAAGTTTATATCAACTTTTTCTAGCTAAAATTTGTTAGTTGCTGTGACAGTTTAATAGTTTAGGTGCACTTTGTCGGTTTTTTAGATTAGTTCAGGAGCACTTTGTCGATTTTTTATATCAGGGGTGATCTGTAAAGCGGCTATAGTTCAGGGGGTTTACTGTAAGTTACCCATGAGTATATAAGGTGGTCAATGTTGAAATTGCGATCTATAATATTAAATTTTACCAATTCCCTGAGTTCTCAAGGTGGATTGTTTTGAAACGTGTGTTTAATTTTTTTACAAGAGCCACCGCCATCACGTTCAGTGCAAGCAGAATGATGATAATACAGAATCACTTGGTGAACTGTAAATCTAAACCTTACAATATATTCCTGCTCTTACATCTTTGTACAGGCTCTCAGATTTCAAGCCTAACAAATGTTATATTCAGTGTACCAGTCTCCTGTATATATATCAGTTTGTGATTTCTCTCATATAAAATTGGATTTTGTCTTTCAACTTATTTCTCTACCCCCTCCCCCCTTCTTCTGGGATTGAATACAGTCAATCCTTGTGTGCACAAACACTCTCCAGAGGCCAGTGCCAAAAAAACATGTTTTGTATACGCTCTAACATGTTAAACAGAATATCCTGTTTATATACTGGGCACAAGAACAACACGTTTTGGTTCGATATGTAATTTTATGACGATGTGTATGATTTGGCCATTAAAGTTAACATGTCTACACCCTAAATTTATGAGCTAGTCCTTTTTGTAAGTGATAAATTGAGACTTTGATGATGAAAAATAGTAACAATGTTTTGGAATTAGGTTACCCAGGCTTGTTTTAGTTTCTAATATGGAACTTGTTTTAATCATAAATTTGGAGTTCTTTTATGGTTGAAAAATTGTAGCTTCCTGAAATTAAGATCTTGAGCGGTGATGTTGAAATCAATTTTGATACTCATGAAGTTACATTGGGGATTCTCGATTATTTATTGAAATGGTGACTTTTTGAACGTGTTGAATATTGATTGAATGAGGACATGGTTGAACTGATGATATTGTTATTGTCTTATTATTATATTGAACGTAAATTTAGAACCATTGTATAAATTGTGAATTATTTCCTAAATAAAGTGTATATATATCCAATGTGGTTTTATATTGCATTTTTAAAACATGTCTTGTGGCCATCTCTTTATTTCGTGTCCACACCCCATTCTTTCAACTCTATAGTTGGTTTCACCATTGGTCTTCACATACTGTGTACAATAGTAAAATAACATTATTCTCCATCTTTATTCAAGAAACTATCTTCTACATTTAGTTGTCTTCAATTACGTTCTTGAGACATTTTTAAACAAAGTCAATAGTCATAAAACATTACATCATTCCAAACGAAACTACATTTTTCTAATTAAAGTCGCACAAAACCCAAATAAATCATCACAATCATATTAAAATCAGTCCCTGTAAAAAATTGACAAGGAATGAAAAATCAAAAAGTAATCCCCCTTCTTTTTATAAATGTATTTCAAAAATATTTGTAGACAATTTTTGTCACAACAACCAACTGGAAACAATGTATTTGTATATATCACAATCACAACAAAACATTCATGGTATATAGATAACTTCTACTTTTTCAAATTTATAAATAGTGATTTTTTATTGAAAGTGAAGAAAATTAGTAGAAAAAGAAGAAAAACTGAACCAAAAAAGTGAAGAAAATGGCGTTATTTTACCTTCTCTTATTCAAAAACGTTAAAAATTGTGAGTGAAATTTTTTAGCTTCTCCTATTCAAAAACGTATAAAAGGGGATAGAACAACTGAAAAAAGGCGTATTTTTTATTTTATTTTATTTTTATTCCCTTTTAATGTTTTTAAGCGAGTGAAGCTAAAAATGCAAATAGCGCTTCAATTGTGTCCAATCGCGCAAATAGCACCAATAGTGCGCAAAAGTGGGAAAATAGTGTGCCACGCCATTAACAACATGCTATTGGTGACACTTTCAAATTAGAGTGGTGGGCTATGCCACGTTTGTTCGCCAAAAAAGCGCAATAGTCCACTACGTCGCGTGCAATTGCGTGCGCTTTTAAAAGCATTGGCGCGCGCGCGCGCACACACACACACACGTCTATAGTTTTGTAAAGGAACACATAAATAGAGAATGATCTCAAGGTGCTCTTGCTCTCATGAATTTTAGCTCAACTGATTTTGCGTTCAAGCCCTTGCTCCTGTTTGTGCTCCGCGTGACTCAGAGATAGCCTATACTATTCTTTTATGTTTGTCCATGATAAGGGGTGGTCCGATTATCAGCCTGAACAAGCTCAGGCTGGCAGATTTTGAAGCCTCTCGAGCTTGATCGTAGACAGAAGAGCTATGTTGAAGTTCAGCTCTAGATATAAAAGTGACACGTGAGGTCATGATCATTGCAAGTTAACTATTCGACTTTTGAATCAGGAAAGGACATGGCATAAGCAGTACTAATTGTCTCCACATACAGGCTACACGTTAATAAATTGGCATTGCACCTAGCTAATAATACAAAATTTGCCATCGGTCTATGGTTCTTGTCATTCTTGTAACAAATGACGAGATCATTAATTATGAAGCTTGTCACCGTTCTGTGTTCACGAACAAGGGCAGTAACAGTAAGGCACTGGTCTTTTGCCTGCTCTGGCTCGTATTGTTTATCGACTGAGCTGAGGTCTAGGGCTCAAGCTCATCTTGTCTGTGTATATACTATATAACGAGCTCGAGTGAGTCATTGTTGACCTGATCCGAGCTGTTCATAAACAACTCGGTTCGTTTGTAGCCCAAGTTGATAAATACTGGCTACCTTGGCAAATCTGAAGGCTAGCTAATGGGTGATTCTTTCTTGAAAAGAAATAGATGCATAGTAGATTTCTATTGCCTTATTGATGATACCATCTATTTTGTGATCCCAATTTTTGCTATTTTCACTGATTGAATTTTTGTCTTATTTTTCCTGGGTTATCAAAGAACTTCATTCACTATCATATGTAGGTTTACTCGGGGCTTCATTCTCGCATTGGGCTCATGAATCTCATATCTAATGGCTTCTCTTGGACAATTCTGAGGTGCATTCATGGTGACCAAAAGGTTCATTCTACTCAGAGATCTGTTGCTTTCAAGGCAGAATGCAACTTAAAATTAGCTGTTGCTCTTACAATTATGGAGGAGTGCTTTCTTCCCATGGTGGATCCAATAACTGGCATAGACATGATACCTCATCTCCTCTACAACTGGGGGTGAGTACCTCCGGGTTTTCTTTTTCTTTCTTTTTTCTCCCCCCAAATTGTCTTCTGCTTAAGGTTGGTGAACATACATGAAACTCTCTCTCTCTCTCTCTCTCTCTCTCTCTCTCTCTCTCCATGGTTTGTTAATATGATCTGTTAATAATGCTTTCCTATAATCATCTTGCTGAAAATATACATAATTGTCATGTCCTGGTTGTTGCATTAGTATCTCATTTTTCATTCGTTTGGATTACAACAGTTCGTGGCAGTTATTATTGGTTACATGACTGAATTCTGTATTGCCTGTTGTGAAAACAACCTGGGATTGACATTTAAAACTCGAAAAAATTTCAGCCCTAAGAACTTCGAAAAATCATGCATTGAAATTAAAAAACAAGAACTTAGGTTTCAAGAAACCTAGGGTTTCAAGAATACAATATTGTCACCAAAGTTCATTAATTATTTACTACCTATTATTAATAATTGATATTTATTATGGATCTTTTTGGTGAAAATTATTATGTTGCATTATTTATTGGAATTTTTTTTTTTTTTTTGTTGGTATTTTTTTAAAAAGGTTGAGGCTTACGCCTCTCCTCGCCTCTGCCTTGCGCCTTTTTAATCATTGCATTCGGGTAATGAGTGGAAGACGACCTTTATAAGTGAGTGGTGATGTCTTTTGGTTTCCAAAAACTCTGTTTTCTTCTATGAGGGTACGACTCTGATTTTGACCATTTGTGGGAAAGTTCGACGTACTATATTTTGACGATATCTTGATCTACAGTTGGTCCAAAATCGGTTCGAGGCCAATCATATCCTCCTGGTCCTTGAGGTTGCCAATCATATCCTCCTGGTCCTGGACGTTTTCTCGGCGCTGGAGTTACTCTAGCCAAAGATATGCTCCTTCATGGTTTAGTCCATGCAATGTCCTAAAAAACGACATTTGGTAACCGATGGAGGTTGCCAACCGAAGTTTCAGTAACTTATTGCAGTATTTGGTGACCGATAATCCCAAAGAGTAAATATACCATCCTTGCCACATTTGAGTTCGCCTTTTAAGAATGCGCTCAACCGGGCATCTGTCCCTTTTGGATCGTCTTTTGGTTCCTCTTCGCCTAAGAAGCACGGGCACGAAAACAGGCGTCGTGTCTGACACGATACGAACATGCTGACACGAAAAATCTAAAAAAATTAGGACACGGGGACACGTCGATAAATAAATATTTTTATATCAATTTATTTAGAGAAGACAAGAACATGAAAAGAAAAGGAGAACATTTGTGAATAATTATTTAAAAGAATGAACTAATATTTTAAAGCAAAACATGAAAATAAGGATTTTTTTATATAATAATTTTCCTAGAGATCATTAGAGCATACGTGGGCATATTTGTTAATGGATGGTGCCTAAAACCGTACTACCAATTTAACTTGAAGACTTGTACATTAGGTATAGACATGTGCAAACAAATGTCAGACACGCAAATAAATGTTGAATCGGACACATTAATTTTATATTTAAACCATGGACACGTGAAAAGGAGTGTCGGTGTTCGACACGGGCGCATCGCCGCCTTAAAAGTGTCCGTGCTTCCTAGCTCTTCGCAATGGCGATAGATTTGGTTGAGTTAGTACCTAGCGCCTTTCTATTCATGCTGATATTCCCTTCTGTAACACATTGTACATCTCTTACAAAGGCGTCGTGGACCCTCGTCATCGCCTTCTTGTGTTTCAGCCCATCAAACCCAACGAATTGGTGATGGTTTACCTCCGAAAGGAGATACGACACAACAATGCCTACAAGGTGAATTTCCTACCAATTTTTGCCTCTCACCTCAGGATACTCATGTCCTTCCTATACCCATGCCTTGGGATAACCTTCGAGTCTATCGACTCTCCTTCCAGCCACTGTACCCACTTCCATTTTCCGGTGGTATGGCCGGCCCGACCCGAGGCCGAGTATACTTTAGATTTCCAAGGTTACACTTCAAGACATGGACCAGTCCTACCTTTTGTATTGGAGTTACATGGCATCGTTTTCAAGGGGAGAGTGATGAAGGAGCATGGCAACTAAAGAGGGTTTGTACATCTGTTTTTTTTTTTTTTAAATGATAGATATGTTTTTGGTGATGGGAATATAAAAGCTTCTTGTGTGATGTCATGGCCTGTCACTATGGAGTATTTCTTTTTTATTAGTTAGGATATGTAGGGGATACTCCCTTCGCTTTTATATATTGTAGGTTTTGTAGCCCTTTATTGTTCAAGACACTTTACATTTTGAATAGATATGAGGTTGTGAGTTAAAACATTATTTCTTTATATGTCCTACTTCTTTATGTGTGTAATTATTCTGTTGCGTAAATCATAATCAATTACTGCCCAATTGGATTCAGGATACAATTAAATGAATTATCAAATATAATTCATAAAAATCCCTGTTTTTAAATTTCTTATCACTGCATCCTGCTTCAGGGTGTGAAGGAGTCTGATGTGATTAGGATTTACTTTTTGTACATTTTATACATTTTGTTAATTCTTGTTATTTTTCTGTATTTTTGTTGTACTTTTTTAAAAATATTTTTGGTACTTTAGTAAGGAGTTAAGGCTAGTAAGGGCATATTAGTAATTAGAACATTTTTTGTAGCCCAAGTCTCCTCCTACTCTTATAAAATACTCATGTAAGCCTCATTTGGAGAGGACCTTCATTTTTGAATATGAGACATTTTTAGATTCTCTCTCTAAAATTTGTTATTTGTTTTGGGCCTTTGACGTGTAGTTTACGTCAAATTGGTATCAGAGCAAGGTGTCGTTCCTTGATTGGTGTATTGATGATTGTCAATAAAATCGCACGCTACACTTTCAATGTCCTCGAAGAAATCAAAGCAATATCAAGAAGATATTCAAGAATTGAGGCAAAAATTTGATGAATTAGCACAACCACAACAACAAAACCTAATGTCCCAAGAACTCGACAAAAAAGTTGATAACCTTTTCCACCTCTTAACCCCAATTCCACCACCTACCACCGTGATTGACCTACCGGAATCATTCCTTCGTAGACACGGTAAAAAGCCCATCGACGGTGAACCCCCGGCCTCGTCCAAACTTCCGAACTCACTGGGAAAAACGGGACAACTGTCCCTCGAAAAACTGCCAGAAGCTCTCGGACATCTCGTCGGACATTGGAATTTGCTATGAAATTCCGAGTCCAACAGGCGAACCCTCAACGACGAAACCCTATCAGAGCCCTTCGGCTCGGCACAAGTGATGAACCCCTCAACAGGAGCTTAAGTCCAGAACCCCTCGGCAGAGGAGGAAATTCGAAAACCCCCGACCAAATTCAAGAGCATCTCGACCGTAATGCAAGTTCCGAGCCCATCTGCAACCGAATTCAAGAAGGTTTTGGCATAAGTTTCGACTCTCAGACAATTCCCTCAGTGCCGCCAATCCCGCCTCTGTCGGAATCCTAGATCTCACCTGAAAATTCCTAAAGTCCGAGACCCTCGGTGGAAGGAGAAATCCGACGCCCCTTGGCGAATCACCCGAGGCCCTTGGCAAACCCCTCGAGCCCCTCGGCCCCACTAAACCCATGGCTTTGGGACATTCCGCTTGCCTCGGAATCTCGAGACCTCTTCAAAATTTTGATTACGGATTATCCTCGGGTCTCCAACCCCCTGATTCGCGTTCATTCTCTCACCCACCACTATATACGAAGCCACCGTTCCGTACAACCTTCCCACCACGACCTATCCCTAATTTATACCGATTCTTCCTTATCCTCCCGACACTGAAGACACCCACCGCAGCGTCTTGGATTAAACACCTTCCCCTCCACCCGATGCTCCTCGCTTTGTGCCAATACGGGACCGCCCGTGTTTCTATTGTGGTGAGCACGACCATTTGATTGGCACGTGCCCACATTGCGGCTCTCCTGCACCTACAATGGCTCAGCATGTACCTCCTCATCCACAACCTATTCAAATGCCACCCTTACCTGTTGACTATGTTGCGCTTGTGTCAGGTGATGTGATGGGCTTTGAAGCACATCAAGATGGAGACCCCTTATCTATGGCACTCCAGCTACTTTCTCGGAGTTTCCACAATGATATACGCATTGATGTCCCGATGTTTGATAGACGATTCTCACCCGATGCCATGACTGACTGGTTAGCTTCAATGGAGACAGTCTTTGATTACAAGAGGGTTCAGGGCCGCTCTTGTGTTTTTCTTCCTGCCACAAAATTTCAGGGATTCGCCCTAGTTTGGTGGAATGATATGTGTTATTTTCGGATAGCAGCCAGACTACCCCCTCACTCATCCCACCGACATACTAGCGAGAGCTTTTTGCTCGCATACAATCTATTCGATAGGAGACGTCTATAGTGGTGGAGTACACCGAGCAGTTTCAGCTCCTTTGCACCAGGGCTCGGCTTCCTGAGACAGAGGATCACTGGATTAACTGCTATATTTTGGGCCTCCAGTCTTATATTTAGCGCGATCTAGGATCGCAAGAGATATCGACATTTCTGAAGGCGGTTGAGTATGCTACCAAAGTAGAGGCTTACCACCTTGCACCAGTAGCTCTACTCTCATCCCGAGCTCCACCACCTTCGATTCCAACTACTGCTCCTACTCCTGCATCTGCTCCCACTACTACTGTCCAGGGCACCTTTACTACCCACGCGATGTCACCTCCAGGCCCTCCTACATTCATATATTACAATTTTGGCACCGTTGGGCATTGAGCTTCAGACTGTTCTCTTTCACGTCGCCGTGCTCTTTTAGCGATGGAGCATCCTCCAGATTATCTCGATGAATCCAAGGAGCCCCCTTGTCATGCGTTGATCACTATTTTGGAGCCCGACTCAGTTGGCATCCCTCTCTGAGTTCGTGGTCGTGGACAAACTCTTTTTTGAGAGGGGAGGGGGATGTGATTTGAATCTACTTTTAATACATTTTGTATATTTTGTCCATTCTCGTTATTTTCTCCATTTTTGATGTACTTCCTTTTTTTTGTAGATATTTGGTACTTGAGTAAGGAGTTGAGTTTAGTAAGGGCATATTAGTAATTAGAACATTTCTTGTAGTCCAAGTCTCTTCTCCTACTCTTATAAATATTCATGTAAGCCTCATTTGGAGAGGACCTTCATTTTTGAATACAAGACATGTTTAGATTGTCTCTCTAAAATTTGTTATTTATTTTGTTTTGCGCCTTTGACGTGTAGCTTACGTCAGAGTCTTTTAACTCATAATTGGGGGAAGCATTTTGATTTTCCACTTAGTGTGTTTGGGAACCCAGTTACTGGGATTCCCAAAGACACCCTTAATGTAATTTAAACATGGACATACTTCTCTTTCAGTTTTGAATAAGCTCAGTATGATAATGTGATATATATATATAACGTTAAATGTAATGTGTTTCCCCACCGAGTATAATGATTCTCTTTTAGCAAGTCTTTTTCCAACATGCACGAGTGATATATTTGAAACATGAAAGTGTTTCCTTTTCAGTTTTAAATATGCTGAAAACTTATTAGTTTTCAAGATAATGATTTAATACATGTAAAACATTCAACCGAATGTGTAAAGCATTACTAAATTACTCTTAGCAAGTCATTTCCCAACATGCACCAGTGCTGTAACAAGTTGTACCAAGCAAGAAAACATCGTGTTTGGAGGACCTCAAATTGTGAGTTGCAATGTTAAAAAATAAACCTAGTGAACAATTTTACTATGTATAGATCACTTGTATCTCCACGTGGTACATATGTTTAGATATCGCAAGTTTTTTTAATTCTCTTTTTGGTCCAATTATCTCTTTATTTGCAAATATACTGTGCTACAGTACAAGTAAGACAATTTATAATATCATATGCTGTACTCAGTTTATTGGCACGGTTATTCCTCTTTACAATAACTTGGACTAATTTAAGGTCGGGCCTTGAAACCAACTTCCCTACTCTTGCATGCCTTTTAAAGGTTGTTAATAATACCCTTCACTTAAGTATACAAGTGACTTTTGGGATGAGGCTTTGTAGTTTATCTCCCTTGATTTTACATTTTATGATAATGCTTTTGCCGAAAAAATGATTTTGAACTGACCCTTTGGCTTGGCACAGATCACAATATGCACGTCTGAACTATCATGGTTTTCGGACAGTGGTCTTGGAGAAAGATGATGTATTGATGTCTGTTGCATCAGTCAGGTACCTTGATTAATACAATTTTTTTGGTAGCTGTCTATTTTTCTTAGTCTTCTCTTGTGATTTGAGAATCCATGGTGCCTTTAATGCTGCCTTACGGAAGTCCTGTGGTTTCAAGTTCGTAATATGATGAACATGGAAAACTCTATTATCATGTTGTTTCTGTCAGGAAATTAAGCTCGGTGTTTACCATCTCATCTCATGCATCAGATACATATATATAGCTGTGTTGTTGACGTATAGTATGTTGTTTCCATGGTTACAAACTATACTTGTCATAAGATTTAGTCCATCTATTGTCGACTGTTCGAGCATTTGAATGTTCCTCCAAATCACATTCTTACATCTATTGAGATATAAATCAAAGAGAATTATTTACTGGATTCGAAAGAAACAAAGCTTTTTCAAAGTTTCATCATTTAAGTCTTTGGTCGAATTAACATGTATTGTGGTGTTTCTTTTGTACTTCTGAGGCTCAAATGACTATTCGGGGAAAAAAAATACATGGAAATATTGCCAGGAAAGTTTCACAAGCGTGAAGGACTTGTAGTACTTGGATCTTAATTAATTTGTTTATATTTACATTTATTTTCTATATTGTTTCCTACTTGTTCTTACCTTTTTTGGTTACATACATTTTACTATACATGCAGTATGAATTTAATTTTATTATTTTTTTCCACTCCTACTAGAGCTTTGTTTTTTAAGAATACCAGTTTACGGAACAAGTTACTCCCTCCTCTCTCTATATGTGTTTGTAGGTACACATGCATATATCTAAACATTATTGATGTCCTTTTGGGCCCAACAATTTAATAAGTAAATGCCTACTTGATATCTTTCAAGTAATGGTATCTCCGGAGCATTTGGATACTTTACCACATCAAAATGCTCAAATCTTAGTTTGCCACACCAAAATTAGGGTTTTGCTCTGAAGCCTTAAGAAAAATGGATAGACAAAAAATAAGAAAAACTTGCCGCGGTAGTTGGATTGCCGCGTGAATGGTGAAAACAAAATAAAAATGATGAAAATGGTCGCTTGTCATTCCAAAGTCCAAACGCTGCGCGAAGGTCTCAAATGCCACATTTGGTGTCGTGGGGAAAATCTAATAGTAAAATAGCGTCAACTTTTTTTACCAAATCGTAATTTACGTGATTCTTTGGAGCGCTGTTTTGGCTAAACCATAATGCAGATTAGCATAAAATGCTTGGGAGATGGTCTTATGTGGTTATTCTTCTTCCCTAAGAGCACAAATACAAGATACATACACAATATGACACATATTGATGGAAATGGGCCCTATTCTAGGGTCATTTTTGTCAATTTTTATTTATTTTATTTTCTTTGTATTTACTTTATCTTTTTTATTTGTATTTTCCTTTATTTGCTTTATTATTTAGAGGTTAGGAGTAGTAGTGACATTTTTGTAATTAGGGCCTTAGCTTGGAGCCTAAGCTACTCCTCCCATTAAATACCCATGTCTTCATTTGAAGGGGACTCCTACATTTTGAAATATAATAAATCATTTGATTTAGGGTTTGGTATTTTTTTAACCATTGACGTGTAGTGTACGTGAAATTGGTATCAGAGCGAGATGTCGCTTCCCGATTGGTATATTAGTGTGTAGTCACCAAAATCATACTCTTACATCAAATAGCTCCCAAGAAATCAAAACAACCATTGGAAGAGATTCAAGAGTTGAAGCAACAAATGGAAAAAATGGCTCAAGATCTCTATAAAAAATTTAAGACCCTTTTACATCTCTTCTCCCCCCCCCTCCCCCCCACCGCAACCATCCTACCCTAGCCCCCCTGCAGTCAACCCCTTACAAAACCCTTACCCGAACCTCCGGCCCAAAAAAAAGCTTCCCCTACCCCGCTTCAGACCCGGGGCAAACCCCGCAACCCTCCCAGCCTGCTGCCGACCGATCGCAAACCCTTCCTTGGCCCCCCGCCCCGCCTCTTATGGCAGTTCGTGGCCACTGGCCACCGGGCAGTCCTTTCAACCACTCACCGACCTTACAAAACCCCCCCAACCCAACTTAAACCAAACCCCCATCAACCCAACCTCACATACCCACCCCCCGACCCAAATCCAAGCCCGGAACAGCCCCTGCTCTGCTCCCACCCCAATCTGTCTACTTACTTGGGGCCATCCACCTCATTTAAGCCCTCGACACTATTTAACCCATTCACCGGGCAACCCGAATCATCTCCACACCCCTCCGTTGCATATCCCAACCCTCCCGGATTTTTCGGCATTTTTGAGAGCCTGGGCTACCATTTTGGGCCTTCCGACCATCCTCCCGATCCTCAGCAGGATATTCGCCCACCCCCTCCACCATCACATCACACCCCTTCGCACCATGATCTCTCCCAGCTCTACATCAACTCCTCGTCCTCCTCTGATGCTGGGAAAACCAACCGCAGTGTCTTGGAGTGGGTTCCCCCGCCCCCGCTTAGTCCTCCTTGTTTCGTACCACTACGGGATCGCCAATGTTTTTTTTACTGTGGAGAGCATGGCCACTTGATTGGCACATGCCCCCATCGCGGTCCCCCAGCACCTCTCATGGTTCTACATGTTCATCTTCCTTATCCACCACCTGCCCAGATGACGCCGTTTCCCGTTGCTTATGTTGCTCATGTGCCGGGTGATGTGATGGGTCTTGAGGCTCGTCAGGATGGAGGCCACTTAGCTACGACACTTCAGTTGCTTTCTCGAAGTCTTTAGGAAGATATACAGGTCGACGTTCCCATGTTTGATGGATGATTTTCCCCAGATGCTATGGTGGATTGGTTAGCGGTGATGGAGACAGTTTTTGATTACAAGCGGGTTCAGGGTCACTCATGTGTCCTCCTGGTAGCCACCAAATTTCAGGGATGCCCGGGTTTGGTGGAATGATTTGTGCTATCGCCGAGCAGTGATGGGACTACCTCCCATTCAGACTTGGCCCGAGCTGAAGGCCACTCTTCAGGCGACATTACCGCTGACCTATGAGCGTGATCTTTTTGCTTGTGTTCAGTCCCTCTGGCAGAGTTCATCTACTGTAGTGGATTGCACATAGCAGTTCCAGCTCCTCTGCACCCGAGCTCGTCTCCCTGAGACGGAGGGCCAATGGATCAACCGTTATATCCTGGGACTGCAGCGTCACATCCAACACGACCTCGGGTTGAGGGAGATATCGACCTTTTTGAAGGCGGTCGAGTACGCGACTAAGGTTGAGGCCTACCACACGTCTTCAGCAGCTCCTCCGGCCTCTCGAGCCCCACTCACCCCGATCTCCGTTCTTGCTTCTCCAGTATTGACTTCAGTCTCCACTACCACCTCCATCGGGTCCGCCTACATTCAAGTGCTACAACTGTGACATTGTTGGTCATCGAGCTTCTGATTGCTCTCTTTCCAGACATCGTGCCCTATTGGCAATGGAGCATCCACCCGACTATTTGGACGCATTCGAGGAGCTTCCCCAGCATGCCCTGATTACTGTTTTGGAGGGCGACTCCGTGGGTCTCCCACTGTGAGCCTGCCTAGGCACCTACTTTTGGAATTTCCTCACGATACCCCATTTTTTTAGCGCTCAAGGACGAGCTTGGTCTTAAGAGGGGGAGAGTGATGGAAATGGGCCATATTCAAGGGTCATTTTTGTTAATTTTTATTTTTTTATTTTCTTTATCTTTTTTATTTGTATTTTCCTTTACTTTCTTTGTTATTTAGAGGTTAGGAGTAGTAATGGCATTTTTGTAAAGCGCCTTAGCTTGGAGCCTAAGCTACTCCTTTTAAATACCCATGTTGTCTTCATTTGAAGGGGACTCCACCATTTTGAAATATAAGAAATCATTTGATTCTCTCTCCAAAGGTAGGGTTTGGTATTTCTTTTAAGCCATTGATGTGTAGTTTACGTCACATATACTTGATATACCTTCCCCTCCACCCCTCCACATTCATACATACATAATTACATGGTTTGTTTTAAGCATAAAATAAACAATAAAGACAGTTTTATTGTTGCTTTAATAAACCTAAAGTAAAAATTCCACAAAATTATCAAATATTTACTAAATTATATTTTGGCAATAACAATGATTGATATAATAACGTTGAGTTTTCAACTTAGTAATCATAGTGATCAACCACATAAGAAAAAAATACTATTATGTGTATGAATGTACTTGTGTGTATGTGGATGTGTTATTACTTATATTTTAATAAATTATATACACATATCTACGTTTTAGTTTGATTTTCTTTGGCCTTCTTTTATTGTGTTATAATCTTTAATATACTTCCTTAACTTGTTAAAGAGATACTCATTGTTATTATTAATTCTTTCCGTTCTCATATTGGAGAGTTTCTAAGACGTGTCAATGAGGTCTCCAAAATTAAGAATTTCTTAATTAAATTATGGATATGTCAAAGAAGTGTCGGACATATCAGTTTCTGATACGACTCCAATATGTATATGTTCATTAAAGTATCTGTGCTTCATATCTTTGCTATTATTGGTAATCTCTCACTACTACTAGTTGTTTGTGGAATTCCCTGCTTGCTATAGTCTACCTGTAATTGTTGAATTATCCAGCATATCACAAGTTCAGATATAAACAATGATTTTCGTGCAGAATCCATGGAGCAAAAGTTGCAGAGATGCCACTTATTGCAACATGCAGCAAATATCGTCGCCAGGGAATGTGTAGACGCCTTATGAATGCCATTGAAGAGGTATATTTTCCAACTGGAGAACATCATGTTACTGCTTTATAATAAATTGGAACATATTTTAAATACTAATAAAAAAACAATTCCACTTCGTATGACCTCTTCAGTTTTTGTACTTCTGTTTTTTAATTTATATTGGTGGTCAACGGCAAATTTCTTCTATCTAAAGTAGAATGAAAGATGAGCATTAAGCGTATTACTTTTATAGATCTAAACCAATGTGTGTGTGTGTGTTGGGCCTTCACTAAGACCTCGGATTATGTATCAATCACCACAGAAGTTATTTAAAATTTAATACCCATCATCATCAATTAATCTGAAAGTGAAGTAGATGATCCATTTCTAACTAAACATGCATTGAAATCAGTGTTCTAAAAGGTGCACTTAGGGGCTTGAGGCTTGGGAGAAACGCCCTGCCTTAAGCCTTTTACGCCTTAGTCTTGGTAAAAAAGACTTGGGCGCACTTTTTTTTTAAAAACAAAAACGCTTTAGTGAAACAATATTGCCTTTTAAAGATTTTTTTTTTAAATCGGACCAATATCTCATTCAAAACAATCAAAAGTCAAATGGTATCCCAAACCTCAGTCTCTTGTCCAAAAAAACGCGCGTTTTTTCTTTTTTTTTTCTTCTTTTTTTCTTAGTATTTAAAAAAAATAGTATTAGGTTACATATATTCAGACATATTTTAAGGTATGTACCATTTTAATATTTTTAATAGCCTTGTTATAGTTAAAAATGTTAAAATATATTAGAAAAGGCCTAAACGCGTTTTCATGCCTTTTTATGCCTAAGGCCCGCCTAGCCTTCTAAGGCTTAAAGCTTGGCCTCGACGCCTCTGTCACGCCCCGCGTTTTTTAGAACCTTGATTGAAATGTAATAATAAAGTCCTCGGCCAATCAATATTATCTCCAAAAGATTGTGGAAACCAACATCATGTCCACAGTCTCAATATAATGGAATTCTTAATACACCCATGGTCTTCCATCAACTTTCATGAAATAGTACATAATGTCCTCTTCCATCTAAATTATAAAGAAAAATATCTACCATTAAAATATCTCCTCAGAATATCCGCAAATGCTTGGCTTCTATGCTAGTCTCCACGGCCTCTATCCACTACCTCACTATCTTGAAGAAGTCATAATAACAATTGGATGTGAGCACCCAAATGGCTCAGCAAGGGAGTATACCAACTCCAAGTCAATATCTGCAAGAAGAATTTGTCTCGTAGATATCCAAAACGCAAAAATTACAGCGAACAATATAACTCTACAACAACAGATCAACATCAAGGATGAACAATAATTTCAATGTAATAAAATGCCTGATAAACCCACCCACAGATAAGTATAACCCAACATAAGTCTCAATTCCAGGGGCACTGCAGAATAATGACCTTGACCCATTCCCCTGAGATAACTCACATAGCCTGCGAGTTTTCTCAATCCTTCCTTAATCAGGACTTGGTTTTGGTTAAACTATTCTTTGGACTCATCAGAGCGATGTACTAAGTTCTCTGTCATGCCATGGATAGTCCGCGATAGCCATGCCTTGCACATGCCATGGATCAGCCCTTTGCAGCCTGCACATTGGCCATAGATATTTTCCCCTGACCCGAGTTCAGGCACATGATTCGTGTCTAATTTTGCTCATTCTTCCCAACCCCAAGCATGAAGCAGGATGCGAGTCAAGCCAACATGCATGAGGCTAGAGTGGCCGAGGCCTACGCCTATAAGAGGACACCTCGTGCCTTTACCTTATCACTGAATAGTACAATAGGTTAATTTAATAAAGAAATCTATGGCACAAGACGATGTTACCCTAGACTGCGCAGACATTACTATGGGGTCCAAGCCCCTGCTCTCCGAGATGGAAAAATATTTTTGTGAAATATCGTTTTTTACACAAATACTTCTATAAAATAGGTTTTGAAGATCGAACACCCATCCAATTTTGAAATAACTCAAGAACATCATCATGAACAAAGGTGTAGTAAATGTCCTAGGTCATATGAATAAACAGTAAGGAGTAGTGCAAGACGTAGGACTATAAATTATATCTCAACAGGGTCTGATCTGTGTGTAAGATCAGAAACATCAGCTTTTGTTGAAACAAAAGTTAGAATTACAAGAATAATGGAGAGTCGATCACAAGTTACTAACAAGAAATAATATACATTAAAAATAAATAAATAAAGGAAAGGGATCTAAACTAGTCCCCAAGATGCGAGTCTCCCAACGCAATGCCACTGACCAGGGGACACGCAATTTATTTCATGGAACTAACCCATTTGTCAACCATGGTTACGGTAAGAGAACCCGCTTCACCACTCTGGAACGCAACAATTACTATGAATTCCATATTTACTCCTAATGATAGAAGCCGTTCCGGAGGGAATCTCCACAACCGTTCTCCCCAAAGAGAACTTTTCTTTTAGTTAGATTACCCACACCATAGCCTTTTTAAATTTTTTTAAACTAAAGACAATATTTCACCTAACTAAATGATCCTTCCTACCTTCCTCACTGCCTTCCCAAGGAAATTTTTTCATGCATTTTCCCATTTTTGTGCGATGTTTATCGTCGTCGTTATAATCATCCTCCTTGCCCTAATCCCATCATATGGGGTTGGCCACATGGATTCTCCTTTTTCATTCTAATCTATTATATGCAATATTATCATTCAAATTTAATTCCTTAAGGTCTCTCCTGATAATTTCCTCGCACGATAGCTTAGGGTGACCCCTTTTTTTTTTTACCCTCTATTTCCAACAATCTTCCTCTTGTTATAGGGGCATCTATTGGTCTACGCAACACATGTCCGTACCACCTAAGTCTACTTTCTCTTAATATATCGCTAATGGGAGCTACTCCTAACTTTTCTCACGTATTGATTTTTAATTTTGTCATTTCGAGGAATTCCTATCATCCACCGGAGCATCCTCATCTCACACTTTGTTCATATATTTTCTTTAACGCCCAACACTCCGCAGCATACAGAAAGGAAATAGACGGGTAGACTCCCTAAAACCGAATGAATTAAAGTTAATCTACCTCCTCTATATAGACATCCTTTTTTCCAATACTCCCAACCTTTTGGCAATTTTTTTCCAGAGTAGGATCCCAAGATTGAGATCTTGGGTTGCCACCCAAAATCACACCCAAATAATTCAAAGTCCATGACGTTAATAGACAATCCACTCCATTACGTTATCAAGCTTATTTTCTTTGGCATTGATACCCACAATTGCACTTTTAGACATTAATATTAAGACCCAAAAGCATACCAATTTCTGCCATATCCTGGCAAGATTATCATAATTTGTTTTTGTCTCGATCTACAAAGAAGATATTGTCATCCGCGAATTGCAAATGGAACTCCCAAACTTTTTTCTTCCTCACCCTTGTCTAAGCCCTCTAGAGGCAGATAATTTTCCCCTGGGTCTTGGACTAACCAAATCTGAAAAGTTCATAAAATCTCAACTCAATGAATATACATTTCAGAAATGGAACGATACCAGTCAAAGCTCACAAAAGAAAAGACATGAGATTAACTTGCAAGATCCCTTTGCTGGAAGGCTCGAACCAACCACAAGAGTCTCGGCTCTGAAAACTCTCCGCCGCCGTCAAATAGCTGCGACCTCTTCCTCTAAAGTTGGTGCTGAACATTTCCCTTCCTCCCTCCTGCCCTTCCCCCCTCCCTCCCCCTCTCTCTGTACCCATGGAGTTAACCTTTCAATCAATACATGTTAAAAAAAATAGGTCAAAATACAATTTCTAGCTATTTTTTAAAAATCCAACAAAAACTGTTGAAAATACCTTGCGGTCTGTGCTAGCAGAATTTTGTGAATTTTTTAAAAATAGCTAGAAAATGTATTTTGACCTAATTTTTTGAACATGTTTTGATTGAAAGGTTAATTTCAATTGAAAAATAAAAAATTTGAAAAAAATGTTTCTTAGGGCTTGGAACTAGGTGTGATGTGATGTATAGAGTGTGATGTAGGAGAGCCTTCCTCTCTCTCTCTCTCTACACACACACACACACACACACACTCTCTCTCTCTCTCTCTCTCTCTCTCTCTCTCTCTACTTTGAAGTTGGTAACCCTCATCTTTCAGCCGCTTCGTGTCTATTTAAAAGGTCAGGGTTCCTCTAGGGTTTCTGCAAATTGTCCACATTCCTTAAAATTTCCTCAAGAGATATGCAATGGGACCATTTTAGAGTCTCTAAACTTCTTCCCAAAGAATCAATCTAATTGGTTCAGGTCTTCAACTCTAGCTGACTCAACAATCAACAAGGCTTCAGCCAACTCTTTCTACTCCGTGGTCTATGCAAGGCTTTGAGGCTTTCGAATCAGTATATCTCCCAATTGTAAGATCAATACTCAGCATCAACTTTTCAGCCTATAGTCTCTTTGCCCTAACATGTACCTTTTGCGGCCGATATCTATCAGGACCATATTCCTTCCTAGTGCCACACTAAATCGTCGTCTCACCCGCACCCTCAGTACTCCGGGGTCTCTCTCATATCGCTCAGATCTCACGCATCGAAATATTTAAATGACACAATTTCACCTTATGTGCTTGAAAGCTGTTATTTGTCTCGCGCATTTTGATTTTCTTAAATGATTCCTCATGTAAGAGGTCTGCAATTTAATATACGTGTTTAATTTTTATTCCATTGTTGCTGTAGATGCTAAAATCGTTCAGGGTTGAAAAGCTTGTGATATCTGCCATTCCGAGTTCAGTGGAGACATGGACAGTTGGATTTGGCTTCGAACCCCTGGAAGATAACGAGAGACAGAATCTAAGTAACATAAACCTGATGGTGTTACCTGGGACAATATGGCTGAAGAAACCCCTGTATCACTTTCGATCGGCTCAAGAAATGGGTAGACGTTTTTTCCCCCCATTGTTACTCTAGTTTTATGATATATCCTTTCATCAATTTCCAGAGAAACGAAGTAAAATATTATAGTAATAACAGGATTATTTGTACATAACCTTCAGGAACAGATGATCCAACTGAAACAGGAGCTTGCTTAGAAGAGGACAGACTTCCATTGAATGAACAGTCTCAGAAAATCAATGTGTTGGAAGGAAATGAGGAATACAAATATGTTTTTGAGGAAACTTGCCTCCCATCTGAAACATATCATATGGATTAATGATGGATTCATGAAAATAAGGGGGATGTAGAGTAATTATATCGGAGATGCGAAGTAAACAGAGTTTCTAATAGTATATAAGAATTGGGATGATCTGCAATTTAAAATATTGGAATGAGCAAAAAAGGGTTGAAATCCATTAAGGGAAGGGTGTCTAGTCTAGCAGTGCATCAAATGTGCAGTCATTGGTTGTCCTTAGAGATTCGAAATTGCTGCGAGTAAACGCATTAATGACAAGGAACACATTAATTCCGCTAAAGATGTACTTGCTCTGCTACTTACCCTGATTATAGGGGGACACTGAGCAAATCACTAAGGTCGACTTTTGTTCCCGCTAGATGCACTGGTCATTCAGTCAAGCTCTCTTTACTGATTGGGATTTTTCTTACCACAAGCTGTAAGTTTTGGTGTTCTTTTATCTTGCATTAACACGAGGGGGAAAAAAATTTGTCCTTGGTTTCATTTAAAAATGCTTTCATACTCCCCAAGATATTCATGGACATCATGGTGCAGGTGGTGGAGACGTTGCAACTCGTAAGTTGTAAAACACTGGGGAAAGGTTGATATCTACCAAGCATCAGCTCATTGTGTTGTACAAAAACAGCTTGTAAGAGCATTATAAATTATGTTGAGCTTGAATAATAGAGATGTACTAGCATGTAACCCGCGCGATGCGCGGGCGTAGTACAATTTATTTACAATTTACTGCGCATATTTTACATAATAAATTGTTAGATTAATCTGAAAAATAAAATTCGTACTTATTGTTTTCATACTTTGTGTTTACAACATTTAAGTAGTAATTTTTTTCATATAATTTGTGTTTACCACATTTCTGTTTACATTTTGTTATACAGACCCACGGTCGCCCACCTCAACTGACAAATATAGTATTATGTAGATTCCAAAGTAGAGATTAAATTATCTTTATATTACATTACAAAAATTGTCCGAATTATAAAAATAAAGAATCATAAGCACTTATATACTACACAACACGATTCATTCAAATTTCAATTCAAACCCTAGTTTCTACATGGATAAATTACATCGGGTTGGGTTCATGCACACCAACCCTTAGAAATCTAGCCTAACATGATGTAATTAATTTAAAACATGAATCCTACGCTGCATGTAATTGAATCAATAAGAAAATTATCTCTAATCATGTATAAACGAATTGGAAATCCAGAAAATAAAGAAAACATGTAAATAAATTAACTACGAGATTAAGAAAGAAAGGAACAAACTTTATTTAAAGAAAACTTGTAATTCAAACAATTAAAGTACCTACTTGATGGAGAATTGTTTTCTAGGGTTCTAAGCTACTCTCCTACCTTCCTCTATGAAAAAACTATCCAAAACTATCCTTTCTAAGTCATTATAAAGATACAAATACGTTTTATAAGAGTTTGTTACATAATAGGACTCTTTGGACCAATCATCATTAAAGTGAAAATTCGCGCATCAGGTACCTCGAACCGGTTCACCCTGTGGTTCTTGGTAACTTGCTAGAAATTCAACACTTATAAAATTTTCAACCTTTCTTCTTTTCTTTCTTGGATTTTTCTTCAACTTCAAATGATCATAACTCCTTAACCGTAGCTCAGATTTGGGTGCCGTTTTTTCTAGTGTTCTTGTTTTTCCTAACTCTTAAACTTTACAATTGGCCCCACCTCCAGGATAAGACAGAAGAATTACGAAAATGCCTTTAAACTTGCCTTCCTAGCCTTTCTTTCATTGTTTCGATTTCTCTTTCGCACCGCTTGCATACTTTACCTGTAAAACACATAAGAGAAACATAAAACATGAAATACTTGCCAACGAAGGTTAAAAGCATACATATGAGTTAAATCCATATCACTTGCACTACTCGGGTTCACAAAGGTACCGAAATTAAGGGGATACATATACGATATTTATGCCCGATCACCAACCTAGTCACAACCCTAGATCGTGACCAGCTCCAGTTTAGGTCACATAAGTTTATGTTCTTGGAACTGGTCACGTGTGTTTCTAAACTGGTCACGACTTTGGGCCTTGATCAAATGGTCACGGTTTTGGTCCTTGACTAGCTTTTCGTGATGATCCGTCTATTTTAGTGTAGTGAATAAACTTACCGATTGATTTCTAGAAAATGTATTAATTAGGGAATTGTCTAAAAAGCTTCGAAATCGTCCAAAAATGGAGTAGGTTTGACTGTAATTTCGAGAAGAGAGAGAGAGAGTCACTTTAGCGAACGTGACAAAAAGAGGACCTGGGTGTACTTTAAAATGCACTGTCACTGCAGCGAACCTTATCACTGCTCATGACCTTCGCTGAAGCGACGACAAAGGTCATTGTGGCAAAACTCCCTTCATTGGTCGCATGTTTGTCTAGAGAATTTCAACTCTCTCAAATGAAAGTTCGAATTAAAAGAATAACTCACAATATACAAAGTGATCAATATCAAATGATCCACTTCCTAAAATGACTTAGACAAATAAATTTTGATATATTTGCATTTTGAATTGTCAAGTAAATATTTAAATGGTTATTCCAAGTATTCTGCATAGAGAATAATCTAACTAATGAAAGATTCATAACATGTTTTCAAGTTAATTTAAAAGAGCACATCAAAGATAACTCGTGTGAGAGAAATAAATGTACAAATATGGGAATTTGTCAGATAAAATCAAAACAAATATCAAAAGAAAAGTTTTAATTGGAAATTTTAAACTTTAAATGATTTTTATTGAAAAGATTTCATTTTTCTTGAAAAGTAAAATCTTCAACTAACACTTTTCTCTTCCTCATTCAACAATATTTGGTTAAAACTTGTTTCACATCTTTTGAATTGGTACATTTTTCTTTGAAACCTTGCTAAAAACTTGTTGTAAAATTAAAATTACCTTAAGTACATGGGCTATTATAAAATAAGGAGTGTAAATATGGGAACCCACATATATTTGATCAATTTTATAAATTAAAGAATTTCCATCTAGACTATGCAATGTAAAGATGAGAATTATAATTCAAAACTAAAATAATAGAAATTAATGGGAGTAGCCAAGAATATGTAACTAAATATTGGAGAAACTAGGATTTCGTATCCTTTTAACAATTTTAACTAATATTACGCATTAATTTAATTTTGCCATTGCCGATTTTATAACTCAAATGAAACTGACTGTCGCAGCGTTCAATTTGAAAATAAAATATTTAAGCTCACACAAAATTTAACGTCTCTAATTTAGATGACTGGAATCCCTATTCACTTAAAAATATTAATTTTAAGTTTTAAATGTAGTCTTTAAGCATAGACTATCAAAAGAATCGACTGCAAGCATAACCCATTAAAAAGTACTCACACTAAAAACTAAAATATGAATTGTGGATTTTAAGTCTTAACGTCGCATTTAAGCATAATATATCAAACAATTTAATGTAAGCATAACCGATAAAAAATACACACTTTAATTCTCAAAATATGAATTAACAATTACTTCCGAAGGTTTTAAACACAATCTCGTGTCATTTTATGTGAATATCAACTTTTTAAAGCATTTAAAACATATTGGGAATGAGAACGAAATTAAACTAACTACATAATACTAACCAAGTATGATAAATTTCACTTAGTCTTAGTGGAGAATTTATTCTAACATAATTAAAGACATAATAAAATTGTAAGCAAGAACACGGATTTTCACTAATGAATCAAACTTAAGTTAATTGTTTCTCACAATTAATCTTGACAAAATCCTCCCCACAAAAGTACAATTCTTGACCGTAAAATAATAATGAACTCTCTCAAAATTTGCTCTAAAAAATTATGAGTGAAATGGTGAGCTTAATGATCACTTTTATAGGCCAAGAGGTGAGGTATTTGATTTGGGGTGAAACTCTGTTTAATTAGCCGAAAAGTGTCTTACAGTCACCCAAATAACAGTGTTGGAACCGAACACTTCACCTCCTTTGCTATTTGGATAGGAATAAGGTATTCAATTTTTTTCCACCCGTAGACTCTTATTTTTTCTTGTCGAACATACTTGCTAAATTTCTCCAATTTAAGGAATATAAACTTTCAATTTTTTTTTATTTCACAAATGTATAAACAACTTTTTTCGAATGATCATAAAAAATAGTTTTTTTTGTGCCTTTCTCCAGTTGATCGTTAATTTGTACCAAATTTCATCATTACTTGCAAAATTTTCAATACGAAACTTTTTCGCAAATTAGCTTAAGAAAATTATAAAATTATTGAAATGCTCCCTTTTGCCTTTAAAATTGTCAGTTTGAATCTGAATTCAATCGTTCTTATATTTTTTTTCTTTATTTAACAAAAAGGCCTTAAGAACTAATAAAAAAAAATAAAAGGGGCCTAACAATGTATATATTTGAGTCTAAAATATACAAAATAATGTATTCATCACATTTTATAATAAATTTTGCATGTGGTGGCTTTCAGGCATTTAGTACTATGATGGAATACTATTTTTAATTTTCAAAGATAGTATTATTCATTCAAAGTTGTATCCCTAACCACATCATCTCTCATGATTTTGAAATATATATCATTTTGAACTCCAACCATGAACATACAAATCTCACACATACAAAGACAAAAATTACACCCCTTTTCAATTCACAACATTTTGAAAATTTCATAAAAGCATTACTTAAAAGTGTTTTTTCTTTAGTTAATAAAATAATGCTCAAAATATAGTGCAATGTGAGTGAGACGAGTTATGAAATTTACTCAAGATAAATTAAGCTCGAAAAATGATAAATTTTTAAAGCCTTTTAATTATAAATGTAGAGTTCATAGTCATAAACACAACCAAGATACAAATATTATATGAAAATAAGTCATAGATTAGTTTCAGCATTTTAACAAGGTGACTTACAAACACACAAGCCCAAAAGGCATATTAGAAACAAATTATGAAAACAAAGCATTAAACAAAGTAGAATGGGTTAAGGAATAAGTTGATCTTTCTAAGAAGTCCTAAGGCCATAGTGAAACCTTCTACAAGTAGAAGTTAAGAGGATCAACAAATGATATCATCTAGTTTCCAAATATACAAAATATAAACGATCCTTTCTAATCCATATATTTCTAGTGTGTGGAGAAATGGGAGTAGGTTGACTCTTTAGCATATTTACGATTCTTTTGCCCCTTTTCTATGAACATGCCTAGGATGTTCATGCTTATTTACCAGAGTGTTATTACTAACAAAGCTATAATTCTTCCCTGGATTACGAAAGTCCAAGGTTGATTTAAGAAAATAGAAAAATTCTCTCAAATGTACTTTCCTACTACAACGATCACATTTATAAACCTTGGGATGAGGCAGATGGGCTTGGAAGCAACCTTAACAAAATGTTGAAACTTTTCAACATTAAACAAAAATCCTTATAATGATCCTTTTTGTGATAATAGGAACAAACAAATTCCTTCTTAGGTCTCTTATGATTAAGCATGTGATTTTTGTTATTAAACTTGGATCACATGAATTCTTTTCAAAATGATTGACAAAATTTTCCCCTTCACCTTGAAATGTTAAGGGTTCGTTTTCAATGTTTGTTGTTTCATTTTGAGAAGAATCTTTCATAAATCATTTTCCTTTCTGGAAGTTGATACGTCAATATTGTTAAAACCTAACCTTCTTTTATAATTTCCTCTTAGGGTTGGTATCAAATTAACATCTCCAAGTTTTTGTGATCTCGCTGCTAGATTCACTTTTACCTTTTTAACCGAGATCAAATTGTTTTAAACTATTTCAAATTTTTTCTTCAAAATAACTTTGGACTCTTCACACAAAAAAGATACTTTTAGCTTTTTATAGAAATAAAATAAAATATTTTCTTTCCTCTTAAATTTTAGCAAAAATTTCATTCTCTTCTTTTGAAATAATACTCTTAAGCTTTAATTCATCAAGAATGTCTAAAAGATCTAGAAAAGTGACATCAATATATTTAAGATTTTTAAAGCGGATAGGTATTTGGGCTTCTAAAGCACTCAAAAATTTATTTTCATCTTTTAGAAGTGCTAGCTCATTGGAAATTTTAGTTTTCTCATTTTCAATGGTTTTGATTTTTTCTAATAAGCTATTACTTTTAATGATTAACCGTGGAGATGAAAAATTCTTAATGACATTTTGTTCTTTAAATCTTCTTAGCATTGAAGATATAATCACATTTTTTAATAATCTTTTGTATTCTCTACAAAGCTTGTCGTAAGAAATTGGGGGATCATCTTCTTCACTATCATTACTACTAATATAAACATCTTCAATGTTAGAAATAGAGTGATTCAAAACATAGAATAAGATCACAAATCTGACAAAATCATGTAAACTAGGTTCATTAATTAAATCATGAAGACTATCGCACATGCTAAGATCCCTTTGACAATCACTAGATCTACCTCAAGGTGATTAAACTTGCAAATATGAGGTATAGATCTGATACCAGATGATGTGCTCAAAATCAAGATGGATGAAAGGTACCCAATTAAAATGTATTGTTAAATAGAGAAAGGTTTTATTTTCAAGTTCAAGTTTGGGAAATAAAGGATAAGGTCTATGTGATAAATTATTTACCAATTAGATTTCACCAAATTTGGCTTCAATATTTAGGTGACTTAATCTACATGCGAAAAAATAAACAATATAACACAACACTAAGGCATACGAGAAAAAACCTACAATTGGAAAAAACCTTGGGCTCACAGAACAACAAATTGTGACACCCCGCCTAATTAAATACCGGGCGATCACTCCTTTATTAAATTAAATCAAGGTTAACAGTTGGTTCATTCTCAGCATCACTGTCGATAAAATAAATTTTCCAATTTAACACCCTAAATAATTAAGCTAAGTGTCAAAAACATTTTTCATACAAACTTTCCAAATTTTAATTAAAGAAAAAGATTTATTTATTTAAAACAACATTTCTACAATTTAGAATCACACCACAAAAAGCCAAATAACATAATACATTCGTCAATCGAATGTCAACATAAGAAACTAAAATCACAAATCCATCCTGAATAAATCCCATAGAACAATACCGGAAGTAACTGAAATATAAATGTCCCAACAACAAATGAAATGATGAAATGGGGAGACACGTGCCCAATAAATGAGAGTACTAGGAGTGGAGTCAATAACGGAAGCCGTCTACTCAAGTGACCTGCAACTCCCACCTAAGATGCAGCTCGTTCTTCTCAAGGGATCCTATGCAAGACGCCCCTGTGGCTGGGCACCTGAAAATATACATATATATACAAGAGAGAGAGAGAAAAAGAAACGGGTCAGAGCCCGAAAGTGTGTTTGATTTAAAATACGTTTAGCAAGTATTTAAATTGATACAGACCAATGCAACAACATATTAGTACGTCCCTCTCTTGAGAAAATACTCACCTCTCTTCTAATGTGCACACCTATCGCACTAACCTTCCCAACGGTTTGTTTTAACATTTATCATACTAGTCTTTCTAAAAGATTTAACTTAACTTAGATTACTCGAAAGATTTACAATACACGATTTCAATTTAAAAAGATGTTCCAATTTGTAGCCAAAGTTCTCTATTTTTAACTTCGTAAAAATTTATAAAGTACCCGTGACATTTTATACTTTCTCAAAACAAGTATTTATAATATGAGTCAACAACCATGTCCTACTTATCAATTCACAGTAGTCAGTCTCAAATTTCATAATCTCATATATATATTAACTACTCGTATAATATATATATATATATATAACAGCACCCCGAATAAAACTATGGTGCGTGCATACTCTACTATCCAAAGCCCCATATCACTCATATTAAGGGGAATACATTCGGAATCACTCTCGAATTGTATTAACATAAATACATAAACAATATTGAGGCGAAGCATAGATTCCAAGTCTCTAAGAGGATGGCACATACCGGCGTCTCTTAGGACCGTTTGAACTATCACATCGATAGTCTGTACCAAGGATATCTATCTTCTAGGGTACAAGTCAATATCCCCCATAAAGGTCCCATCGAGATAAGACTTATCCCAGCGCGGAAACCTCAGGGATAGCAAGTAGCGTGGGTATGATTTTTCACATGCATATAATATATGTACACACAATCATATAAATATACCACTTTATCATATTAATATAGGTTCTTCTCATCCCCCGTAATTATACCATTTATCCTTAATTTCACAGTTATAGAATTACGTATAAGGTTTTATTCCTAACCTTAACTCGAAGGGTTTTCTCACTTATTACCTAACACTCGTGGATTATATCCCCACAAATCTGAAATTCAGTAAGTGACTTTATTAGATTCCAACGTAACTCTCTTACGCACCTCACCCTTTAAATTCATAAATCTAACAACCTAAGGTAAATATCCCATAAGTATCATTCTCGTTGAATATTAAAGGTTCCAACATTATTTCATATACCCTACTGGTCCTCAATGTCTCCCAAATCATTTTATTTAGAATGCCCAAAAATCATTTCACGATAAACTTAATTTAACTAATTAAACAAGGGAAATAGGAGTCTGCCAGGAGGGGTCGATCGATCGAAGCTTGGGGCTCGATCGATCGAACCTTCGATCGATCGAAGCTCTAGGCTCGATCGATCGATCAAGCAGGTCTGGGCAAAATTCTGCAGAATGCAGTTACAGGATTCATCAAACTTCTTCATCCAAAACTATGTTTTTCCATTCTAATCGTCCCAAAAATCCTACTATCATCATCATAACATTATGCCAGGTGTTTATAACGTAAAGCATGTGTATAACTATCATTAAACATGGATTTTCAACCTAAAATCATGTCCAATTATCAAGAACCCTAGAATTTTCTTAAACAGATTTCTAATGAATCTTTCTCCAATATTTCTTTATTATGATCACCAAATTTCGTGGATTATTACCTCTATATGGCAAGGGTTTCCAGAATTAACATATACATCAATACTACATGGGTTCTCCTATAAAAATGGGGTTTTCTTCCATAGTTTTTATCACAATTCATTCCTAAGCTAACATGAAGATTTGCATCAAAGAAAATAGCAAGTTTAAACACTTGCCTGGGATTTTGGTATGAAGATTCACGGCTGATTTTGGTATGGCTGCGTTCCTCGACTCGTGATCTACGCGGTGGTGGTGGTGGCGGTGCAAACCGGTGGCTTTTTGGCCTTGGATTGCCTTGGAGCTCTTTCCTCTCTTCTCCAATGGCCGTCACTTGATTTGTGAATGTTCTAACCCTAAGAGGCTGACCTAATGGCTGATATAGGTTGGCTGAAATTCGTGGGTTTAATTACCCACTTATGTAAAATGACTAAAATGCCCTCCCGGGGCACCAATTAGGCCTAAAAACGCCCCGAGGCCCAAACTAAACCCCCGGGTACACTTTTCTGACTATCTCGACCCTTCCGGACGCGTTGGCGCACTCAAAACGGCCATACGAACAACTTATAAAATATTTACTTTTTATTTAACAAAATTAGTCCTGACGTGACACGGACACGTCCCGACTTAAATTTCCGAAATAGTCATTTAATTCACTTATGACATTCAATATAACCAATATAATATATTACTATGCTCATTAGTAATATTCAACAAGTTTCCCATAATTACTAACTCTCGTCACGTTAATAATTATTACATAATTATTTTCCGGATTTTTTATTAAATAAACCGTCACATCAAATTTAATAAATCCCCAAATTAATATAGCATAAAAATACGGGGTATTACACAAATGTACTATAGTAGAGTTTTACAAATAAAAGACAAATACAATATTTTCCACCATATCCTTGATAGATACCACCAACAGCTGGAGTATGCTACACAATCGAGGCCGGTTTTGGGCCACAACCAATGACGTAAAGTCCTTTTGCCACAAAAATCTTCATTTAAAGTTGAAGAAAACTTCCTTCTGTTTGAGTTTGAAGAAGAAACTATGTGTTCCAAGATAGAAAAATGGTGAGAAGTCTCTAATGAGTGTAGTACTACTTCCTAGGTGTGTGATGACCTAAGGTGAAAGTGTTTCTTGAAATATTGGCTTAACTTACAAAATATATCTTTGAGATATATGAAATCTAAAGATAACACCTGAACAAATAAGAAAGATATTTGTTCAAGTTTTGTAAAAGATTTTAAAGCGAACAAATTCACTTCAGTATATTTGTTTATATTTCACAAGTATTTAAACTTAAAATATATCAAGAATATATAAAAGAGACAAATAAGACTTAAAACTTAGATGAATACAAGATTCAAAAAGAAGTTTTTATCAAACGACATTTCACTCCTTAAAAAATGATTCTTGTGGAAAGAAGGATTTTTCAAAATATTAGTTTGTCCACAAAGAAATCACCAAAATCACACTTACACTCTCTTACAAAAAAAAGTCCAAAATTCTTACTTATACACACAAGTTTTCAAGAGAATATCGGAGTGACAAGTAGGTAAGGAGTAGTCTTACATGAGGTGACATGGTTTAAAAAGTAGAATGATATGGAAAGATCGTTAGTTTACACGAGTATCAAGAAAGATGTGCACAATCTAGTTGAAAAAGTGATTATTTTTGCTAGATTGATACATATCATTGGAGTGTCATTAAAGAAATATTTTCATCACTGTGGAGATCCTGCAACAACGATATAAGGCAACCCAAAAATGAAAAATCTCTGGAAAAAAGCGCGACGAGTGAGACACTATCGCTCCAGTAGGAGAAAGCTTCGTTGAGGCGAAGGTCTCCCACGACAGACCTCAACAACCTTTATGAAATGCATTTTAAGGTTTTCAAATATAGTTTTATTACATTTCATAAATAAGTCCAAAGATCCATATTAAGACACCCACACAAAGTATTCTCTTATAAATGGAACATGTGTGAGTAAAATGTGCACGAGTCTATGTGTCCATTTACCTTCCTAATAGTGGTCTAAAAAAGATTTGCATGAATGTGAGGATGTCCTTTGTATGATTGCATGATGCTTTGCCATAACTACCTCAAGGAAATCACTCAAAGTATATTTGGTCAATGAAATAAGACAATCTAGTCCTATTGGGGCGATTAAAATGCATAATCTTATAAGAACGTTTTTACCCAACGTTTTCTCTAAAAACCACTTTCATCTTTAGAACCCTCCTACCTTCCTCTCGTCTTAACTTACTGGAAGTTGTTTTAGGTGTTCTTGACCTCACTCTAGTGGATTAATATTTGTCTTGGTAAGTTTCTCTTTCCTAGATTTTCAAACTTACTCTTTCTTAGAGTTAGGGCTTTGTGATAGTAATTTTGATGAAATATTTTCTATAATTGGTGAGTTTTACTTCTATTGAGTTAATATTGATTCTCTTGAGTATATTTTAGTGGTTATATCTTTACTTTACATTTTTTGGGTTTTTTCTACTCTTGTATTGATATGTTTTAGAGTTCATGAGTATTTGATATTTTTTTGTCATTTATGAGATTATTTCTCATCAGTGTTCTAAAAGGCGTGCCTAGGCTCCACCTAGGCGTGTCTAGTCTTGAGGCTTGGGAGAAACGCCCCGTCTTAAGCTTTTTACGTCTTATTCTTGGTAAAATCCTTAAGGCGCACTTTTTTTAAAACAAAAATGGTTTAGTGAAACGATATCGCCTTTGAAAGATTTTTTTACAAACCGAACCAATATCTCGTCCAAAATAATCAAATAGTATTTTAATTTGCATATATTCAGACATATTTTTAAGGTATGTACAAATTTAGTATTTTTAATAGCCTTGTTATGGTCTAAAATATTAAAGTATTTTAAAAAAGGCCTAAACACCTTTTCATGCCTTTTTACGCCTAAGGTTCGCCTAGGCTTCTCAGGCTTAAGGTTTGGCCTCCAGGCCTCAGTCACGCTCCACGTTTTTTAGAACCTTGTTTCTCATATTTTTACTATATGATACTTGGTTTATTATTCCATTTCTCATAGTATTCTTGTAATTTGTTTCTTGGTGTGTGTGTTTTAGGCTATACTCCGTGGATCCTAAATCTCTCTTACACGCCTTGACTTCTTTTAATTGTTCCAGATTTAATGAACTCTTGTCTATATATTATGTGCACTGGGAAAGATATATTTATTTGGACTCTATTTCGGCATTCATTTTTATGAGGTCTTGGATAAAATAAATTAGATTGTTGTTATCTCTCAAATCGGACCATGTTACCCCAACTTGATAAGAGAATATTATTTGACCCTTATGGATGGTAAAGATAACTTAGGTGTTAGATTCTTATCTGCTAAAGTATAAGGGAAGTAAGTGAAGCTCCATTCTAAACTTTAGTGTCCTTGAAGAAGATTAAACCAATTGTCCTTGCAAGTTGATTAGTTATGAACCTTGTAACCTAAATGTGATCACTACGTTAAGTGACAACCATTGTCAGTTTTGAAAGGGACCCACATTTACTCAAGCATTTCTTGCTAAAGATTTTTATATTCTGAATATGGTTGTGTCCTCTTGTATTTTACCGACATAAACATAATGTTTTTTCAATCTTACATAGCTATTGTATGCCATTGGATCGGGTGCTAGTGCCTGCTTGTGTGATTTGATTATGGACTCTATCTTTGATCACACTAAGGACGATAAGAAAATTCGCCCTTTTCCCTTTGGTTGTTTGATTGTGCACTTGCTTTTAGAATCTGGGTTTCTTGTTATGTCAAATGAAGTTCATGAAAAATTGTAATTTGCATTGGTCATTGAATCTTATTATCAATCTATTGCTCAACTTGGCGACTATAGTGGCACACTGATTAGGCATAAATTCTTCACATTTATCCCCTTAATTTTGGTATTTTTATGATCCCGTGCATTGTAAATAGCTTGAATTTGTCTTATATTTATGCTACTAACCCTTTTTGGCAAATATTTTGTATTTTGTGTATCTCTTATGTATTTTACAGGTATTTCATGCAAATTAGTGAGAAAGAGAATGCAAAACAGTGAAAGAAACCAAGAAATGGGGAGTTAAAGGGCATTTTCATAATTTTATAGCCATTATCTGGAGGTGGGAAAAGCTAGAAAGTTGAATATCTCTAAATTATAAGAGCATTGGAAAAAAAGGCACCCCAATCCGAGCTACAGAAGTTATGCCCATTTGAAGTTGGATACAGAAAGTTAAAAGTTGAAATTAATTCTGGAAGCTGAAGAGTTTCAACTCTTGAAATTTCTTGTATAATTCCTTTTTATTAGTTGTAAAACGTGGAGAGGCATGGGAAAAGTCATATTTGGGTATATAAAAGCCAAGCCCTAGAGTAATAAAAGGGAGGAAGGGAAAGAGTCTTTTTTGGCAAACAATTTCATATTTTCTTAGGATTTAGAAACCTAGTTGTAATTTGGAGGAAAATGAGTATTCAAGATTCAAGTTCAATTCTCTTTCCAAGTTGTGGTTACAAATTTCAATCTTCAATCCAAGTATCCATTTCAATTCTCTTATTTGTTTATCTATTTTACTTTCAATTAGATTCTCAATTTTTTTGCAATTCTCTTTTGAAGCTATGTTTCTTAGATTTATGATTCCATGCATAGTTATGTTTTTATATAATAAAACTATGTCTGGCTAAATTTTCAAGGGTTGGGATGCATGAACCCATCCCTAGGTAAATTACCCATATAGAAAATAGAATTTGAATTAAAAATTTGAAAGAGTCGTGCGAGACCATTTTACAACCATTGTAGATCTTTTAATCTCTCCTGCCCTTGGTACTTGGGATGTTTAAGAATACGATGTGCGTATAATTATTTAGCACCGCTTTATATTTACCTTGGGTTTTGTATGGTGCGGGTTTGAACCTCATATACGCAATGCTTAGGATCTATAAAGACAAGATTCATTCAAATTTATAATTTACAATTCTAGTATTCTACAGGTAAATTACTAGGGTTAGGGGATTGTATTCCAACCTAATCCAAGCTATTTACAATGCACGTGATCATAAAAATATCGAAATTAAGGGGATAAATGTGAAGAATTTATGCCTAATCAAATCCCCCTAACTTAGAATTTTGCGCGTCCCCAACAATGTAAGAGAAATGAGTTGACTTTTGAAATTCCTTTTATTAAAATAAAATTCCACTTTCTCGGGCAAGCGATTGCATTGAGCATATGCAATAAGCCTTTAAACCCCTAGGTTACCCTAGTATGACGAGTTTTGTCTCGTGAGGGTTTGTAGTGAATACCCCTACAAAATTCTTTATTGACTCAAATAAATATCAAAATACTTAAAATTTGTACAATTTAAACTTTAAAAAAAATAATCACCATAAATTCATATTCAAAATTCTCAAACCATAGTGTGTGTGTGCAAAGCCAGAAATTAAACCTCAAATTTTCACCGATTGAGCATTACGTTACTTTTTGAAAATTCGTTTAGATTCAAATTTTTACGGATGCAATCACAAACGAATAACTCGGATTGTGGTTGTTTTCTCTCGATATGTATGATATAAATAGTAAATATAATGGACACAAATTCACACATACAAAATTTAAAAGAAGGAAATATATGGTGAAAAGATCTCATCATCGAAATACAATTATTAGGAAACGGGAAACATCATCTCTTAATCACACCATTTTAATCTCTTTTATTATCTTTTCATGTCTTAGCTCTCCATGCAGTAATTAATTTCGCCATTCGGACTCGGTTATGACATTTTGGGTTAAAAAGTGTAAAGGGTAAAAATGGGAATAGACGGAATGTTCGGAATTGGAAAATGTCCCTATGACGTCCATAAGTGCTTTTTCGAGCATTTGCTCATTTTTCTTTTTCTTTATCTTTTTCTATTTTCATTTTTTCTTTTTGTTTTGCTACTTTTCTTTTCTTGCCCTTTTTTTTATTACACACTTTGGACTTACTTGATGAATTTCTAATTTTTCATAATTTCGAGCCATTTGGATTTTTCGGGTTATCAAACGAAAGGAAAATATTTTATTAGGCTCAAAGTGGGTTTCAAAGGGATAATTTTTTTCACAACTTTATTATGGCTAATATTTTTGGGTTAAACAAAAGAGGACCTACTTCATTGTCCAAATTGCTAATCACATTACCATATGCATCTCGAGATTAATTAAGTTTAGAGATATATTTAGCACGAATTTCGAGATTACATTTCACACATTTTCCATAACCGATCAAAACAAATGATTGAGATCATCAACGACTTATTAAAACGCTGAAAAGAACTTTGAGTTAATCATAAACTCGGATTGATTTAAAAACTCATAAAAAATTGAAAGGCTCGAAATCTCACCGGGTTTGATCAATCTCCACACTTATTTGTTAAGTCGTTAATTTTCTTTGAATTTCCATCTTCGGTCAATTTTGTCTTAGTGCATTTAATTTTTACAATTTGAGAATTTAAATACAATAAATGTGACATTTTTGATAAATTTAAATTCCAATTTTTATTTATTTTGAACAAAAATAATTTTGGCTTTTTTCTAAAGTTTTTCATTTTTTTTTGAAATTTTTTGAAATTAAAGTAAAATAAAATAAAACATATACTTGGAACAAACATGTGATCAAATCAATGAATCTAAATAATAAAGGGAAGAATAATGAATCGAAACAATAATGGGAAGAATATCCCACACCCCCTAACTTAAATGCTGCATTGTCCTCAATGGAAATCAAGAACACAACATAAAGAGAGAAAAAGTAAGATATTACCCAAATGGAGCGATCCCCGATGAGTGCGAGTCCATTGAATCTACAAAACATGTTAGAACCAAGCATAGCAACGCATAACTAAGACTCTACCATCGAAACTAGACTATAATAAAATATAAAAAGTAATAATAAAAAAACTAATTATTTACAACCTAAAATTTGAATAGCTAATAAATCATACACTAGAAGTCGAAAAATTTGAGGGTCCACCCAAAATGAAATTTGAGTTTGAGGGATTAATGGTTTGCCTCCACTAGAAAGCATGCCGCCCGAAAAAAAGAATTTCGTTAGAAAAACGGAAGGCATCTGCACCGCGGAAGAAATGAACCATCACCAATTAAAATTTTTAGGGGGATATTGAGGGATTTGAGTGAACAGGGGGACAAGCACCATTGGGATCCAAGAAAAATATAATCACGTCCCAAAGATTTTTCAAGCAGTATGGGAAGCGGAGCACACAAACTGAAAGAGTCCATCTTGGAAAACAATTGAAGCTTATAGTCCTTGTCCTCAAAATCTTCTCCCCCCAAATTTTCAACTGGATATGGTGGAGTGACACTTCTAAGTGTATGGCCCGTAAGATGAAGCATCTCAAAAAAACATTCCCATACAAGAATCGGATCAACATCCTCAAGACATTTATCCAGTTCTTGTGATGGATTTAATGGTTCGATAATAGTGGGTACACAAGGAGACAAATGATCTTCAACCTCAGTAGTTTTTGCAATATTTATAAGATGTTGATATTTAAAAGAACTTAGATGACGCTCAATGATTTCATCCTCAAAAGTGTTAGGTGAAGTGCAATTCTCGAGCTTCTCTAAGTTTTCCAAATAATCATTGAACTCCTTGCAAGTTGCTCTCATTTTTAACTCTGTAGCAGCAAGGTCATCAGATTGCTTTTTGCTAATAATCAAGAGTTCTTCCAAAGTAGGCTTCCTTGGTCCTAGCACCTCGGATTCCTCATTTGGTTGAAAATATTCTTCAACTTCAAAAATATCAGAAGAAAAATCTTCATTGGGTAATGCATCTAACTCTTGCTCCCAATAATATTTTTTTTTCCGATATTCTTTTTCAAGTCTTTCTTCTTCAAGAAATTCATTTTGATAAATTTGGATGGCCTTAGCACTGGGCTTGTATTTATGAGACTCATCTTTAGTGATATTGATCCAATGTTCATAAATCGTGAGTTCATTCTCCTTCTCACTATTAGCATAACAATTAAAGCCACCAAAAGAGTTAAAATAAGACATTTCAAAGTGGGCAATTCAAAAACGTGACACACACACACACACACAGACACACACACACACACACATATATATATATATATATATATATATTTCTTTTTTTTTTCAAAATAGTAAGTCAATTATAATCTATAACAAACAGTCCCCGGCAACGGCGCCAAAAACTTGACGCGACCACAAATGTGTCTAAAGTGCGTGCTTTATAGGCTCAAGTGCTAGCCTGTCACGTTAGTAATAATTTCGATAAGTCGGGATCGTATCCACAGGGAGCAAAGGATGACAACTCTGAATAACGTAGGAAAAGTTTATCTAACCTTCAAATGATTCCTCAAAAGAAAAGAAAAGATGATGATGATGATTTGTGGTTTTTAAATTATCAATTGGTAATGAAATTAAAATTTAGAATGAACTAATTGTACGAAACCAACTAAGAATTGTAAAGAGAATAGAAATGAATATGAGGGAAAATAGGATGGAATACAATCCCCCTATCCCTGGTAATTTACCATATAGAATACTAGAATTGTAAATTAAAATCTTAATTGAATCCAGTCTTTAGAGATCTTAAGCATTCCATATATGAGGGAACTAGCCCGCATCATATGAAATCAAAGGCAACTATAAAGCGGTATAGAGTAATTACAGTTGCATAATATTCTTAAACATCCCAAGTACCTAGGGCAAGAGAGATTAAAAGATCTACTATGGTTGTATAATTTTCCACACGATTCTATCAATTTTTAATTTAAACTCTATTTCCTACATGGGTAATTTACATCAGGATCGGTTCATGTATCCCAGCCCTTGAAAAATTATCTAGACATGGTTTTATGAGAAGAAAAAAAATTCATAACTATGCATGGAATTATGTATCTAAGAAACATTGCTTCAAAAGAAAATTGCAAAACAATTGAGAATCGAATTGAAAATAAAATAGAGAAACAAATAAGAGAATATAAATTGATACTTGGAATGAAGATTTAAATCTGGAATAAAAACTTGGACGGTGAATGAAACTTGAGTCTTGAATACTCCTTTATCTCCAAATTACAAACTATCTTTAGAAAACTAATGGTTCAGAAAATAAAATTCTAACCAAAAACAACAACGCTCCAAAAAAACTCCTCTCCAGGGTTTACCCTTTTATAATACCTAAATGTGACTCCTTACTTACCTCCACACATTTTCAACCTTTATAATACTTAAAAGTGTCTCCTCCCTTGCCTCCCCACGTTTTACAACTAATAAAAATGAATTAAACAAGAAATTTCAAGAGTTGCGACTCTTCAGATCTGAAAATGACTCTTCATTATCTCACAACTTCAAAATCTCGTAACTTCTTCACCGTAGCTCGGATTGAGGTGCCGTTTTTCTAGTGTTCTTGTAATTGGAATATCTTCAACTTTCCAATTGGACCCACCTCCGGACTAAGGCTGCAAAATTATGAAAATACCCTTGAACTTCACATTTCTTGCTTTCTTTCACTATTTTGAGTTCTCCTTCGCACTAACTTGCATGAAATACCTATAAAGCACATGAGAAATACACAAAATACAAAATACTTGCCAAAATAGGTTAGTATCATAAATACGAGATAAATCCAAGCTATTTACTCTGCACGGGATCATAAAAATACCGAAATTAAGGGGATAATTGTGAAGAATTTATGCCTAATCAAATCCCCCTAACTTAGAACTTTGCCCGTCCCGAGCAATGTAACAGAAATGAGTTGACTTTTGAAATTCCTTTTAGAAAATAAAATTCCACTTTCACAGCCAAGTAATTGCATTGAGCATATGCAATAAGCCTTTAAACCCCTAGGTTACCCTAGTAGGACGAGTTTTGTCTCGTGAGGGTTTGTAGTGAATACACCCACAAAATTCTTTATTGACTCAAATAAATATCAAAATACTTAAAAATTATACAATTTAAACTTTTCGAAAAATAATCACCATAAATTCATATTCAAATGTCTCAAACCGTAGTGTGTATGTACAAAGCCAGAAATTAAACCTCAAATTTCCACCGGTTGAGCATTACGTTACTTTTCGAAAATTCATTTTGATTCAAATTCTTACAGATGCACTAAAAAATGAATCACTCGGATTGCGGCTATTTTCTCTCGGTATGCATGATATAAAGAGTAAATATAATGGACACAAATTCACGCATACAAAATTGAAAAGAAGGAAATATATGGTGAAAAGATCTCATCATCGGAATACAGTTATTAGAAAACGGGAAACGTCATCTCTTAATCACACCATTTTAATCTCTTTTATATCTTTTCATGTCTTAGCTCTCCATGCAGTAATTATTTTCGCCATTCGGACTCAGTTATGACTTTTCGGGTTAAAAGGTGTAAAAGGTAAAAATGAGAATGCACGGAATGTTCGGAATTGGAAAATGTCCTTATGACGTCCATTAGTGCTTTTTCGGGCATTTGCTCATTTTTCTATTTTCATTTTTTTTTTCTTGCTATTTTTTGTTGAGCATTTTTTTCTGTTTTTCTCTTTCCCCTTTTTATTGCACAATTTGGACTTACTTGATGAATTTTCTCAATTTTCACAATTCCGGGCTATTTGGGTTTTCGGGTTATCAAACGAAAGGAAAATATTTTATTAGGCTTCAAACTCGGTTGCAAAGGGATAATTTTTTAGAACGTTTTTTATGGCTAATATTTTTGGGTTAAACAAACGAGGGCCTACTTCATTGTCCAACTTGCTAATCATATTACCATAGGCATCTCGAGATTAATTAAGTTTAGAGATATATTTAGCACGAATTTCGAGATAACTTTTCACACATTTTCCATAACTGATCAAAACAAAAGATTGAGATCATCAACGACTTATTAAAAAACTGAAAAGAACTTTGAAGTAATCATAAACTCGGATTGATTTAAAAACTCATAAAAAACTGAAAGGTTCGAAATCTCATCGGGTTTGATTAATCTCCACACTTATTCGTTAAGTCGTCAATTTTCTTTCAATTTCCATCTTCGGTCAATTTCGACTTAGTGCAATTGAGATTTAACAATTTGAGACTTCAAATAGAATAAAGGTGATATTTTTGAAAAATTTAAATTCCAATTTTTATTCGTTTTGAAGAAAAATATTTTTGTTTTTTTTTTTAAATTTTTCAATTTTTTTTGGCATTTTAAAGATTTGTGAAGTTTTAGAAAGACGCACTTATCACCCCCCTAACTTAGACTTTTGCATTGTCCTCAGTCAAAAGGACTAAAATCTAAAGAAGAAAAAAAAAAATAAGTGCGACAAATAAAACAAGCAAATTATCAAAATGCACCAAGACACTATATGACACTCATACATGACTAAAAAATACAACAAAAATCACCCCATATGCGTCGGGGGTGCGACGACCTCTCATTTCTCTCCATAAATCACCCAACCCCTTGCACTGGATCCGTTGCTCTCCTAGTCTCTCCCCTTTGCCTGTCATACACCAATAATCGGAATAAGTTGGGCCCTTGCCCATAAATAAAGGAAAGACTGGGAGACTCACTGTAATTAATCGGAAAGGGATCCTCGTGATGCGTACTACGTGGATCGGGCTCTAAATTAGACAAGAGTTGAGTCTTATTTTTAATTACCTTCGAGGACTCAAGTTGCATGGGTGGATGGTCATTGCGAAGAAACTCATCAATTTTATTTTTCCATTCGTTCTCTCCTAAATGACTCCATGAGTCCAATTGAGATTGGACTTCATCGTTAAGGCTCTCATCCACCTGCTCAAATTCTCTCTCAAATTCTGCGAGGCTCAATTCCTCTAGCTCTGTTTCTTGCTTTGTTTCCACGTCCTTCCTTACTCGCTCCATCTCAAAATTATTAGGTGGTGTAGGTGGGTAGTAATCGAGGAGAAAAAGTATCTATCGTGTCTCGCCATTTGCTCTCCTTTAAGCACTCATACAAACCTTTCCCGATGCCCTTTAAATTCTCTCTCTCTCTCACACTCAAGGGCTCACTCACACTCTTCATTTCAGTTACTACGCATACCTTTCCTACCCTTCGCTTCATGTTGCAATCGGCGCTCTCACTTGATGTAACATGGCATACCCTTATTGACTCTTGCGTGTGGGTCCTCCTATGCTCGTGTGCTGCCTCTAAACGATCCGTCTCTCGCGGTTCTCCTTCGTCACCCTCATTTTTTATATTATTAAAATATTTGTCTCGAGGGTCATGTTCCCAAATGTTAATTTCATTCGCCCACTCCAAGTATTGATGAGTGAATTAGCCGTAGCTAAGAATGGGCGACCAAGGATAACGGGAACATGATTGATCGGGAGAATGGAGGGCTCCTCGTCCCAAATGACGAAATCCATCGAGAAGTAGAAAGTGTCAATTTGGACAATCACATCCTCAATGATTCCCTGAGGGATCTTCACAGAACGATCCACGAGCTAGAGAGTCATATTTGTGGGCTTAAGGGCTCCCAAATCTAGTTTCTTATAGATGGAATAGGGTAAAATGTTAACACTCACCCCTAAATCTATTAGCACTCTTTCGATTCGGTTCTTCCCCATGATGAACGAGATGGTGGGTGCACCCATATCTTTATACTTTAACGGAAGGTCACTTGCTAAAACCGAACTGACATTCTGGGCCAAAAAGACGTTCATATTTACCTTTAGCTTGCGTTTCACATTACCGGATCTTTATACTTATTTACCATTTTGGTCGAGTAAAAAAACCGAGCATCCGTGTAATACGCTAGTCGTTGTTATCGGCTTCTAACCTCAATACAAAAAACCTAAACTTGTAACTACACTCTTAAGGAGTATAGTGGTGAGTCTGGGTATCGAATCCACTGGGAGTTAGGACGTGTGAACATGACGACAAAGGTAAGGTAGTTTAATCCTAAAGTTGATGTTAAAAGAAAAGAAAAGAAAAAGATGTTTGATTTTTGGATTGTATCTATGAATTAACTAAATTCAATTAAATTAACCTACGCATGCAAAATTAACTAACTAAGAAGGAATTAATATGAATGAAGAAATGGGATAAGAATACACTCCCCCAAACCCTAATGTGTATGCCAGTACAAAATTAGTCATAAATTAGATAATTGATCAGACCCAGTCTTTAGTATTCCAAAGCATTACATATATGAGGTTCAAGCCCGCATCATACATAATCAAAGAATGAGTAAAGCAGTGTTGCAATAGTTCACGCGCTTTACATCCTTAAGCACCCCAGTTACCTAGGGAAAACGAGGTCAAAAGGTCTAGAATGGTTGTGAAACTATACAACACGATCTAATCACTTATTTAATTTAGAGGATAAATTTTATATCTATGCATACCACATCGGGTTGGGGTCATGCATCCCCACCCTTAAAAACTTAGCTTAACATGATTAAAATAAAAGAAAACTTAAAACTAAAAGTGCAGGAATTCATAACTAAATCTAAAAAATTGAGAACATGACTTGAATTGGGATTGAAAAACTAGAGAGCAAAAATTAATTAAACTAACTATGAAAGACGTAAAAATAATTAATTAAAATTACTTGCAATGGATGAATGATGAATCTTGAATAGATATTTAAATCTTGAATAGTAGCCAAACTTCAAAACTAGGGTTCTTGGATACAAGAATCCTTTTAAAAACTAACTACAACGAAACCCTAACCACTAGCCTCCTACAACGTGAAGTAAAAAACCTCCCCTTCTTCCTACTAGGGTTTGCCCTTTTATACATCTAAAAAATGACTCTTCCCATGCCTCTCCAAGTTTTTTTATTTAAATAAGAGAAATTGTGCAAAAAATTCCAAGAGTTGTGACTCTTCAGTTATAAATTAAATTTTAGAATTTTAACAGTCGGACCGGTCCTGTTATCATCGGATCGATTTGGTTCCATTCGGATTGGATCTTTTTTTATTTGTCGTCCTGTACCGGATCGATTCTTTTTTTATTTGTCCGGACCGGTTCTATTTTTTTGGTCAATTTCTCTTCATTATCTCGCAATTTCAAAACCTCGTAACTTCTTCATCGTAGCTCGGATTGAGGTGCCATTTTTTCAATGTTCTTGTAAATTAGATCTCTTCAAGTTTCTAGTCTTCCCCACCTCCGAAATATGGCAGTAAAATTACAAAAATGCCCTTTGACTTGTCTTCCTTTCTTCCGATTTCTTTCTTTCTTTCTTTCTTTCTTTCTTTCTTTCTTTCTTTCTTTCTTTCTTTTCTTGCACTAAATACCTGTAAAATCAATAAGAAATACACGAAACTCGGGGTAATTGTTAGAAGAAGTCATTAGAAATGATATGGGATAAAAGAAAATCAATTACGTTGTTCGAGATATTAAAATTGCTAAATTAAGGGGCTAAATTCAGAAGAATTTAAGCTTAGTAAAATCCCCCTAACTTAGAACTTTGCACATCCCGAGCAATGTAAATGAAGCTAACCAAAGTTCCACTCTTAAGAATTCCTTTATTAAAATAAAATTCCACTTTCGCAGGCAAGCGATTGCATTGAGCATATGCAACAAGCCTTTAAACCCCTAGGTTACCCTAGTAGGGCGAGTTTGGTCTCGTGAGGGTTTGCAGGGAATACACCCACAAAATTCTTTATTGACTCAAATAAATATCAAAATACTTAAAAATTGTACAATTTAAACTTTTCAAAAAATAATCAACATAAATTCATATTTAAATGTCTCAAACCATAGTGTGTGTGTACAAAGCCAGAAATTAAAACTCAAATTTCCACCGATTGAACATTACGTTGCTTTTCAAAAATTCGTTTTGATTCAAATTCTTACGGTTGCACTCACAAATGAATCGCTCGGATTGTGGCTCTCGGTATGCATGATATAAAGAGTAAATATAATGGACACAAATTCACGCATACAAAATTGAAAAGAAGGAAATATATGGTGAAAAGATCTCATCATCGGAACACAGTTATTAGGAAACGGGAAACATCTCTCTTAATCACACCATTTTAATCTCTTTTATTATCTTTTCATGTTTTACCTCTCCATGCAGTAATTAATTTCGCTATTCGGACTCGGTTAAGACTTTTCGGGTTAAAAAATGTAAAGGGTAAAAATGAGAATAGACGGAATATTCAGAATTGGAAAATGTCCTTATGACGTCCATTAGTGCTTTTTCGGGCATTTGCTCATTTTTCTCTTTCTTTTTCTATTTTCATTTTTTTTCATGCTACTTTTCTTTTCTTGCCCTTTTTTTATTACACACTTTGAACTTACTTGATGAATTTCCAATTTTTCATAATTTCGAACTATTTGGGTTTTTCAGGTTATCAAACGAAAGGAAAAAACTTTATTAGGCTTAAAGTGGGTTGCAACGGGATAATTTTTTCACAACTTTATTATGGCTAATATTTTTGGGTTAAACAAAAGAGGGCCTACTTCATTGTTCAAATTGCTAATCACATTACCATATGTATCTCGAGATTAATTAAGTTTAGAGATATATTTAGCACGAATTTCGAGACAACTTTTCACACATTTCCCATAACCGATCAAAACAAAGGATTGAGATCATCAACGACTTATTAAAACGCTGAAAAGAACTTTGAGTTAATCATAAACTCGAATTGATTTAAAAACTCATAAAAAATTGAAAGGCTCGAAATCTCACCGAGTTTGATCAATCTCCACACTAATTCGTTTATGTCGTCAATGTTCTTTCAATTTTCATCTTCGGTCGATTTTGGCTTAGTGCATTTTGATTGTTAACAATTTGAGACTTTAAATAGAATAAAGGTGATATTTTTAAAACTTTTAAATTTCAATTCTTATTTATTTTGAACAAAAATATTTTTGACTTTTTTCAAAATTTTTCAATTTTTTTGAAATTTTCTAAAAAAAACACACTTGGAAAGGACATGTGATCAAATTAATGAATCTAAACAATAAACGGGAAGAATATCCCACATCCCCTAACTTAAATGCTGCATTGTCCTCAATGCGAATCAAGAACACAACATAAAGAGAGGAGAAGAAAGATATTACCCAAATGGAGCGTTCCCCAGTGAGTGGGAGTCCATTGAATCTACAAAATATGTTAGAACCAAGCATAACAAAAAGAATAACTAAGACTCTACCATCGAAACTAGACTATAATAAAATAGAAAAAGACATAATAAGAACGTCTCAATTGTTTTGAAATTTTCTTTTGAAGCAATGTTTCTTAGATACATAATTCCATGCATAGTTATGAATTTGTTTTCTTCTCATAAAACTATGTCTAGCTAATTTTTCAAGGGCTGGGATACATGAACCCATCATGATGTAAATTACCCATGTAGGAAATATAGTTTAAATTAAAAATTGACAGAATCATATCCCCCTTAATTTCGGTATTTTTACAATCCCGTGCATTGTAAATAGCTTGGATTTGTCTTATATTTATGCTACTAACCCTTTTTGGCAAGTATTTCATATTTTGTGTATCCCTAATGTATTTTACAGGTATTTCATGCAAATTAGTGCGAAAGAGAACTCAAAACAGTGAAAGAAATCAAGAAATGGGGAGTTGAAGGGCATTTTTATAATTTTACATATATATTCCGGTGGTGGGAAAAAATAGAAAGTTTAAGAGCTCAAAATTACAAGAACACTGGAAAAATTGGCAGTCAAATCGGAGCTCTAGATAAAAAGATAAGACAAGTCAAAGTTGAAATTAATTCTGGAAGTTGAAGAGTTTCAACTCTAGAAATGTTTTGTATAATTCCTTTTTATTAGTTGTAAAATGTGGAGAGGCATTGTAAAAGTCATATTTGGGTATATAAAAAGCCAAGCCCTAGAGTAATAAAAGAGAGGAAGGGAGAGAGTTCTTTTTGGCCAACAATTTCATATTTTCTTAGGATTTAGAAACCCTAGTTGTAATTTGGAGAAAAAGGAGTATTCCAGATTCAAGTTCAATTCTCTTTCCAAGTTGTGGTTACAAATTTCAATATTCAATCCAAGTATCAATTTCAATTCTCTTATTTGTTTATCTATTTTATTTTCAATTCGATTCTCAATTTTTTTGCAATTCTCTTTTGAAACTATGTTTCTTAGATTTATGATTCCATGCATAGTTATGTTTTTATCTAATAAAACCATGTCTAGCTAAGTTTTTAAGGGTTGGGATGCATGAACCCATCTCAATGTAAATTACTTATGTATAAAATAGAATTTAAATTAAAAATTTGAAAGAGTCGTGCGAGACAATTTTATAACCATTGTAGATCTTTTAATCTCTCTTGCCCTAGGTACTTGGGATGTTTAAGAATATGATGTGCGTATAATTATTTAGCACCACTTTATAGTTACCTTTGATTTCGTATGGTGCGGGCTTGAAACTCATATACGTAATGCTTAGGATCTATAAAGACTGGATTCATTCAAATTTATAATTTACAATTCTAGTATTCTACACGGTAAATTACTAGGGTTAGGGGATTGTATTCCATCCTACTTTCTCATTCATCTTAATTAGTTTGCTCATGCATGCATAGTTAACTTTTTTATTTTTTCCCTTTTCAACCATCATCATCTTTTTCACTTTTACTTTAGAAGTAATAAATCAATTAAATTCTATCAACCATTACCTGTGGATTCGATACCCAGACTCGCCATTATACTCCTTAAGAGGTGTAGTTACAAGTTTAGATTTTTTTTTGTATTGAGGTTGGAAACCGATAACAACGACTAGCGTATTACACGGACACTCGATTTATACCTCGATCAAAATGAGAATGTTTTTTTTGAGATGCTTCATCTTACGGGCCATACACTTAGACGTGTCACTCCACTAGATCCTATTGAAAATTTTGGGGGAGAAGATTTTGAGGACAAGGACTCAATACTTGAATTGTTTTCCAAGATGGACTCTTTCTGTTTGTGTGATCCGCTTCCCATACTACTTGAAAAATATTTAGAACGTGATTATATTTTTCTTGGATCCCAATGGTACTTATCCCCCTGTGCACTCAAATCCCTCATTATCCCCCTAAATTTTTTAATTGGTGATGGTTCATTTCTTCTCCTTTGCATATGCCTTCCGTTCTTCAAACGGAATTCTTATTTTTCGGACGACAGGCTTTCTAGTGGAGGCAAACCATTAATCCCTCCAAGTCAAATTGTATTTTGGGTGGACCCTCAAATTTTTCGACTTCTAGTGTATGATTTATTAGCCGTTCAAATTTTAGGTTGTAAATATTTAGTTTTTTTTTATTATTAGTTTTTCTATTTTATTATAGTCTAGTTTCGATGGTAGAGCCTTAGTTATTCTTTTTGCTATGCTTGGTTCGAACATGTTTTGTAGATTCAATGGACTCACACTCATCAGGGATCGCTCCATTTTGGGTAATATCTTTCTTTCTCTCTCTTTATGTTGTGTTCTTGATTTGCATTAAGGACAATGCAACATTTAAGTTAGGGGGTGTGGGATATTCTTCCCATTTATTGTTTAGATTCATTGATTCGATCACATGTTCGTTCCAAGTAATTTTTTTAAGAAAATTTCAAAAATTTCCAAAAAAATTGAAAAAGTTCGAAGAAGCCAAAAATATTTTTGATCAAAATGAATAAAAATTAGAATTTAAAATTTTCAAAAATGTCACCTTTATTCTATTTAAAGTCTCAAATTGTAAAAATCAAAATGCACTAAGCCAAAATTGACCGAAGATGGAAATTGAAAGAAAATTGTCGACTTAACGAATAAGTGCGGAGATTGATCAAACCCGGTGAGATTTCGAGCCTTTTATTTTTTATGAGTTTTTAAATCAATTCGAGTTTATGATTAACTCAAAGTCCTTTTCAGCATTTTAATAAGTCGTTGATGATCTAAATCCTTTGTTTTAATCGGTTATCGGAAATGTGTGAAATGTTGTCTCGAAATTCGTACTAAATATATCTCTAAACTTAATTAATCTCGATATGCATATGGTAATGTGATTACCAATTTGAACAACGAAGTACGCCCTCTTTTATTTAACCCAAAAATATTAGCCATAAAAAAGTCGTGAAAAAATCATCCCTTTGCAACCCAATTTGAGCCTAATAAAATATTTCCGTTTCGTTTGATAACCCGAAAAATCCAAATAGGCCGGACTTGTGAAAAATTGGGAATTCATCAAGTAAGTTCAAAGTGTGTAATAAAAAAAGGGCAAGAAAAGAAAAATAGCAAAACCAAAAGAAAAAAATGAAAATAGAAAAAGAAAGAGAAAAATGAACAAATGCGCGAAAAAGCACTAATGGACGTCATCAGGACATTTTTCAATTCTGAACATTCCGTCCATTCCCATTTTTACCCTTTACACTTATTAACCCGAAAAGTCCTAACCGAGTCCGAATGGCGAAATTAATTACTGCATGGAGATATAAGACATGAAAAGATAATAAAAGAGATTAAAATGGTGTGATTAAGAGATGATGTTTCCCGTTTCCTAATAACTGTATTCCGATGATGAGATCTTTTCACCATATATTTCCTTCTTTTCAATTTTGTATGCATGAATTTATGTCCATTATATTTACTCTTTATATCATGCATACCGAGAGAAAACAACCACAATCTGAGTGATTCGTTTGTGAGTGCATCCGTAAGAATTTGAATCAAAACGAATTTTCGAAAAGTAACGTGATGTTCAATCGGTGGAAATTAGAGGTTTAATTTCTGGCTTTGCACACACACACACACTATGGTTTGAGACATTTGAATATGAATTTATGGTGATTATTTTTTGAAAAGTTTAAATTGTACAATTTTTAAGTATTTTGATATTTATTTGAGTCAATAAAGAATGTTGTGGGTGTATTCACTGCAAACCCTCACGAGATAAAACTCGTCCTACTAGGGAAACCTAGGGTTTTAAAGACCTATTGCATATTCTCAATGAAATCGCTTGCCTGCGAAAGTGGAATTTTATTTTAATAAATGGAATTTCAAAAGTCAACTCATTTCTCTTATTTTGCCGGGGACGCGCGAAGTTCTAAGTTAGGGAGATTTGATTAGGCATAAATTCTTCACATTTATCCCCTTAAGTTTGGTATTTTTATGATCCCGTGCATTGTAAATAGCTTGAATTTGTCTTATATTTATACTACTAACCCTTTTTGGCAAGTATTTTGTATTTTGTGTATCTCTTACGTATTTTACAGGTATTTCATGCAAATTAGTGCGAAAGAGAATGCACAACAGTGAAAGAAATCAAGAAACGGGGAGTTGAAGGGCATTTTCATAATTTTACATCCATATTACGGAGATGAGAGAATCTAGAAAGTTGAATAGCTCTAAATTACAAGAACATTTGAAAAAATGGTACCCCAATCCGAGCTACGGTGAAGAAGTTATGCCCATTTGAAGTTGGAGACAGAAAGTCAAAAGTTAAAATTAATTCTGGAAGCTGAAGAGTTTCAACTCTTGAAATTTCGTGTATAATTCCTTTGTATTAGTTGTAAAATATTGAGAGGCATGGAAAAAGTCATATTTGGGTATATAAAAAGCGAAGCCCTAGAGTAATAAAATGGAGGAAGGGAGAGAGTCTTTTTTGGCAAATAATTTCATATTTTCTTAGGATTTAGAAACCCTAGTTGTAATTTGGAGGAAAAGGAGTATTCAAGATTCAAGTTCAATTCTCTTTCCAAGTTGTGGTTACAAATTTCAATCTTCAATCCAAGTATCAATTTCAATTCTCTTATTTGTTTATCTATTTTACTTTCTATTAAATTCTCAATTGTTTTGCAATCCTCTTTTGAAGCTATGTTTCTTAGATTTATGATTCCATGCATAGTTATATTTTCATCTAATAAAACCATGTCTAGCTAAATTTTCAACGGTTGGGATGCATGAACCCATCCCTAGGTAAATTACCCATGTAGAAAATAGAATTTGAATTAAAAATTTGAAAGAGTCGTGCGAGAACATTTTACAACCATTGTAGATCTTTTAATCTCTCTTGCCCTAGGTACTTGGGATGTTTAAGAATACGATGTGCGTATAATTATTTAGCACTGCTTTATATTTACCTTTGATTTCGTATAGTGCGGACTTGAACCTCATATACGTAATGCTTAGGATCTATAAAGACTGGATTCATTCAAATTTATAATTTATAATTCTAGTATTCTACACGGTAAATAACTAGGGTTAGGGGATTGTATTCCAACCTACTTTCTCATTCATCTTAATTAGTTTGCTCATGCATTCATAGTTAAATTTTTTATTTTTTCCCTTTTCAACCATCATCATCTTTTTTACTTTTATTTTAGAAGTAATAAATCAATTAAATTCTATCAAACATTCTCTGTGGATTAGATACTCAGACTCACCACTATACTCCTTAAGAGTGTAGTTACAAGTTTAGGTGTTTTGTATTGAGGTTGGAAGCCGATAACAACGACTAGATTATTACACGGACGCTCGGTTTTTTCACTCGATCACACACCCACACCACCTCATGTTTTTCCTCTTCCATCTACTCATCCTAATTCTACTTCACATGCACCTAGTACATGCTCCTGGACTAAAAATGAGTGGATTCTACCATTTCTTGATTATTTACTCAATTGCGTTAAACTCTGCAACTCGTCTTTGAGAACTTTACTAATCAGTTTTCTTCCTTTAGTTTGACAAGTTATTCCTTCCATTGTGACTTTCATCGTACCTTTCATAATCACGTATAGAATGTCAGGGACACATTGCAAGATGTTCACAACGAGGTGATTGAAGTGTGTGTTATAAAGACACTAAAAACAAATACGTGATGTAATTTGTTTTGTGTTTTTGGCTTCGTTGGTTTTTAGAATTATTGGATTTTGATTTATATTTATCGCATTTATTGAAATCCTTATAAGTCATAATTTATTTAATTATTATCAACTTTTTAGCATTATTTATATATTTTCATGGTGTATTTTATCTCTCAACATGTAATTATTGATCTTAGGCCTATTATGCTCTCGATTATATCTTGCCTAGATTAACACTTTAAATATTCACTCATTATATGGTTCTTCTATATTTGTTGTTTGATTAGCATGTTTTACTATATTAAAATGTCTTAAGAACTTTATCCCATTACGTGCTTAGTTCTTTTCTTTGTCACTTTTTGTAACAAAAATGGGGAGAAGTTTGTAGATAGGGGAATATAGTTATCAAAGCATATTAGGTTTCTTAGATTTTTTTTATTGATATAACATATTTATTAAGGATAATTGTATATTTGAGGTGGAATGATTTTATATAGAAATGATGTTCATATGTTCAAAAATGCTATATCCACATGTTCATATTTATCATATTTTCTTGTCTTATTTCTTCACATTGGTACCTTGATGAGTTTGCTAGTCCATGACAGAAAGTATTACGAAAGATTTACTTTTGATACATGAATATGGTTAAGTCTCTTGTTGTGATTAGTTACTTGCCACAAATGTAATATTTTTTTATTTTCCATTGGCTAGGAAAATCGTAAAATGGAATATTTCATTCATTTTCTTGTAATTTTTCCTTTTTATGTTTTGCCTCAGAATTTAACAAAGAGGGAGATCGTAAGATTATAGTATAATCGTATGCTCTAGAGAATAGATTGTCTAAATTATTTTCCAAAACATATTTGAGTATTTATCCAAGAGTTCGCCTAAAAGCTTCATCAACAACCCGGATTCACTCAATATTGAACCTCAAGTACACCATTTAGGAAAGGTATAAGACTTAGCGAACTTACATTCACACCTCGGTTAAATTATTTTATAAAGGTAGATTTCGTAATACTTTCACAATGCAAATATACTCTTAATATATAGAAGAATCTATCTTATAAAGAAATTTTATCTTTATGTGTATATTAAGTATGGTTGTTCTTAGGTGGGAGAAACATAAGGTTTGCCAACAACTTATTTTCGAATTTTTTTCTAAAGGAAAACTGGGCAAAATTTTTGGACACTTCTATGATTTGTATTTTCTCCGTAGCGATGCTCCAATGAAGATTTTCTTTGTGTTAGCGAAAATGCCTAGCTGGACTTTTGTGTCCTTCCAAAATCTCTGCTATTTCACGTGACCCGTATTATCGCTTCAAATTAACCATAATAAAGAAATTCCTTACTGCAGCAAGCTCTGTGAGGCGTGTCTGACAACACTGAAAGTGCCTTTCTGCATAAGATCTTCTATAAGATCTTATTGGTTTTGGTTTCAAGTACAACTTTACAATTGATTTAGACCTTGAAGTGAATACTTAACTCTATAAGGGTATAACATCTAGCATATGAGCCTTTAAACCTTTTCAAATCAAAGGCTATATAGTTTAGTGTTTCATACTCTTCAAAACCAAGAGTGAGAACTTTGAAAAAATACTTTAGTTAAACAAAACATTTCGTATATTTAAGAGTAAATTTTTTCACTCCTCTACTTTGAGTTCTTCAAGACATTATTGTTGGGTTTTATCTTTGAGAAAAATTTAAAGATTTATTTACCTATATTTGTGTTAAAAAATGTTTCTTTTCAAACTGTTTTGTTCATGAGAAAATATTTTCTCTTACTTACATTGTAAAATTCATTTTGAGATTTAGAGCACCATAAACTAGAATTACACCCTAATACGTAATCTCTTAGGTTTTCTAAAAATCCTTGGCATAGCGTTTTGTTTAATTGAAGGTTCCAATTTTAGAACAAGTTTCTTCAACTTTAAATAATAAACTTTTGGTGATATATTTGATGACATTGATCGTGGACCAAAACTGGTGGTAGATGTGCAACGTACTTCAGCGGACGGTGCTCTTCTCGAAGAATAAGGTATAAATATGTGTCTAATCGGTCAGAGCATTATGTGTTTTTAAGTATTTGTCTTTTAGTTTTAACATCTTTACCATAGTGTAGTTGTCATTTTGATCGATCCGAGGTTTTTCCCGTTAGTGGGTTTTTTCCTCGTACATCCGATCTTGTGCTTATTTTAATTTTCCATATTTCTACAATCGTTGTCATAAATAAGAAGATAAAATCTGGGACACTAAAATCTAGTAAAATATCTTATCACATAGACTTTTGAATTGTTAAACCCTTTTAATAACAATAAATTAGTAAACCGTTTTATTGAATTAGGGGAATTAATTTTTATTTGGGTATCTATTATCGAGAGTCACACTTTCAAAACAAAAACGTCGAGAGACTACTTGAACCCCTAGTCCTAAGGCAAATAAAACTTACAGCTAAGGAAGGAGTTTGCGGGGAGATTATGATCATTTCAGTCCTAGGGTATCGCCAAATAAAAAAGACCACACCAACAGTCATCATAACAAAAAGGACCTACACAATCTCATTTAGAGATAGATAGGTGGACATCTATCTCACCAAGGGGATAGTTCCACTAAGGAGTTGTCATAGAAGAGCCCATTATTAGTCAGATGATGTCCCTTTCTCAAGGTAAATTGAGGAATTTGAGCCTCCCAAATAGTTTTCCACTCCCCAATTTGAGATCCACGGTGGGAAAATTGATCCCACCACCATATTTATCAATATCGCCATGCAATGACTCTCTGAAGCAATAATAAGGCCCTCATATTTTGTATCTTTCTTTCTAGTTCGGGGATGTGGTACAAAAGTGGTTTGAAAAGTTACCCACTAGGCCAAAAAATAGATTTGGTCACGACAGAGTGGTCATGGTTTTGAACCGTGACCATGGTGGTCACGGTCCAAAATCGTTACCATGCCTTTAAAATCGTGACCCAGTCTATGACCCCATCTACGAGAAATTAACATAATCAGCTGGTCACGATCCAAAATCGTGATCATCTCGGTGATCACGGTCCAAAACTATGACCATGACTTTAAAATCGTGACCCAGTCTGTGACCCCATCTAGGGCTGATTAACGCCATCAGTTGGTCACGGTCCAAAATCGTAACCTGACCGTGACCCTAATGGAGGGAAAAATGGTGGCAATTTGGTCATGTAAATGATCACAGTTGTGGTGTATGACCAACGACAAATAACTATGACCAGTTAGTGTGAAACATGGTCATAATTTATAATCGTGACCCAATACCATGTGACACCTCGACTAATTAAATACCGGGTAGCTACTTCTTTATTAAATTAATTCAAAATGCCAAGTTGGCTCAGTTAATAGCATCACTGTCGAAAACATTTTATTATTACTAACCACCTAGTATTTAAAAAGTAAGTTGCCAAATTTTAATATAAGTCTTATTAACATGCAACAAGTGTAAAGAAGAAATAAATAACACCATTCACCATACTGAAGTAAAACGAATAACCATCACAATAGAGTAAATAAAGTCTGGAGGAAAACTCCTCACTACAATCCCATAACAGAAATAAATAACTGAATACTGAAGTAATACATACTAAAGTCTGAAAACTGGAATGTAAAAGATGCTCTAAATAGAAAGGGGCAACATGCCCTACAACTGATAGATAGTGACTCTGGAATCCAAAAGATAGAAGCGTCTATAAGCAAATCCCTGTAGCTTCCACAAACAGCTACAGCTCGTCACCTGAATGAGTATCCTATGCTTGGTGTCCTTGTGGCTGGGCACCTAAAATGGTTTTACAAGAAAAAGATTTGAAAAGCAAACGGGTCAGAGCCCGAATGTGGAGTTATATTTTAAAAAACCTGCAAGTGCTTTAAAAACATTTAAAACATTAAATGCAAAGTACATGTTAGGACGTACACTCACATGATATTCTCACCTCTCGTCTAATTGTGCACTCCTAACGTAAGTACCCATCTACAACGATATAAACCACTAGCTAAGTGACATCATAACTAGCTAGACTGTAATAGTTTCTACCCTTATTACCCGGTTCTATTAACATATAACGCTCGTAATTAGATAGGGATTTAATGGAAACTCAGATGCTCAATATGCAATATATTTCTCTATCAGCTAACTCATTATGTTTCTCGAAACAATACCGTAATTATTTATACAACATTAACATGAATGTTCTTATTAATTAAGTGTATATTATTCACATCATAAATATACAATACAAGCACCCCGAGAACTAAGCTGCGGTGCACACATACTCTGCTATCCATCCCGGTACATCACGTACATAAGGATCACATATTCCGAATCTCTCAGGAATAGTCCAGATAACACAAATCACAAATAGTGGAGGCGAACACAGTCACATCACATGGGTCACGCACATACCTACGCTCCCACGATCAGCGGACTTATTAACATCCCAATAAGTCTTTCTCTGACCTATGTTCATCGAGGTACCAGTCTATATCCCCCCCGTAGGCACACAAGGATTAGAGGGTCCTAAGCGAACGCAACCTCCCGTGATAGCAAGTATGGTAGGTATGTCATACACACAATTCATATACCAATACTAAGTAAACACACGTCTTAGTAATACCGTATTTTAATCGTAGTACATATCGCATTCTCGTACTAACTTATACTTATCACCATTTATATTACTCCGGTTTGTAATTATACGCGCCATAATACATTCTCACGTCGTCGTAGACACTCACGTCTCAACCCAAACAGTCCATTTAATATAACTCTCGTATATAATTTACTCCTCTCAATAACCCAAAAGTCCCAAATCTAACCTTACATCATCTTAGGAAGGTCATCTATATCCTCGAACAAGTTTACGGGACTCCAAAAGTCAAAACAATCCAAAAAGGACCAAACTGTCAACTCGTTAGAAGTCTCGTTCGAACGAGACTGTTCGAACGAGATTCCTCTGCCAACTCGTTAGAAGTCTCGTTCGAACGAGACTATTCGAACGAGGTCCCAGTTCGTTCGAACGAACTGTACCTTCTAACGATATCTCGCTCGAACGAGATATCGAACGAAATCCATTCTCGTTAGCAGCGACTGGTCAACTCGTTAGAATTTCATTTGAACGAGTTCGTTCGAACGACCTGGGAACTGCTTCTAACGACTGACCAGTTTCGGCCCAGATTTTCCCAAAAATCGTTTTCCACCATTTTTCACTCCTCAAGTCTCTTCTAAAATTCGTTCCAATAATGTATTAAGTCCTCTAATCATACTAAATCATGCTAAGGAGATATACTAACATCTTTTAAGGGTTTAATACCTTCTAAACATCAATAAATCACAAGTTTCTACATTATTCCCTAATTTTCTTCAAGAACATAAACCCTAGAGTTTTCTCATCATAATTTCCCAGATTTTAATCCGTTTATACATCACATAGATATGAAATCTCTGAATTAAATCTTCAAACAATGTTTCTACGTGCAAACCTATCCCAAAATTAAATAATAACTTCCAATTTCATGGGTTTTGTTTTAATCTTTCAAGAACAATCAAAATTCTTCAATTTCTAACATGGAAAAGACATTCTCTGAATTTAAATGGAATAAAGTCACTTGCCTTGGTTTGATTTCAGACTTTGGTGTAGGTTTGATGATGTTTTTCTGCAGAATTTCCTCTCTCCAAGCTCCTTCTCCAATGGTGGCTTAAGGTGGCTAGGGTTTGTTATGGGGAAAGTTGTAAACCTAAAGATAACCTCCGTAGCTTAATGGTTTAATATGGGATGGTTAGTGGGATTAGTGGGTTTAATCCACATCAGATTTACATCTCTAATTTTCGTCACTTTTAATTCCTAAAAATGTAAAATTACCAAAATACCCTTTAAGTTGCCGGTATGGCCTAAAAATACCCCGGGACCCAAACTATACCCCCGGCTAGTGTTTTCTGACTATCTCGACCCTTCCGGACGCGTTGGCGCACTCAAAATGACCATACGGATTATAGATTTTAAATTCACTTTTATTATCAAAATATTACACCGTGACGCGGCGGTCCCACGTGTCTCAACAAAATTTCTAAAATGCCGTATATAAATCTCACGACAAATTTCATAATACCAAATACATATATAATCATATATGCACATAATCAAATACCAACTCGCATCTCATTAGTATTTATAACCCGGATTAATTTCCAATTAATACGCATTTAATTAATTAATCCCCAAAATAAATATAGCTAAAAGTACGGGGTATTACATACTTCCCCCCTAATAACTGAATTTCGTCCCGAAATTCGAAACTAGAAAGTACCTGCTAAAAACAGCTCTGGATAACGTTCGCGCATCTCATCCTCGCGCTCCCATGTGGACTCCTCGACATTGTGATGTCGCCACTGAACACGCACTAACGGAACTATCTTTGACCGTAGTTTCCTCTCGCTTCGGTCCAAAATAGCCATCGGCCCCTCCTCGTAAGAGCTATCCGGCTTGAGATCGATGTCCTCCACAGCAATGTGAGAATGAGCCAAATTATCTCTAAGATATTTCCTTAGCGAGGAAATATGAAATACATCGTGAATCCGATGCAAATGCTCCGGTAACCCAAGTCTATACGCAACCGGTCCGATCCGCTCAATAATAGGAAACGGCCCCACATACCTCGGTGCCAACTTCCCCTTCTTCCCGAAACGCATAATCCCCTTCATAGGAGACACCCTGAGCAAAACCTGGTCCCCCACTTGGAACTCTCTGAAAAATCTCTTCGCATCAGCATAACTCTTCTGCCTGTCTTGAGCTACTCGAATGCGACTCCGAATCAACTCAATCCTTGCCGAAGTATCCTGAATCACTTCCGGTCCAAGTAGTTTGTTGTCCCCCACCTCTAACCAACATGCTGGGGAACGACAAGGCCTACCGTACAACGCCTCAAACGGAGCCATGCCAATAGTGAACTGATAGGAGTTGTTGTAAGAAAACTCCACCAGTGGAAGGTACTGCTCCCATCCACTCCCGAAGTCAATAATGCACATGCGTAGCATGTCCTCCAACATTTGATTAGTGCGCTCTGTCTGCCCATCGGTTTGCGGATGATAAGCCGTACTCAACCGAAATTCCGTGCCCATGGCCTCCTGGAAACTCTCCCAAAACCGCGAAACAAATATCTTGTCTCTGTCAGACACGATATTTAGGGGCACACCGTGAAGTCTCACAATCTCTGAAATAAAGAGCTGGGCATACTGTCCCGTAGTGTAATCAGCCCTAACGGGTAAGAAGTGACAATCTGTCCACAATTACCCAAACGGAGTCGTGACCCCTCTGCGACGTAGGCAACCCCGTAATAAAGTCCATGGCTCTCCCACATCCACACCGGGACCTCCAACGGCTGTAGCAATCCTGCTGGTCTCTGATGATCCACTTTTTCAAGCTGACAAGTGGCGCATTTCGAAACAAACTCAGCGATATCTCTCTTCATACCGCTCCACCAATACTGGCGTCTCATGTCTTGGTACATTTTGTCCCCTCCGGGATGTACCGCGAACCGTGAGCCGTGCGACTCTGCCATCACCTCATGTCGCAATTCCTCCCCTTCCGGAACTACCAATCTCCCATTGAAGCGTAATCCCCCGTCTGAGCTAACCGTATAGGATTCAGCTCCCTCTGCTAGTAATCGAACTATCTGCTCCTGACAGAACGAGTCATTGGCCTGTGCCCGTACTACCTTCGTGACAATCTGCGGTGTAACGGTCATCACAGACATGAAAGATCGGGCCACTGCATCCTGGTGTCCCAATTCCTTCCACTTTGCTTTCCACACCTCTGCCACTTCATCTGCTGGCCTACGACTCAACGCGTCTGCTACCACGTTAGCCTTACCCGGGTGGTACTGGATGTCGAACTGGTAGTCTTTCACAAACTCAAGCCACCTACGTTGCCGCATATTTAAATCTTTCTGCGTGAACAGGTACTGTAGGGACTTGTGGTCCGTGAACAGTTGGAACTTCTCCCCCAAAAGATAGTGCCTCCAAATCCGTAGGGCAAATACCACTGCTGCCAACTCCAAATCATGCGTGGGGTAATTCTTCTCAAGAGGCTTAAGCTTACGGGACGCATAAGCTATGGTCTGTCTCTCCTGCTGCAATACACCTCCAAGTCCTTACAAAGATGCTTCGGTGTAAACCAAATACTCAACTCCCGGTCTCGGCAATGCTAACACAGGTGCTGAGGTCAATTTGTCCTTCAATTCATCGAATGCCAACTGACAGGCATCACTCCAGATGTATGGCACACCCTTACGAGTAAGATGTGTCAAAGGACCTGCTATCTCCGAGAAACCCCGAATAAACCTCCTGTAGTATCCTGCTAGACCCAAGAAACTACGAATCTCCGTTGGTGTCGTGGGCTGTCCCCACTCCCTCACCGCTGATACCTTCCCCGGATCAACAGATATCCCTTCGTCAGAAATAATGTGACCCAAGAACTGGACTTCCTTCAGCCAAAACCCGCACTTCTCATATTTTGCATACAACTCGTTCTGACGGAGTGTCTGCAAAACCTGCCTCAAATGCCCGGCGTGCTCCTCCTCTGTCTGAGAGTAAACCAGAATGTCATCAATGAAGACAATGACAAACTGATCTAGGAAATCCCTGAACACTCTGTTCATCAAGTCCATAAACACTGCTGGATCGTTGGTCAAGTCGAAAGGCATAACCCGAAACTCGTAAGAACCATATCTCGATAAGAACGCAGTCTTCGAGACATCCTCCTCCCTGATGCGCAACTGATGGTGTCCCGATCTCAAGTCAATCTTTGAGAAGAAAGAAGCTCCTCTCAACTGGTCGAATAAGTCATCGATTCGAGGCAACGGATACTTATTCCGTATCGTGACCTTATTCAACTCTCGGTAGTCCACACACAATCTTAGTGAACCATCCCTCTTCTTCACAAACAAAATTGGAGCGCCCCAAGGTGAGGTACTCCTGCGAATAAAGCCCTGGCCTAACAGCTGCTCTATTTGATCCCGTAGCTCTCTCATCTCAGCTGGAGCCATACGGTACGGTGCGCGTGCTATAGGTCTCGTACCCGGTAGCAAATCTTTAACGAAGTCTATCTCTCGACTGGGTGGTAAGCCTGGTATCTCCTGAAACACATCCGAATACTCCCTAACAACCGGGATCGAATCTAAAGGAATCACAACCTCCTTAGAGGTATCCTCCTCTATGTAATACAGATGAGCGGTCGATCCTCCCTCTGGGCGAGGCATCGCCACTACAAACATCTCTTGCCCCGGAATGGCAAAAACAATGCTTCCGCTGAAGCAATCAATCATGGCCCTATAAGCTACAAGACAATCCATACCGATGATCACATCGTGAACATGCATGTCTAACACTAACATGTCTGCAGGCAATACCAAACCACCGATCTCTACCCCCACTACCCGGCATATAAAGAAAATAAGTGACCCACTCCCCAATGGTGAGTCGACACACGTCACTGTGCTCTCTGCCGTAGCTAACAATCCTAAAGCTTTCGCGAAGTGTGTAGCTATAAAATAATGTGTAGCAACCGTATCAAATAACACCCGACCCATAGTGCCATGGATAGGAAACGTACCCTCAATCGCGGGCGGTGCCTGTGGAACTGCAGCCTGGTGAACATTGTAGACACGTCCATACTGTAGCTGCCCCTGCTGAGCTGGGACTGCTGGAATGGGTGGCAATGCTGCCATCTGTGGCAGTGCGGGAAGAGCGGCAGGAAACATAGGCCTCTGTGGCTCCTAGCGAGCACCCTGCTGCTGCTGCTGTGGGGCCCTGCCCCTATCAGGACAATCCTGCTTCTTATGGCCAGTCTTGCCACAAACGAAACACTTCCCTGGGAAGTTCCCCCCTCTCTGTCCCTGCTGTCCTCGGCCCTGGTGGCCGTTACCGTTCCTCCCTTGGCCCTGCTGGCCCTGGTGAAACTGCTGCCCATTCTGTCCCTTTTGGCCCTGATGGCCGTTTTGACCCTGATGGTCCTGACGGAAACCTCCCTGTCCCTGTCTGTAGTTCCCTGACCGGAACCTCTTATTATCCCCCTGCTGGGAGCCCTGCTCATTCTGTCTCTGCCCCTGACCAGATTGTGCCCCGCTGGCACCATGTCCTCCAGTCCTGCCCTGATGGCTAGACTCTCCCGACCTTTTTCCCTCGGCCATATGAAAACGGTGGTCCTGGCAGTGTAACAATGCAGGGTTAACCACATCAGAATAAGTGGCCAACGATAGGTTCCCTAGCAGATGCTGACGGATCCTCCAATTCAACCCGTCGGTGAACTTCTCAATCTTCTTCTTCTCTGTTGGTATCTCGCCTGGAACGATGTTCAACAGATTAGTGAACTCGGCCTCATACTCGGCCACTGTCTTGCCTTCCTGCTTCAGACTCATTAGCTTCCTCCTCATTTCCGTGTGAACAGCTGACGGAAAGTACTTGCGGTCGAACCGCACCCAGAACTCCTGAATCGTGAGAGTATCCCTCTCCTCTGCGGTGGTAATAGACTCCCACCACTGTAGTGCAGATCCCACTAGCTTGAAAGTAGCTAGCACCTGTTTCTGAACATCAGTGCACTCATGCATCCTCAAATGCCTCTGTATATCCTTTCTCCATTGGCTCGAGACTACAACATCTGAGCTACCTGCAAACTCTGGCGGATGCGCTTTCTGAAAAGCGTCACGTACACGCTCCCAAGCAGACGGGAATGTATTAGCCTGTGCTGGCGCGACAAACGGCACCTGAGGTGGTGCCTGCTGAATCACGGCAATCGCGGCATTTACCGCTTGAGCTACTATAGCTGCAACCTCAGCGGCGTTCATCATGCCCTGAACTGGAGCGGGCTGGGGTTCGGGCATTGCATCCCTGGGAACTCGTCGTGCACGTCGTGGAGGCATCTGAAATAAGAACAAAGTTTATAAGTTCACGGTTATAAACTTAATATAGCTGAAGAACGAAGCATACACAAAAAGAGTACAACAGTCCTAAAATATAGGGCTCTATATCAAAGAAACTTAGCGGAAACATAATAGCCGTACAGATCCTAAAGGACACTAGAACCTGGCTCTGATACCACCTGTGACACCCCGACTAATTAAATACCGGGTAGCTACTCCTTTATTAAATTAATTCAAAATGCCAAGTTGGCTCAGTTAATATCATCACTGTCGAAAACATTTTATTATTACTAACCACCTAGTATTTAAAAAGTAAGTTGCCAAATTTTAATATAAGTCTTATTAACATGCAACAAGTGTAAAGAAGAAATAAATAACACCATTCACCATACTGAAGTAAAACGAATAACCATCACAATAGAGTAAATAAAGTCTGGAGGAAAACTCCTCACTACAATCCCATAACAGAAATAAATAACTGAATACTGAAGTAATACATACTAAAGTCTGAAAACTGGAATGTAAAAGATGCTCTAAATAGAAAGGGGCAACATGCCCTACAACTGATAGATAGTGACTCTGGAATCCAAAAGATAGAAGCGTCTATAAGCAAATCCCTGTAGCTTCCACAAACAGCTACAGCTCGTCACCTGAATGAGTATCCTATGCTTGGTGTCCTTGTGGCTGGGCACCTAAAATGGTTTTACAAGAAAAAGATTTGAAAAGCAAACGGGTCAGAGCCCGAATGTGGAGTTATATTTTAAAAAACCTGCAAGTGCTTTAAAAACATTTAAAACATTAAATGCAAAGTACATGTTAGGACGTACACTCACATGATATTCTCACCTCTCGTCTAATTGTGCACTCCTAACGTAAGTACCCATCTACAACGATATAAACCACTAGCTAAGTGACATCATAACTAGCTAGACTGTAATAGTTTCTACCCTTATTACCCGGTTCTATTAACATATAACGCTCGTAATTAGATAGGGATTTAATGGAAACTCAGATGCTCAATATGCAATATATTTCTCTATCAGCTAACTCATTATGTTTCTCGAAACAATACCGTAATTATTTATACAACATTAACATGAATGTTCTTATTAATTAAGTGTATATTATTCGCATCATAAATATACAATACAAGCACCCCGAGAACTAAGCTGCGGTGCACACATACTCTGCTATCCATCCCGGTACATCACGTACATAAGGATCACATATTCCGAATCTCTCAGGAATAGTCCAGATAACACAAATCACAAATAGTGGAGGCGAACACAGTCACATCACATGGGTCACGCACATACCTACGCTCCCACGATCAGCGGACTTATTAACATCCCAATAAGTCTTTCTCTGACCTATGTTCATCGAGGTACCAGTCTATATCCCCCCCGTAGGCACACAAGGATTAGAGGGTCCTAAGAGAACGCAACCTCCCGTGATAGCAAGTATGGTAGGTATGTCATACACACAATTCATATACCAATACTAAGTAAACACACGTCTTAGTAATACCGTATTTTAATCGTAGTACATATCGCATTCTCGTACTAACTTATACTTATCACCATTTATATTACTCCGGTTTGTAATTATACGCGCCATAATACATTCTCACGTCATCGTAGACACTCACGTCTCAACCCAAACAGTCCATTTAATATAACTCTCGTATATAATTTACTCCTCTCAATAACCCAAAAGTCCCAAATCTAACCTTACATCATCTTAGGAAGGTCATCTATATCCTCGAACAAGTTTACGGGACTCCAAAAGTCAAAACAATCCAAAAAGGACCAAACTGTCAACTCGTTAGAAGTCTCGTTCGAACCAGACTGTTCGAACGAGATTCCTCTGCCAACTCGTTAGAAGTCTCGTTCGAACGAGGCTGTTCGAACGAGGTCCCAGTTCGTTCGAACGAACTGTACCTTCTAACGATATCTCGTTCGAACGAGATATCGAACGAAATCCATTCTCGTTAGCAGCGACTGGTCAACTCGTTAGAAACTCGTTCGAACGACCTGGGAACTGCTTCTAACGACTGACCAGTTTCGGCCCAGATTTTCCCAAAAATCGTTTTCCACCATTTTTCACTCCTCAAGTCTCTTCTAAAATTCGTTCCAACAATGTATTAAGTCCTCTAATCATACTAAATCATGCTAAGGAGATATACTAACATCTTTTAAGGGTTTAATACCTTCTAAACATCAATAAATCACAAGTTTCTACATTATTCCCTAATTTTCTTCAAGAACATAAACCCTAGATTTTTCTCATCATAATTTACCAGATTTTAATCCGTTTATACATCACATAGATATGAAATCTCTGAATTAAATCTTCAAACAATGTTTCTACATGCAAACCTATCCCAAAATTAAATAATAACTTCCAATTTCATGGGTTTTCTTTTAATCTTTCAAGAACAATCAAAATTCTTCAATTTCTAACATGGAAAAGACATTCTCTGAATTTAAATGGAATAAAGTCACTTGCCTTGGTTTGATTTCAGACTTTGGTGTAGGTTTGATGATGTTTTTCTGCAGAATTTCCTCTCTCCAAGCTCCTTCTCCAATGGTGGCTTAAGGTGGCTAGGGTTTGTTATGGGGAAAGTTGTAAACCTAAAGATAACCTCCGTAGCTTAATGGTTTAATATGGGATGGTTAGTGGGATTAGTGGGTTTAATCCACATCAGATTTACATCTCTAATTTTCGTCACTTTTAATTCCTAAAAATGTAAAATTACCAAAATACCCTTTAAGTTGCCGGTATGGCCTAAAAATACCCCGGGACCCAAACTATACCCCCGGCTAGTGTTTTCTGACTATCTCGACCCTTCCGGACGCGTTGGTGCACTCAAAACGACCATACGGATTATAGATTTTAAATTCACTTTTATTATCAAAATATTACACCGTGACGCGGCGGTCCCACGCGTCTCAACAAAATTTCTAAAATGCCGTATATAAATCTCACGACAAATTTCATAATACCAAATACATATATAATCATATATGCACATAATCAAATACCAACTCGCATCTCATTAGTATTTATAACCCGGATTAATTTCCAATTAATACGCATTTAATTAATTAATCCCCAAAATAAATATAGCTAAAAGTACGGGGTATTACATACCATCACAACTCTTGAATTCAAAATTATCACAGAAAGGGGTCACGATTCGAAACTGTGACCATGTTGAAAGAACCATGAACATTTAAATTAATTCAAATTGGTCACGAGCTGGGTCATAGTCCGAAACCATGACCCAATTTCAGGTATAAATAAAATCTTAATGAGTTTTATTTTCTCTTACAACATTTCAGCCAGTCTTTCTTTATCTTTCTTTTGTGACCGGTCGACGCTCTCTCTCTCCACTACACCAAAACAAGTCGATTGTAATGGGAAAAAATCGTTACAAAAAATATTTCTAATGGATTGAATCCGTTACAAAATTGGCGTTATTTATTTTACCAAAAAATGTGTAACGGATAAAATCCTTTACAAAATTAATATTTGTAACAGACTAAAACCGTTACAATATATTTTGTAACGAATTTGACATTTGTACACATCTCATATATTAGTAATGAATTTACTAAATTATAACGGTTTTTACCCATTACAAATAGATAATTTGTAATGATTTTTATCCGTTATAAAATACATTGCAATGAATTGAGAGTGTCAAATATTTATAACAAATGTTTTTATTTGTAACGGCCAAAGTCCGTTAACAATATTATTATTATTATTATTATTATTATTATTATTATTATTATTATTATTATTTTAATTTCTCATTAAACAAATAGATATAAATACACTGGTAATAACTCGTGCTCAAACAATGGCAATGCAGAACCAAATCCCATAATTTTCACTAAAAATGTAATTCCAAAACACGCGTGACAAAAGGAAAAGGCAATACATTTTAGTGACTTTAAACCGATCTAAAACTATATTTCATTCATAACCCTTAAAATTTCCAACACAAAATGTAGTACACGAGAAACCATTTAGCTTTTAATCATAAATTTGAAATGAAGTTTAACATCATTAAAGTTCTAAACAATTATCCTGCCCAAAGTAGTCTTCAAGATATTCCTTGCAAAAGTGGACTTCATTCTCCCCAAAGTAATCTTCATATTTTCCAATAAGAACCTATTTAACAAAGTTAATCTTAGTAAATGCGTAACAATAAATGAGATAATAACGTAAAAGACTAGTAAATTTTCGTGCCATTGGCACACATGTAATTTTATTGGGGTGGAATCGATAGACAACAAAAGTCCATACCCTATGAGGATGCAGTTAGTTTAAACAAGTTACTTTGTTATCGCTTGATGTGTTTGTAACTATTTTTAATCCACTAGGTTGTTGTTTTCAGTTTTCGCCCCATAAGAAAGCAACAAAATTAGATGACAAGGATTATTATTATTCCTTTCTTCTTCTTTTTTATGCGGAAGGAGATAAATTTAGCACGTGTACATATTTCCTACTATCCATAACTCCATTGCCAATGGAACTAGATATAACTGAATGCAATTAGATAAATTTTTCAAGTAATTTAAGTTTCACTGAGCAGATAACATAAGGGCATAATTATAGAAATCCTCTATTGTGAGGTCTCCACAAATTAAAATTAGGCAACAAATTAGGCATGTTTCATCATAAGAGTGATCTCGTTCTTCATTTACTGGAAAAATTTCTAAAATGAAAGCATTATGGTTACTCAAATATTTAACAAACATTTTAGAACTTTCTTCCTTTAAATTATAAAATTAAAGGGTATTTCACACTCATCTTCGCCCAAGTAATGTCAAATAAAATATATATGTCTCTTTTAGTTAAAATAACTACACTTCAACGCCTTATAAATATTTGCCACTAAAAGAGGTATAATAATATATGTTCGCAACAAACATTATATATATATATTATATAAATATATATAAAGGTAAACATACATGCTATTGATTTATATATATATATATATATATATATATATAGAGAGAGAGAGAGAGAGAGAGAGGCAGGCTCCTGTGCACACTAAGTTTGCACACTAACTTTGCACATTACCTTTTAAAAGTGTGCAAACTTAGTGCTGACGCACACCAATTTTTTTATGTGATATTTTAACATTTCAACGGACTCACATAAAAAAAATTAGGTCAAAAAAACTTTTTTTGCTATTTTTAAAAAATCGGTCAAACTTTCGCAGTTTTTAAAGGGCTTAAAAACTGCGAAAGTTTGACCGATTTTTTAAAAATAACAAAAAAAGTTTTTTTGAGCTGATTTTTTTTATATGGGTTCCTTGAAATGTTTAAATATCACACAAAAAAAATCAACTCAAAAATATTTTTTTTACCACTTTTAAAAGGTAATGTGCAAAGTTAGTGTGCAAACTTAGTGTGCGCAGGAGCCTGCCTCTCTCTCTCTCTCTCTCTCTCTCTCTCTCTATATATATATATATATCACCAAACTTTCAACATATATATCACCAAACTTTCAACTATCACCACTGAGATATATTATGATAATTCAAAGAATTAGTAAATACCTATCGATATAATGAGCACTAAATACCTTTCTTGTATGATCCTCAAAATTATTTGAATAAATTAAAGAATTACTTGTTGAACAAAGACTCGTCCTTTTGCTTCATGTTTGGTCTCCAACATATTTTTGCATACTATATTGTGAAAGAAAATGGAATTAAAACTCAAACTGTTAGAACTAAAACCTTAGGTTCAAACCTATATTTCAGTTCAAGTACATGGGAATGCGTACCTTTGAGAGATCGAGTGGGTCTGATGGTGAGTCATCCCTCTGATCACCCTTTGATTTAGAGTGGGAACTCGATATTGTCGTCTTCTTCACCATTTTTAAGATATGGCCTCCATGTATATAACAAATTGGTAAAAGAAGTATATTTATCGACTAAGTGGGGAAAAATGAAGAAACACAACTTACAACATAATCAAATGGATCTCAAAACAGTATCAAAACTTTTATAAGAGTGTTCTTCTACCTGGTCAACTTCAAAAACTATAAAAGCTACAAACTATGACACGAATTTCATTCAACCAAATCACACAAAAATTGTAATGAAGCATGTAATTATTTATAACCATTACTGAATAAGCTTCTACCTTAATGGGAACTGTCGAATAAGGGCCATAGCCAATTGAATTAGACTATTTGCAATTGTCACTAACCACACATTACTTTTATTGCCAAGAAACAATTTATCATAGTCGGTGCTTCCTAAAGAGCTAAGATTGCATACACATTTAACAAATCTCTTGCAAATGGATCATATATGAGTAATTATACCCTGACGAAAATCAGAAATAAATTATTTTTAACCAAAACTTATTTATCAGGTAAATATGAGAGAGAGAGGTTTGTAAAAATGGAGAAAATATGTGTAGCAGTGAGATTGAGACTGCCAGTGAGCTCAGATAACTCAACAGGAACCGTCTGGAAAATTAAAGACAACCGCATCTCTCTCGCACTCCTTTCTCCAGATTTTCTTATGATTTGGATCATGTGTTCGGTCAAGACTGCTCAAATGCTAGGTTTTAAGACCTTCTTACCAAGGACATCATTCAAGCTGCCGTTGAAGGCTTCAACAGAGCTGCATTTGCCTATAGGCAGACCAGCAGTGGCAAGCCTTTTACTATGAATGGATTTGATAATGATCCAGGAATCATTCATCAGGCAGTGAAAGACATATTTAGAAGAATTCAGACAACAACTGACCTAGAGTTTCTAATTTGAGTTTCCTACATGGAAATATATAATGAAGAAATTAATGATCTTTTTGCTGTAGAAAATCAGAAACTGCAAATTCATGAGAGTTTGGAGCGTGGAACATTTGTTGCAAGCTTCAGGGAGGAAATTTTTAATAGTTCTGAACAAATACTCAATCTCATTCAATTAGGAGAAGTTAACAGGCACTTTGGGAGACCAATATGAATGTTCGAAGCAGTAGATATCACACTATCTTTAGGATGGTGATCGAAAGCAAGGGAAAGGACACCACTTCTATTGATTATTCAAGTTCAGATGATACTATTTGTGTTTTCGTCCTAAATTTGGTGGACTTAGCGGGATCGAATTGCTAAAACATAGGCCAGGGAGATGGTTTTAGAACCCCTTGTTTTCAACCAGTTCCCAATGCCTTTGTCATCAAACGATCACTTTAATCCAAGCAACCAGAGTATAAACCTCCTGATGCATTTAGCAATGTTGCAGATGTAGACACGTGGATGAAAAATGAACAATGGCTATATAGTTGATCTCGATTCACTTTACATGACTCCTTTAAGAAGAGTTCAATCTTTTCCTTTAATTGATGAAACTTCTTCAATTGAAACTTACAAAAAAGAAGTCCAGAATCTCCAGAGACAGTTGAAAACTGCTATAGAAAAAAGAGATGAACTTGAGAGATACCACACTAAACAATTGAATCGTCGATTAATGGAGAATTATCGGACCTTCAGCAAGAGGCAATGCTAATCCGAGAAATTGCTTAAAGATTGTGCGAGTCTATGACTAATTGCAAGGATATATACACGGATGTTTTGTCTATTTTTCAGAGTTTTGTAGCTGATGAAAAGTATCCAACTGACAAATTCCTCTCTTGTACAAGTAAGATTGGTACATGTTTTTTGTCAACTTTGGAAACCCACTTTTCGATAGCTATGGAGAGCCATAGAACCTCTTCAATTGACAATATTCCAATTCAAGAACAATGTATTATGCTTTGTGAGAAGTTGATTAGCACAATTACATCCTTGGTATTACCGCAAGAACAAGCCATCAAAGATGGGGAAAATGGGGAAAACACTCTACAACGGAGAATATAAGGCTACACATTGGGAGGAGAAATTGCTTGTTGGAAAGGGAAATTCGGAAAAGAAAACAACTCAATCAAGGAAAATACTACAGCTTGGAGAAACAATTCAATATCAATAACCATCTTCTTGAGGTTTCTATCGCAAATATCACAGTATAGAGAAGGAGTTCACTCTTTTGGGAGAGGAGAAAGATACTCTGCACCAAAGTGTCCCCAATTCTTCTCAAAGGCTTGCACTGCTTACTGACCAAAAGAACCAAGTTTTTTAGGATTTGAATACTGAAATATAGAGAATGAAAGCTCTCGTCTTTCCACGGTGAATTCAAATCTAAAATTGAGAACTTGAAGGCACAACATCCAGTTTCAATAACCAAACCTCTTGGATATTTAAGGTTAGTTAGACACAAGTTGCTTTAATGTTAATGAAAGTCATCCAACTTACCTGACATGTTTATATTCATTATATTAAGAGTATTGTTAAATATAGAATTATTTGTTTCGCGCAATATTACTTGACATAAAAAAAGGTAAATAACACATAAAAAAGTATACATCTTTGTCAAGGATTTCTGTCAAAGCAATAAAATTTAGATGAACATCATATCCTTGAATGAGAGCCATAAATTTTTAAGTGGAGATGCTAAAAATTGTTTTAGGAACATCTCATCCACAGAGTTGGTTTTTAACTTCAAGTGGTCCTTGATTTTTGTTGCCCCTATGTGGTGCTTAGGAACACTCAATCAAAAGAAAGATATCTTCTTTCATTATCTTTCCTCCAACAGGTTTTAGACTCAACATTCTAAGGCTAGTCGTTGAGCGTGGGGCATCCATTTGAATCAGTATAATATCAAATATCGGTTACAATTAGATAGACATTGGTTGCTTCAACACTCGAACACAAATTTTATTCAACTAAATCATACCAAAATTTTATATAATGCTTGTGAAATTCATGTGTAACCACTTCCCCATTCGAAAGTAACTGTCCACAAATTCATATTTGAATTGGCCTGTTAACACACTCACATATATGTGGTCATAATTAAAAAAATTGTGAAAAAATTGGGTGACAGAAAAATTTCAAATACTATTACTTTACTTATTTGAAATTACAATGGAATGTAATACCCTGTACTTTTATGGATATTTAAATTACATAAATAGGTGTAATTTAATGAATTGAGAATTTTAAGTGAAAGAAAATTTGAAGTGCGGGTTAAATATTAATTGGCGAGTTTTGGATTATTATCGATGTGTGCTATATTTACTTATAAGAATAAGTAAATGAAGTTGGATTATTTTATATCATGTCGCGGTTGGGCAAAGCGACAATAATAATATTTATTTGGAAAATACATGCGGAGTTGTTTTAGGTTTAAAAAGGTGAATTTTTAATACGTGACTTGAATGGGGATTTCGAGTGCACGATTGGTCTCGAATAGGCCGAAATAGTGAAAATAAAGTACCCGGGGGTAGTGTTTGGGCTCCGGGGACTTTTTGGGCTAGTAGGGACTTGCATTTGAGTATACGAGTCAATTTTGGGTTTCATACGGTGATAACCCTTATCTCTCTCTTATAAGGCCACGAGAGAAAGAGAAATAAAGGAAAGAAAAGAAAGAAGAGAAAGGAAGAAGAAGAGGGGGAAGAAGGGGAGATTCCGGCCAAGCTCCGGCAGATACCGTCACGAGGTCGTCAGATTTATCCAATGAGGCAAGTGTTTAACTTGCTTTAACAATTTATGTGCGTTTATAATTCATATTATAGTTGGTGAAAACTATATGATTTTGGGTTGGGATTCTTGAATCAAAATGGAATTTTTGGAAATGATTTCATATAATTTGAGGTGATGACAACTCCATATGAAATCTGAGTTTAAATCCATGTTAATGGTGTAATTTTTGGTGAGAAATTGAAAGAGTTGGATAAAATTGAGGGTTTAACTAAGTTAGGGTCTAAGTATTAGTTAAATTGAGGAATTCCATAATTTAATTGTTGTGTTTGGTAAATCATAGTGTGTAGATTATTATATTGACGGTTGGTGAGGCTAGAAACCATAAATCTTGGGTTGGATTGAGTGTTGGATTAAATTTTGGAGTTGGAGAAGATGAAACTAACGAATCTGAACACGTCGAACCAGTAGATTAAAGTTCGGTTCAATCACTGGACCGGTTCGTTTTTGGAGCCATCGGTTCGGTTTGTTTATTTTAGAACCGGATCGGCCGATTTTCTTTGGTCATCGGTTCGATTTGGAGATGGCAGTTAAATTTTGAGAAATTTTTCTTGGACTAAAGGGATTGGAGAAGAATTCATTTTTAAAGATAAACATTAGGGGATCCAAAATAGAGTGTGAGGGACCCTAACAGATTCAATGAGTGATATATAAATCTTGGGTTAACGGGAATAAGATTCGGGTTATAAACTGTAGGAGTGTTTGGAACGAACCACACTCGAAAAAATTATGTCAGCGGGTATATATAGAAAGAGAGAGAGAGAGAGAGAGAGAGAGAGAGAGAGAGAGAGGAAGGCTCACCTACATCATGATGTATACATCATACCATACATCACGCCTAATTCTAGGGACTAAGAAGCTTTTTCTCCCAATTTTTTTATTTTTCCCTTGAAATTAACCTTTTAATCAACCCATATTCAAAAAATTAGGTCAAAATACATTTTGTAACTATTTTTAAAAAATCCACAAAAAACTGTTGGCGCAGACCCTTATAAATAAGGTGTTTTGAGCAGTTTTTTACGAATTTTTTAAAAATAGCTACAAAACGAATTTTGATCTAATTTTTTGAACATGGGTTTATTGGAAGGTTAAATTCAAGTGAAAAATAAAAAATTTGAAAAAAAAAAGTTTTTTAGGGCTTACAACTAGGTGTGATGTATGGATGATGTATAGAGCATGATGTAGGTGAGCCTTCTCCTATATATATATATACGGGTATAGAGAGTATATATATGATATGATTATAAATATATCTGCGTGTGAATGGTATATTTATGTGAAACATACTCCTCTAGTGCTATTGTGGGAAGTTGCGTGATGTAGGTGAATCCCCTGGCTTGAGGAGCAGGGTGAGTATAGTACCCAGGTCATAGCGTCCAGTTATTTAAGTAGTGTGGATCTTTATCATGGGTGAGACGTCTTGGGTATGATTCGGTCTCACTTTCAGGTGAGGAACTATGACCGATTCCCATACGTTTGTATTATGTTTTTATCAGGTCGGTGTGAGATCCCGACCGGTGGCACCCAGGATGATGTGTGTATTTCCTAGCATTCTAGAGACTGCATCCATTGAGTTATAACTCTGAGGGATGGTTATTATACTTATATAGTGTGTGATATTTAAGTATGGATATACTTGATGTGTATAGTGTGTGTGTGTGTGTGTGTGTGTGTGTGTGTGTGTGTGTATATATATATATATATATATATATATATATATATATATATATAATAAATAATGATGAGTAAAGATTTCTGGTTACATCTGGGAGAATAAAATCATGAATAAAATGTGAGATACGTATATAAAGATGAGAATATTATATATGGGATTAATGATACTAAATTGTGATTAGTGTATAATAACTAGTGAAAGTTATTTATTATGTACGGATGAATTATAAGTGAGAATTATAATGCATAAGCTCGCGCGAATGCTTAGGATATTATATATACGGGGTATGAGATAGAGTATGGTGATTTAGAGGTTTTAAGAGATGTTAGTTAGTCTGGGTAGCGTAACTATGGTGTTTAAAATACATGCATTAGGTGTGCACTGTTAGATAAGAGGTGAGGGGTATCTCATGTGAGTGCGACACCAGTTTAAATATGGAGGATATCATATTTTAAATGTTAATGTATTTTAAACACTTGCTAAATATTTTCAAAACATTTTGGGCTTTAACCCACTTGCAAATATTTTAAAAACCTTTTAGGTGTCCAGACAGAGGACGCCTGGATGATATTATTCCTCCGAGTCAGACGATGCTGCAATAGCTGTGGATGCTAGCAGGGATTGTTTAGACGCTTCTATCCTTGTGATCTAGATAGGAGGTACTTTTAAAATATTCGAGTACGTGAACCAACTGTTGTCATTTTTATTATTTGCCACATTTTTGTTTGCGCCTATTCGATATGGTTGTATTAATATTTTACCGAGAGTTATCGGTTATTAATTATTTAGTTCAGTGGATGTGTATATATATTATGTGAATTAATTTATTGTGTGTTTTAGTTAACAAGATCAGAAAGTTTAAAATTTAACACCGGGCCTAATAGGTTATTAGTAATTAATTTGATTCTCGACAGTGATGCTGAGAATGATCCATATGGGATCCTGATTTATTTTCATAAAGGATTGATCCACTATGATTAAAATAGGAGGGGTGCCACATGGAATTAGCATGGGAACATAAGATTTATTTACTCAATTTTTTTTTCTTCAGGTTTCACAGAGGCCAAACTATTTCATGTGTATATGCACAAAGTGTACTAAGCTTTTCATATACTTCCATAAAAAGAGATATTATATTTCCTAATTACAACCATTAAATTGAACAACATATAAATACATGGATTGTACTATATATTAAATTACCAAAGGACATAACACCTCTCAAAAACATAATTAGTAGTTTTATAAACATGTGGGAAGCAAAAAATTCACCTTTTTGCTAGCAGAACAGCATGAGATAATTGATTAACCATCATATGCATCTCCTTCTCGCCGGGTTGATATAATTCGCCCTAAGTCAAAAACTTGCATAGGTATATCCAGTCCCAAAAATTCTCGGTGAGCACCGTATAATCCTGAATTAAAATCATTGGGTACCAAAGAAAATAAATCATTATTTAAATCGAAAATTCACAAAATTACTATTGAATTAAAAGACATTCCCATGTTAACAAAAAGAAATATCAGTGAAATTATTTATTCCAAGGTGTCAACTGATAGTTAATGGAAGGTGTGATCCAAGAAATTCCTCAATTAATACATTATGACATAACACATATGGAGTCGACGCATATAAAAGAGCGTTTGCAGGCAACAACTTCTAACAATGTTGCAAAGATCAGATGAATGGAAACACTTTGACCTGCTTGTTTCACTATCCAATCATGGCCCGCCAAAATTCAAGAGTTAAAATATAATTAAGATACAATGAGGATAATACATATATTATTAATAATTGACCAAGAAATGTATGCCATGAGTGACCTTTCATTATGTTGGTTCTTCCACAATTTAGTGTTCTATAAAGGCGTGAATAAGAGAGGGGGTGGGGGGAGAGAGCACAAACAAGTATATATGAGTATTCAAAATCAACAAGTCATATGCATTTTTTTTCTCTCAGTTCTCTACATTATATATATATACAAAAAAAGGATCTTGATGATTGATATCTGAATTAGTTTTGTTTGCCATCCACTTTAATAATTGGATGCTTCAAAATAGTACTATATAAAGGCAATGTTCACATAAAAGGAAACTAAATAACAAACTTGGAATAAGGGTTCATTAATAGTTAAAGACATCCATTTGCAGTAATCATTTATATAGAACTTTAATGTATGCTACCAATTTTATTTCTACAAAATTTAAAATTAGGGTACAATTGAAGTTTTGTGATCAGACAAACCAATATTTAACTACTAAGTTTAATTAAACATACTCTTCTCCAATCTAGACAGTAGTTAAACATCTAAAATAGAAACCATTCAATAAATTAATAATAAAGATTAATATTAGGGTTCTCTTCTCCAAAGGTTCACCATCAATAGGTGATAATTTCATATCAAAGTATCATTTTATAATCCGTATTTAATGAGTAATACAAAATTGCATGGAACAAGATTATACCCTAACATCAAAATTAAACCAAATGAAAGAAAATATAATAACTCACTTTATGTTAATGCAACCTTTCATTTATAAGTGAAAATCAATAACAATCGCAATTGTTGACAAAATAACATAAACTTGCTTGAAAATAGATTATACCACGACATCATATTAACAATAAATGAATGGAAATTCAGTACTTTCTTTCTTTCAGTACAACCCTTTATTTATACTTTATTTTACTACATCCCTTTCATATATAATATGAGAAAATATGATGAACTCATTTGTTAATTAAGAAAAAAAGGGAGAAGGGAGGAAACGAGAGTAGAGTTGTTGTTTAAATATAGTAGTGTGTTTATGAGACATAATTGGATTGTATAGATAATGCATAATCACAATGTTAATTTATGTTGCAGAGTCTATACTAATGTTATTCATATCTAAAAGTTATATTGTAATGATTTCTACCAAGAATTGAAAGCTTAGTAAGACACAACACATGAAAATTAGTATTCTTCAACAATATTATTTTTTCCTTAAGTTGAATTATCCCCCCCCCCCCCCCCCGAGATAATGCTTTATTTATCCATAATCCCCAAACCCGCATGTTCTTTGCATCATATTCTTCCCCTAAATTATATCTTTAACAAACCTAAAAGTTCAAGATACAAATATATCCCTCAAAATTTGATGTTCGTGAATGAAAAAAAAAGACATTAATAGTTAATTAACCACAATAACAAATTAAAACATATTAACTGTTATACATGATGGGGGCCATACCTGAAGAGATAAAGAGGCAATGTAGCTTGTGATTTGCGAAGTAAGCTACAATTCTGAATATAAATAGGACATATGCTTTAGGTCTCAAAGAAAAAAACAAACAAAAATATATAACCCACATGTCAGATCCTATTAAACCAACTCGACACTAAATATAAACGAAATTAGATGTCAAATAAGTATGAATAGTAAAACCAATAAGAACTACTGAATGTTTATTAGGATGGTGCTTGAAATCATTAGCATAAAAAACACTAATACATAGAGAGGAGAGAGAGAGAGAGAGAGAGATTGGCTTGTGAGATGCAAGCAATTGGTAGGAACAAGCAATGACATAAATGGAAGAATTTCGTAGGACGATAATATTTTTCTTGGTTATTAACGAGTTGCAGTAAAGAGAGAGGTAAGGGCGGGGGAGGCGAGATGACGAGTGAGATTTGGGAGGAATACATGTAATTAATGGACGATGCTAGGTTTAGGGTATGACCTAGAATAAGAGTTAATTTAATTAATATGGATGGTATATCCGGTTTTCTATATTGTAGGAGGTTAATTTTGTCTTATGAATATTACAATCAGATTGGCCTCTTTTTAGGTAGTAGTGATAAATATTATTGGAAAGCATACTCCCATCAATTAACATTAGGGACTTTATTAGCATCATACTCATATTCATGTAATACAAATAGTTATATTCTTTAAATTTGCAACAAATTCTCAAAGAACATATGAAAATCATTTAGATATAACAACCATTTATCATCTAATATAGTTATATGGAGTTCAGCCTGCACATTGTATTGACAAACAATGGATTTCAGATTTGAACTCCATGCGTTTCTTCGTGCTACACAAGACTTGAACTTATGGACAAACCCAACCACCAACCATCAATTAAAGCTCTAAATAAGATGATAAATATCATACACACATACCTAACAATATTTTTAAATGATAAATTAAACCTCTGAATGATAAATTATACCATTGAATGATAAATTATGCATAGACCCAACAATCACTCACACGATTGAGATGAGAGTTTGAGGGTTTGTAAGAAGATGAACCAGACCTGGAGACAAGACCAACACAAATTTTCAAAAGAAAAATATATATAACTCTATTTCGGTTAATATTTATGTCAAACATCAAAAACTTATAGAGAATTTGAGAGTTCCGTTTGACTCATGCGGCAAAACTCGCTAGACTTAAACTCATTACGAGCATACCTATTGAGATGAAGCATAAACAACTCTCCTTTGAGGTCCACAATATCCTTGTTCAGTTACCGATGGGGATAGGAAGAAAGGTCAGCTGCGGGATGAGGTAAAGATTAGTGGATCAGTTACCGAAGGGGATATGTAGAGAGGTCGGCGGTGGGAAGAGGTAAAGAGGGGAGGGTGAAAGTGGGCTTGGTTGATAGGAAAGTGGGTTTGGGATTTAGGTGGAATTGTCCCACCCAACCTTCCCATGTTTATTTTTTCGTTTTCTTTTCTTTTAATGTGAGTGTATCAATATATTGCAACGAAATTTTTTTATTTGTAACAAACTTGACCATTACAAATTTATAACGGACTAAATCCGTTACAAATAGGAAAAAATCCCCCTATTTTGGTGTAGTGCTCTCTCTCTCTCTCTCTCTCTCTCTCTCTTTATATATATATAGTTGTATGTGTATAGGTATGCTTATGTATATGTATGTTTATGTATGTATATGTATATATGTGAAAATATGTATATGTGTGTATGGATATGTATATCAATTAGGGATAGAGCAGAAATAACCCTAAATATGATGTATACGGTTTGGTTTAGAAAACTCACTAAGAGTTAATTTGCATATGCAATATAAATTTGGAATTTTTTGTTCCAACCATCATATGTTATTTTAATTGTACCAATATGTATGTGGTTCAAACATAAACGTGATGTATGGGGTTTATATGTACAAATACATCCAAATATAATATTCAGTCCCAAATAACATTTCTTTTAAATATTTTAAGTGTTCATAATGTTAATCTTTTATATATATATGTTCTCTCATTTAATTTAAACAATTTAACTATCATAAAAGAATTTTATGTTATTTCAAATAGATTAAGAAAAATAGGAATGACAAAATATAGTAAAATGACCATTTTTAAGTTCAAAAAAGAAGCCTATAATATATATATATATATATATATATATACGTACACATTTGAATTTCTACATTTAATAGTTGGATTGGTTGTTGAATAATCATGTGCGTAGGAATGATCTACTTAATTACTAAAGTAAGATTGTTAATATTTTTTTATTACAATTGTACTTTTGTTATCATTTTTTCTCCCCATTCCATGTGCATATGTAATTGGAGAATAATTATTGAAGCTCATTTGGTCCTTGCTGCTTTCCTTATTCAGGTAATTTTACATATTTTTTTATATAAAATAATTTTATATATATTCATAACTTCTTGGTTGACAGTTGTGGCTGTGTTCACCCCTTCCTTAAGTGATTGTTATTTGTGTGAACACAAATTGGTGGAAGGGCTTGCACATTAGTGGACACATAGTAATTTTTGGAGTAATTTAACTAAAATATACTAAAATTGGGCTTGTTGTTTTTGATTGAATAGTTGGAAAATATTAATTAGTTGATGTTGATGTTTTGCATATGAATATTAATGCATATATCCTTTTAGTTAAAGGATGTGGATGTGTTCACCCCTTCCTTAAGTGGTTACTATTTTGGTGAACACGAATTGATGGAAAGTCTTGATCATTAGTGTACACATAGTAATTTTATGATCAAATTAATTAAAATAAACCAAAATTCGACTTGTTTTGTTTGATTGATTATTGAAAATTATTAATTAGTTGATATTGATAATGTGCGAGTGAAGGATATCTTCACTTGAAGTATGGTTCTTCATTTAATTGAGAGTTCGTGTAATGTTTTATTTCTTATTAGTGCATATGTCTTTTGATTAACTGTTGTGATCGTGTTCACCCCTTCCTTAAGTGGTTGCTATTTGGGTGAATACTAATTGGTGGAATGGCTTACACATTAATGAACACATAGTATTTCTAGGATTATTTGAACTAAAATTGGACTTATTATGTTTGACTGATTAATTGGAAAAAATAATTACTTGATGGACTCATAATAATATTAGGATTAATTAAAGCCTTTACTCTTAGTATTCGTATGTTTTCCCACATGCAATTTTTTTTATTCATTTTTTGTCTTCTCATTCACGTTAGAAAACAATGATAATATTCACACCCTACTTTTATTTATCCTTTTAGGAAAAAAATGAGTCATGGTAATAATTAATTTCAATGAATGATTGAGAGGTTACAATTGACCCGTACAAAATCTCTCTTATTAGTGCGCACCATATATAGGGAACTCCTATTTACTAGTATGTGAATAGAAAATTTAAACTGTTTAATTACCTTATGAATCATAGCATCGTTCTCTCATAAATGTACCTGTTCAGTTGTATTTATTTTCCTTGATGGGATGGGACAATAGAGAATATATTTCACATTCATAAACCCCATTATGAAGTGAAGTTAGGGTCATTATTATAAAAAGGAAGAAAAATATTCATCCATTGAGGATACAATTTTGTAAACACAACATTCACCTAAATTGTGACGTCTCACAATATATGCACATTAAATGAGATCTTGCAAAAAAATTGAAGAAGAAGGGATTTAGAGTTCCTATCATGGACATTTATATGACAATCATAAATACACTTCCCGTCTAGTTGGCAACGTGAATCGTTTCAAAAAAGTTTAATAAAATAATGCCAATTCTCCTCCATCTTAGACCTCTCCAAATCCAACACCTAAATTCTCATCACCTGTGGGTTTGCAATAGTTTATGCCATCACAAGTTCATTCTACTACTATATCTATATTGCTTCTAAGTTATTGTAATACCCCGTATTTTTATGATATTTATTTATGGGATTAATTGAATTAAATGAGTATTAATTGGGAATTAATCCGGATAAAAATACTAGCGAGATGCGAGTTGGTATTTAATTTTAATGAGTATATATGTCTATATATGAATGTTGAATTATTAAAATTGTCGTGAGATTGATATACGGCAATTTGGGAAATTTTGTTGAGACGCGTGTGACAGTCGCGTCAGGTATATAATTATTTTAATTATAAAAGTGAATTTTATTTCTATTAACCGTATGGTCATTTTGAGTGCGCCAACGCGTCCGGAAGGGTCGAAATAGTCAGAAAACACTAGCCGGGGGTTTAGTTTGGGTCCCAGGGCATTTTTAGGCCATGTCGGCAACGTATAAGGGTAGTTTGGTAATTTTGGAGTTTTGGGAATTAAAACCCACGAAAATTAGGAATTAATATCTGATTTGGCAATTACCCACTAAACCCACTAATGACCTAATGGGCTACGAAGGTTATTGAAATTAGTTCCAAAAGAGTTCCTAAAGCAAAAACCCTAGCCACCATTGTCACTTTGGAGAAGAAAAGCTTGGAGAGAGAGAGAGAGGAGAAATTCTGCAGAGAGAGAGAGAACAATTCAATCTTCAATATCAAAATCAGAGATACACATAAGGCAAGTGGTTTAATTACATATTTTGCAAAGAATGTTTCTTCCATGCGTAGGAAATTTATGAAATTTCATTGTTCTTGGAGAATGATAAAAACCCATTGAATTGGATGTAGAGATTTATAATTTTATGAGGAGATTGCATGTAGAACAATGTTAGGATGATTAGTCAGAGAAAAATACATATTTTATACCATAAAAACGGATATGTTTATGTCTATGGATGAATTTAATTTCTAGGGTTCATGTTCTTGAGATTTGGGAAAAAGATGTAGAGATTTGATATGTGGATGAGATTTAGGATGAATTAATCCCACAAAATACGTTAATATATGACCTAAGTATGTTTAGGAATTATTAGAACCCATGAACAATTGTTGGATTGATGTTTAGATGAGATTAGAGGTGAAGGAAAGTTGGAAAAACGTTATAGGGAAAATCTGGGCTCGAATCTGGCCACTCGTTAGAAGACCTGTCCAGGTCGTTCGAACGAGCTCGTTCGAACGAGCTTATAACGAGTTGACAGTTTGACTTCTAACGAGAGGGATGTTCGTTCGATGACTTTCGTTCGAACGAGATCTCGTTAGAAGGCCCAGCTCGTTAGAACGAACTCTCGTTCGAACAGCCTCGTTCGAACGAGACTTCTAACGAGCTGACAGTTTAGACTTTTTAGCCTGATTTGATCCCGAGTGTTCTGTAACCTTGTTATTATGTAGAGATAACACTTCCTTGGGGATTAATTGATATATTTGGGATGTTTGGGATATAATGAGGAGTAAAACCTAGAAGTGTAGTTTGAACCTAAAGGAAATTATGAATTAGGACGTGAGTGTCTATTACGATGCGAGAACTATTGACGGCCTAAATAATTATATTAACCGGGAACTTATAAATTGTGTAGCATTATATGTCGGTACGAGAATAAGAAGTGTACCACAAATAAATTATGGTGATTACTAAGATGTGTGCTTACTTAGTACATGTATATGGTTTTGTGTATGACATACCTACCATACTTGCTATCACGGGAGGTTTACGTTCGCTTAGGGCCCTCTAATCCTTGTGTTGCTCGGATTTAGATTGGTACCTCGATGAACATAGGTCAGAGACGGACTTATTGGGATGTTAATAAGTCTGTTGATCGTGGGAGCGTAGGTATGTGCGTGACCCATGTGATGTGACTGGGTTTGCCTCCATTGTTTGTGATTGTTGTTATCTGAGAACGATTCCTGAGAGATTCGGAATGCGTGATCCTTATGTACGTGATGTACCGGGATGGATAGCAGAGTATGTGTGCACCGCAGATTAGTCTCGGGGTGCTTGTATTGTATATTTATGACGTGAATAATATACACTTAATTAATGGGAACTTTCATGTTGGTATTGTGTATATACTTATGGTAATGTTTTGAGAAAACATAACGGGTTAACCGATAATGAATTGTATTACTAATTGAGAATCCGAGTGTATGTAAATCCCTCTATTTTATTGATAATGCTAGAATGTAATATGGGAATCGAGTAGTAAAGGGGTCGAACGTATTATGGTTTGGTTAGATATGTATGTTATTTATATGAGTACGGTACGTTGGGAGTGCACATGTAGTCGAGAGGTGAGAATTTCATCTGAGTGCACGTCCTAACATGTATTTTACATTTAATGTTTTAATGATATTAAAACACTTGCTGTTTTTATAATGATTTCCACTTTCGGGCTCTGACCCATTTTCTTTCAAATCTATTTTCGTAAAAACCATTTTAGGTGCCCAGCCACAAGGACACCATGCTTAGGATCCTCATTCAGGTGACGAGATGTAGCTGTTTGTGGAAGTTACAGGACTTTGCTTGTAGACGCTTCATCTATCTTGACTCTATATTCAGCATTTATCAGTTGTAGGGCATGTCGCCCATTTCTTTTAGAGACATTTCATTTATTTCAGTTATTCAGACTTCGGGCATGTAATTAATTCAGGATTCAGACTTGTATTTATTTTGATGTATAGAGCATTTGGGGATTTATTTTATTTTCGAGATAGTTGGATTGTTGTGAGGAGTTTTCCTCCGGACTTCTTATTATTTTGTTGGTTATTATATTGCTTCGTTATGGTGAATGGATTATGTTGTTTTTCCATTATTCTTTTATGGCATGTTAATCAGACTTAAATTAAAATTTGGCAACTTACTTTTTAAATACTAGTTGGTTAGTAACTATAAATTTTTTTCGACAGTGATGCTATTAACTGGACCAACTTGGCATTTTGTATTAATTTAATAAAGGAGTAGCTACCCGATATTTAATTAGTCGGGGTGTCACAGGTGGTATCAGAGCATCAGGTTCTAGTGTCCTTAAGGATCTGTACGGCTTATTATGTTTCGGCTGAGCTTTCTTTGATGTAGAGCCCTATATTTTAGGACTGTTGTATTCTTTTGTATATGCTACGTTCTTCAGCTATTTTGAGTTTATAACTGCGAACTTATAGACTTTATTCTTGTTTCAGAATGCCTCCACGACATGCACAAAGGATTCCCAGGGATGCAACGCCAGAACCACAGCCCGCACCAGTTCAGGGCACGATGAATGCCGCCGAGGTTGCAGCCATTGTGGCCCAGGCGGTAAATGCCGCACTAGCCGTAGTTCAGCAGGCACCACCTCAGGCACCGATAGCCGCGCCAGTTCAGGCACATGCATTCCCGTCTGCTTGGGAACGTGTACGTGATGCTTTTCAGAAAGCACACCCTCCGGAGTTCGCAGGTAGCTCCGATGTTGTGGTTTCTAGTCAGTGGAGGAAAGACATTCAGCGGCACTTGAGGATGTATGAGTGCACCGATGTCCAGAAGCAGATACTAGCTACTTTTAAGCTAGTGGGGTCTGCACTGCAGTGGTGGGAGTCTATTACCGCCGTGGAGGAGAGAGATACTCTCACTATCCAGGAGTTTTGGGTGCGGTTCGACCGCAAATACTTTCCGTCAGCTGTTCACACGGAGATTAGGAGGAAGTTGATGAGCCTCAAGCAGGAGGGTAAGACTGTGGCCGAGTATGAGGCCGAATTCACTAATCTTCTGAACATTGTTCCGGATGAGATACCGACAGAGGAGAAGAAGATACAGAAATTTACAGACGGGTTGACTTGGAGGATCCGTCAGTATTTGTTGGGGAACCTATCGTTGGCCACTTACTCTGATGTGGTTAACGCTGCACTGCTCCATTGCCAGGATCACCGCTTTCACATGGCTGAGGGCAAGCGATCGGGAGAGTCCAGCCATCAGGGCAGGACTGGAGGAAATGGTGCCAGTAGGGCATAATCTGTTCAGGGGCAGAGACAGGGCGACCAGGGTTCCCAGCAGGGGGATCACAAGAGGTTCAGGTCGGGAAATTTCAGGCACGGGCAGGGAGGTTTCCGACAGGGCCATCAGGGTCCGAACGACCATCAGAACCAGCAGGGTCAGAATGGTCAACAGAAGTTTCAGCAGGGCCAGCAGGGCCAGTGGAGGAATGGTAACGGCCACCAGGGCCGGGGGCAGCAGGGACATAGAGGGGGGAACTTCTTGGGGAAGTGTTTCGTTTGTGGCAAGACTGGCCATAAATGCTAGGACTGTCCTGATAGGGACAGGGCCCCGCAGCAGCAGCAGCAGGGTGCTCGACATGAGCCACAGAGGCCACTTTTTCCACCTTCCCTCCCAGCTCCAGCCCAAGTGCCAGCACTACCAGCCATTCCAGCAGTTCCTGTGTAGCAGGGGCAGTTACAGTATGGACGTGTCTATAACGTCCACCAGGCAGAAGCTCCATAGGCAGCACCCACGATTGAGGGTATGTTTCCTATCCATGGTACTATGGGTCGGGTTTTGTTTGATACGGGGGCAACGCATTGTTTTATATCTACACATTTTGCGAAAGCCTTAGGGTTGTTAGCCACAGCAGAGAGCACAGTGACGTGTGTAGACTCACTATTGGGGAGTGGGTCGCTTATTTTCTTTATATGCCGGGGAGTGGGGGTAGATATTGGTAGTTTGGTATTACCTACAGACATGTTGGAATTAGATATGCATGTGCACGATGTGATTATCAGAATGGATTGGCTCGCTGATTATAGAGCCATGATTGATTGCTTCGGTGGGAGCATTGTTTTTGCCATTCTGGGGTAAGAGATGCTTGTAGTGGTGATGCCTCGCCCAGAGGGAGGTTCGACCGCTCATTTGTACTACATAGAGGAGGATACCTCTAAGGAGGTTGCGATTCCTTTAGATTCGATCCCAGTTGTCAGGGAGTATTCAGACTTGTTTTAAGAGATACCAGGCCTACCCCCAGTCGAGAGATAGACTTTGTCATAGACTTATTACCAGATACGAGACCTATAGCACGCGCACCATACCGTATGGCTCCGGCAGAGATGCGCGAGCTACGAGATCAGATTGAGCAGTTGTTGGGTCAGGGGTTTATACGGAGGAGTACTTCGCGCGTGGGGTTCCCCTGTGTTGTTCGTAAAGAAGAAAGATGGTTCACTGAGATTGTGTGTGGATTACCGAGAGTTGAATAAGGTCACGATACGGAATAAGTATCCGTTGCCTAGAATCGATGACCTATTCGACCAGTTGAGAGGAGCTTCTTTCTTCTCGAAGATTGATTTACGATTGGGATACCATCAGTTGCGTATCAGGGAAGAGGATGTCTCGAAGACTGCGTTCTTAACGAGATATGGTTCTTATGAGTTTCGGGTTATGCCTTTTGGTTTGACCAACGCTCCAGCAGTATTTATGGACTTGATGCATATGGTGTTCAGAGATTTCCTAGATCAGTTTGTCATTGTCTTCATTGATGATATTCTGGTTTACTCCCAGACAGAGGAGGAGCACGCCGAGCATTTGAGGCAGGTTTTGCAGACGCTACGTCAGAACGAGCTGTATGCAAAATATGAGAAGTGCAGGTTTTGGCTGAAGGAGGTCCAGTTTTTGGGACATATTATTTCCGACCGGGGGATATCTATTGATCCGGGGAAAGTATCCGCGGTGAGGGAGTGGGGACAGCCCACGACATCGACAGAGATCCGTAGTTTCTTGGGCCTAGCAGGATACTACAGGAGGTTCATTCGGGGATTTTCGAAGATAGAGGGTCCTTTGACACATCTGACTCGTAAGGGAGTGCCATTCATCTGGAGTGATGCCTGTCAGTTGGCATTTGATGAGTTGAAGGATAAGTTGACCTCAACACCTGTGTTAGCGTTGCCGAGATCGGGAGTTGAGTATCTAATTTACACCGATGCGTCCTTGCAAGGACTTGGAGGTGTATTACAGCAGGAGAGTCAGGCCATAGCTTATGCTTCTCGTAAGCTTAAGCCTCACGAGAAGAATTACCCCACTCATGACTTGGAGTTGGCGGCAGTTGTATTTGCCCTTCGGATATGGAGACATTACCTTTTGGGGGAGAAGTTTCTATTGTTCATGGACCACAAGTCCCTACAGTACCTATTCACGCAGAAGGAGTTGAATATGCGGCAACGGAGGTGGCTTGAGTTGGTGAAGGATTATCAGTTCGATATCCAGTATCACTCGAGGAAGGCTAATGTGGTAGCAGACGCGTTGAGTCGTAGGCCATTAGATGAGGTGGCAGAGGTGTGGAAGGCCAAGTGGAAGGAGTTGGGACACAAGGATGCAGTGGCCCGATCAATTATGTCTGTGATGACTGTTACGCCGCAAATTGTCATGAAGGTGGTAAAGGCCCAGGCAAATGACTCGTTCTGTCAGGAGCAGATAGTTTGATTACTAGCAGAAGGAGCCGAGTCCTATACCGTTAGCTCAGACGGGGGATTACGCTTCAATGGGAGATTGGTAGTTCCGTAAGGGGAGGAATTGCGGCACGAGGTGATGGCAGAGTCGCATGGCTCATGGTTCGCGGTACATCCCGGTGGGGACAAAATGTACCAAGACATGAGGCGACAGTATTGGTGGAACGGGATGAAGAGAGAGATTGCCGTGTTTGTTTCAAAATGCGCCACTTGTCAGCTAGTAAAAGTGGATCATCAGAGATCGGCAGGACTTCTACAGCCATTGGAGGTCCCGATGTGGATGTGGGAGAGCATATCCATGGACTTTATCACGGGGTTGCCTACGTCACAGAGAGGTCACGACTCCATTTGGGTAATTATGGACAGGTTGACCAAAGTCGATCATTTTCTACCCGTAAGGACAGACTACACTACGGGACAGTATGTCGAGCTCTTTATTGCAGAGATAGTAAAACTTGACAGTGTGCCCCTAAATATCGTGTCTGACCGAGACAAGATATTTGTTTCACGGTTTTGGGAAAGTTTTCAGGAGGCCATGGGCATGAAATTGCGATTGAGTATGGCGTATCACCCGCATACCGATGGGCAGACCGAGCGTACGAACCAGATGTTGGAGGACATGTTGCGTATGTGCATCATTGATTTCGGAGGTGGATGGGAGCAGTATCTTCCACTGGTGGAGTTTGCTTACAATAACTCCTACCAGTTCACCATTGGCATGGCTCCATTTGAGGCGTTGTACAGTAGACCTTGTCGTTCCCCAGCATGTTGGTTGGAGGTGGGGGACAACAAACTACTTGGGCAGGAAGTGATTCAGGATACTTCGCCGAGGATAGAATTGATTCGGAGTCGCACTCGGGTAGCTCAGGATCGGTAAAAGAGCTATGCTGATGCGAAGAGGTCCTTCAGGGAATTTGAAGTGGGGGAACAGGTTTTTCTCAGAGTATCTCCTATGAAGGGGATTATGCGTTTTGGGAAGAGAGGGAAGTTGGCACCGAGATATGCGGGACCATTTCCTATTATTGAGCGGATTGGACCGGTTGCGTATAGACTTGGGTTACCGGAGCATTTGCATCGGATTCACGATGTATTTCATATTTCCTCGCTAAGGAAATATCTTAGAGACGATTTATTTCATTCTCATATTGCTTTGGAGGACATCGATCTCCAACCTGATAGCTCCTACGAGGAGGGGCCGACTGCTATTTTGGACCGGAGTGAGCGGAAACTGCGGTCAAAGATAGTCCCGTTAGTACGTGTTCAGTGGCGACATCATAATGTCGAGGAGTCCACATGGGAACGCGAGGATGAGATGCGCGAACGTTATCCAGAGTTGTTCTTACCAGGTACTTTCTAGTTCCGAATTTCGGGACGAAATTCTGTTATTAGGGGGGAAGTATGTAATACCCCGTATTTTATGATATTTATTTATGGGATTAATTGAATTAAATGAGGATTAATTGGGAATTAATCCGGATAAAAATACTAGCGAGATGCGAGTTGGTATTTGATTTTAATGAGTATATATGGCTATATATGAATGTTGAATTATTAAAATTGTCGTGAGATTGATATACGACAATTTGGGAAATTTTGTTGAGACGCGTATGACAGTCGCGTCAGGTATATAATTATTTTAATTATAAAAGTAAATTTTATTTCTATTAACCATATGGTCGTTTTGAGTGCGCCAACGCGTCCGGAAGGGTCGAAATAGTCAGAAAACACTAGCCGGGGGTTTAGTTTGGGTCCCGGGGCATTTTTAGGCCATGTCGGCAACGTATAAGGGTAGTTTGGTAATTTTGGATTTTTGGGAATTAAAACCCACGAAAATTAGGAATTAATATCTGATTTTGCAATTACCCACTAAACCCACTAATAACCTAATGGGCTACGGAGGTTATTGAAATTAGTTCCAAAAGAGTTCCTAAAGCATAACCCTAGCCACCATTGTCACTTTGGAGAAGAAAAGCTTGGAGAGAGAGAGAGGATAAATTCTGCAGAGAGAGAGAGAACGATTCAATCTTCGACATCAAAATCAGAGATACACATAAGGCAAGTGGTTTAATTACATATTTTGCAAAGAATGTTTCTTCCATGCGTAGGAAATTTATGAAATTTCATTGTTCTTGGAGAATGATAAAAACCCATTGAATTGGATGTAGAGATTTATAATTTTATGAGGAGATTGCATGTCGAACAATGTTAGGATGATTAGTCAGAGAAAAATACATCTTTTATACCATAAAAATGGATTTATTTATGTCTATGGATGAATTTAATTTCTAGGGTTCATGTTCTTGAGATTTGGGAAAAAGATGTAGAGATTTGATATGTGGATGAGATTTAGGATGAATTAATCCCACAAAATACGTTAATATATGACCTAAGTATGTTTAGGAATTATTAGAACCCATGAACAATTGTTGGATTGATGTTTAGATGAGATTAGAGGTGAAGGAAAGTTGGAAAAACGTTATAGGGAAAATCTGGGCTCGAATCTGGCCACTCGTTAGAAGACCTGCCCAGGTCGTTCGAACGAGCTTCTAACGAGTTGACAGTTTGACTTCTAATGAGAGGGATGTTCGTTCGATGACTTTTGTTCGAATGAGATCTCGTTAGAAGGCTCAGTTCGTTCGAACAAACTCTCGTTCGAACAGCCTCGTTCGAACGAGACTTCTAACGAGCTGACAGTTTAGGCTTTTTAGCCTGATTTGATCCCGAGTGTTCCGTAACCTTGTTATTATGTAGAGATAACACTTCCTTGGGGATTAATTGATATATTTGGGATGTTTGGGATATAATGAGGAGTAAAACCTAGAAGTGTAGTTTGAACCTAAAGGAAATTATGAATTAGGACATGAGTGTCTATTACGATGCGAGAACTATTGACGGCCTAAATAATTATATTAGCCGGGAACATATAAATTGTGTAGCATTATATGTCGGTACGAGAATAAGAAGTGTACCACAAATAAATTATGGTGATTACTAAGATGTGTGCTTACTTAGTACATGTATATGGTTTTGTGTATGACATACCTACCATACTTGCTGTCACGGGAGGTTTACGTTCGCTTAGGGCCCTCTAATCCTTGTGTTGCCCGGATTTAGATTGGTACCTCGATGAACATAGGTCAGAGAAGGACTTATTGGGATGTTAACAAGTCTGCTGATCGTGGGAGCGTAGGTATGTGCGTGACCCATGTGATGTGACTGTGTTCGCCTCCATTGTTTGTGATTGTTGTTATCTGAGAACGATTCCTGAGAGATTCGGAATGCGTGATCCTTATGTACGTGATGTACCGGGATGGATAGCAGAGTATGTGTGCACCGCAGCTTAGTCTCGGGGTGCTTGTATTGTATATTTATGACGTGAATAATATACACTTAATTAATGGGAACTTTCATGTTGGTATTGTGAATATACTTATGGTAATGTTTTGAGAAAACATAACGGGTTAACCGATAGTGAATTGTATTACTAATTGAGAATCCGAGTGTATGTAAATCCCTCTATTTTATTGATAACGCTAGAATGTAATATGGGAATCGAGTAGTAAAGGGGTAGAACGTATTATGGTTTGGTTAGATATGTATGTTATTTAGATGAGTACGGTACGTTAGGAGTGCACATGTAGTCGAGAGGTGAGAATTTCATGTGAGTGCACGTCCTAACATGTATTTTGCATTTAATGTTTTAATGATATTAAAACACTTGCTGTTTTTAAAATGATTTTCACTTTCGGGCTCTGACCCATTTTCTTTCAAATCTATTTTCGTAAAAACCATTTTAGGTGCCCAGCCACAAGGACACCATGCTTAGGATCCTCATCCAGGTGACGAGATGTAGCTGTTTGTGGAAGTTACAGGACTTTGCTTGTAGATGCTTCATCTATCTTGACTCTATATTCAGCATTTATCAGTTGTAGGGCATGTCGCCCATTTCTTTTAGAGACATTTCATTTATTTTAGTTATTCAGACTTCGGGCATGTAATTAATTCAGGATTCAGACTTGTATTTATTTTGATTTATAGAGCATTTGGGGATTTATTTTATTTTCGAGATAGTTGGATTGTTGTGAGGAGTTTTCCTCCGGACTTCTTATTATTTTGTTGGTTATTATATTGCTTCGTTACGGTGAATGGATTATGTTGTTTTTCCATTATTCTTTTATGGCATGTTAATCAGACTTAAATAAAAATTTGGCAACTTTCTTTTTAAATACTAGGTGGTTAGTAACTATAAAAATGTTTTCGACAGTGATGCTATTAACTGGACCAACTTGGAATTTTGTATTAATTTAATAAAGGAGTAGCTACCCGGTATTTAATTAGTCGGGGTGTCACAGTTATCAAACTCAAGAAACCCCTGTTAAGCAAACTCCACCAAATCCCGTTACCGAGAAATCTCAAACATAAGATAATAAGCACATTGGGTCCTCCGGTGTTGGCAATCCTACCGGTAAAAATATGATGCCGATATTTTTAAAGCCCATTGTTTGGCTCTCGAAAAGATGATTGTGGGCATTTGGGGGGGGGGGGTACAACTGGAATAATGTTGATCGTGTTATAAATATGACTTATGGGATGAACTTTATAAAAGTTTTGTATTCCCACCTACTTCGAAGGCAACTGTTCTTTCCCGAGTAGCTCATCAATTGAAAACCTATCGAAATAACCTCTGAAAGTTTCACTTCTCGGAGGGGACATAAAGTTATAACATTTTGGGGTTGAAATACAAAGTTCCAAAAAATGTTGAAATGTGCATCAACCAATAGAACACCTTCTTAGAGAAAGAGTTCAGGGAGGAAAAAATTTCCAAGGGTGAGAAAAATAAATAAAATGGAGAAAATAAAGTTGATTTCCACAAACTTTGTCCAAATCATATGATTATTTGAAGGATGAGTGGGCGGAAATGACCAATGGGCTAATCCGAATAGGATTAACTTATACTTCCATGCCTTATGGGATAAACAAACCAAAAAATTCATAGACAAATTGGCTTCGACTCTAGTGAGTTTTTATTTAATGATCATGTACATGCTATAATAAAATATTGTTGAAATTATAGTCCTAAATATAATATTCAGGAAATAATAAAAGTAATGAGGAGTTTTCAGTCCAAGTGAAGTCTCCAAGACATTGACTCATGTGCCATATCCAAGGTACTTGGGAAGGATAAAATGGATAGGACAAGAGGTGTGGGCTCCAGGATGCCGAGGACCAAATTATGGCACATCGAACCTATATTGGACAAGCTCTCTTAGGGGATGAGTCACATGTCGAATCAAATGGAAGAAACGACGACTATAAAAGAGGAAGTGTGAGGTCTTAAGAAGGACATGACCTTTGTTAACAATGCATTGGGACAACTTCCAAGTGAAATTAAGGGATTGTTACAAATCCTTAGTCAACAGTAAACGATATCTAAATTCATGACTAAGGGTTTCCCCTTAAGGTCTCCACTCCCAAATTACTCATCTAACATTTCCCTCTGAGCACCTACTGGATCCTCTTTTCGAGCATCAACATTATCCATGATGTAAGGACACAAGTCTCTGATTGAGTCTTAATGTAGTGTTGGCTCAATTTCGGACAAAAATGTTTGAGTCATAGGATAGTGTTCCTGTGTATCCTTCAAGCCTATGACATGTTGAAGTTGAAGGCGTTGCTGCCTACTTATCAAGAGAACATCATTGCCGATTTACATGTGCCTCGTTTCACGTCATCAACTTAGTTTCAATCCCTCCTAAGGTATGAATGCATTATAGACACACACACACACACACACACACACACACACATATATATATATATAGGATCTTGAAACATTTTTTATTGGGTGTAATTTCATTTTAAAATAAACTGTATTTTCAGAAGGTTACTTTAGAACTTTAAAATAAATTTTTGTGGGCTTAAATCAAATTTTAACCATTATGGCAGTTCGTTCGATAATGTTGTTTTAAAGAGTTTGTCGTTCGAATGAGAATGTCGTTCGAACGAGTTTGCCAATGATTTTTCCCATTTCGCCTCTGGAACATCGTTAGATATTCGTTCGAACGAAAATCTTGTTCAAACGAGATTTTCGACGGGAAAATTTTTCTGCAGTTTTCTCCTCTACCCCACTCTTTTATTCCCACTAACTTTTCCAGAATTACTAAGTGCGGAAACCAACTCTTTCAAAGTAACTTTTTCATCTTCTACAATCTCCAAGTTTTTTTTTTTGAGAGTTTAATTCCACAATGAAAGCGTTCATGTTTTGAGTGTGTGCTTTTCAAGAAAATCTTTCTTAAACACTCTTGTTTACACCCATAAGAGTTTAGTCCAAGTACCACACACACACACACACACACACATATATATATATATATATATATATATATATATTTTCTTGGAGTGTTTGGCACTGAGTTTTCTCTACACCTCAAAGAAGAGAAGTTTGGGTTTACTTCTACACCACTCAAAGAAGAAGTTTTATTTTTGGCTGCGTCATTCTCATACGGTAAAAGGCACCGTGTGTGGTTGACGGTTATTCCCTAAAGCTTCATTGGTGGATTGCAAGGTTTCGGTGGATACCGGGATTGTCGGCTAAGCAGAGGTATTTGCAAGAAGACGCATCGGGACTTGAAGGAGTCGAATCGAGTCGAGTGTAGTAAGTCATCTGTCTTGTAATTGTAATTCCTTACTTAGTGGACTTAAGTCTAGGGCCGTCTGAGGTTTTTTCCCATTGTGGTTTTTTTCTCGTACATCGTGGCGTAGTGGTTGTGAATTTATTTTATCTTGCAAATCACCTAGAATGCAGGCTTCAGATTAAAAGATAAAATATGGTTTAATTCGCAATCTTATTTAAATTGGTGCTATAATTCAATTTGGGTAAAATTTAAGTTAATTTAATTCAAGTCGAAAATTTAATTTGTTAAATTTGGTTTTGCCTAACTTGGTAATTTTGAAAATATTGTGTAGGCAAATTTTAGGACTTTTGTTAAATGAATCTTGGGCTAAAAGTAAATTCTCGTAGTTAACTTCAACCACTATTTTTGTTTGTGAGAAAATCCAAAAATTGATTTGTGTGAGTTTTGTGTGCGTGTGTGTGTTCACCATAATTCACTTATTTAGGTTTAATTTTAATTTTGTTTTTTAGAAATTAAAATTTGTGTTTTATTTAATTTTTAATCTTTTTAAGAATAGAAAATCAATAAGTTTTGGAAAATTAAATTGCTGGGTTGAGCCATCCTTATTCCGCATTTAAAGAAAATTGATATTTAAAGTGAAATATTTAAAAAATTGGGGGTCCTATCATTCCTAACACATGAATGGTGACTGCATGGGATGAGAATAGGATTATATACACGTTGACAACATGGGTGAGCAGGCTAAGTTAATAGAGTATGAGAAGGGATTTATTGCTTGGCCAGTTTATTTATTGGTGAAGATTAATCAATGAACAATGTTTTATTTTGGGACAAATTTATGACGTTCTTTCATATTTTAGGACAAGTTTGTAATTAGTTTAATTTAATGGGAAATATAATGAAATCTTAATTTGTTTTAATTATAATCTTTAGGTGTTTTATTACATCTTATTTTGTTTGATTTTATTTCATATTGATTGAATGCTTGGATTAAATGGATTTTCTTGAACTATCAGCTGAGAGTTCTTGTATGAAACACAACCTTTGTTTCAACCTATTTATATATGTGAATTCAATTTTTAAGACTCTTTTTATGGATTTTGCACAATACAAAGAATGGTTGGGAGAGAGTATGAGAGCTCTTGATAAGCATATAAAAGGTGTTCGTTAATTTATTAAAAATGCATATATAGATGTTAATAGTGATAAGATCTCGTGTATGTGCACTCGTTGTATGAATGACATATTTAAGTCTTTGGAATATGTTGAGTTACATTTGCTAAGGTGGGGTACTTCACAAGACTATAAGATAACATTCCATGGGGAAAAGAATGTACCATACGCTATGAAAGAATAAAATCCAATGGTGAAATTTTCACAAAGACCACGACCATACAATTGATAAGTGCTTGGCCTTGAAACACAAAATTGAATCCCTGATTACGAGGGGTAAGTTGGCAATGTACCTAAACAAGTCAGTTTGAGCAGACGAGCCCATGGGTAATCCTAAGTCAAGGAGATGATCAAAGTTTCCTTACAATGGAAACGATGACAAGAATAATGAGCGCGATGATGACGATTCAGATGGGGGAATTGATGAAGACTTACATAAAAATCCCAAGGAGCAGAAAGAAAACATTAGCATTATTTCATTTTGTATGCATTTCATTGTTAGCGGAGAATCATGAAGAGCCCCGTAAAAAGGAAAGCATACCTGAAGTGTAATAACCCCGTATTTTCTGTGCATACTTTAAATTATGATATTTGTTATATTTGTCTCGAGTGACATGTGATATCACTATTTGTTTGTATAATTCATATGTAATATCAAATTTAATATACGGTAATACATTAATTAAATATAGAGAAGTGACATAGTATTATGGGTGACTATAGAATGGTCAATGACTAACTATCAGGGGTTTGCTTATTTGGATTATTCCCTCAGTCTTGAGTCCCACCGATCGTGAAGTAGTTTCTTATAGTGATGTGTCGTACTTAACTCATTAATGAATAAATAGTTGATGTTTGGACTCGTATCGATTGATATATTAGTTTATTGAGATAATTAATTAGTTGATTTATGTCATATTTCAGGTTGGCATTTATGAGGCATAGAATGTCCTTATTTAACTTAAAATAGTGGGTTTTAAGCCTACTGGGTTAGTATATGTATTGGGTAAAGTTTTGGAGCATTTGGAGTACTATGTGGGCTCATTGGGCTGCCCATATGGGGAATAAGGTTAATTTCATGGGAAGCTAACTTAAGAGGTCATTAGACTAAACATAAAATACATTTGAGGCTTGAGAGGAAACCTTAGAGACCTAAGGAGTGGAGGCATGTAAGGGTTGAAGAGATTTGGGGGATTTAGGGCTTGATTCCTCAATCAATCCATAAGCAAGTTTACGTTGACTAGGAATTTAATTAAATTTCTGTTATAATGGTAGTAGTTCATTGGATTTTGAGTTTAGTCCATTGAAATCTGATGTTAATTAAATTATAACTTAATAAAATTAAGTTATGATTAGGCCCTAATATTCTGTTGAAACACAAGTGTCATTTTGGTGAAGAATCCTTAAATTAATATATTAGTCCGTGTTAGATTAACTTAAAAACATTAGATTTTCATTATAATAATTAATACCTATCACATACCTAATGCTATTGGAATAATTGATGACAGGTTGTTGTCTAATTAACCCATTATTATGAAGAACATAAAATTAGGGTTTTATTAACAAAATATGAGATTTGATCATTATGACGAGTTATAATCATCTAAACCTTATAGAAACAAGTTATAAGTAGAGAAGGATATGTGTTATCGTTCCTATTTAAAGGCTTCTTGGTAAATTTGGGATGAGTATAGGTCACCATTAGCGTACTGGTTTGAAGTTAGAAGTTGCAGGGTGAATCGATTTGGTTCTTGGGGAATCGATTCGGGATTTGAAACTTAAAAAATAAAAATGCCCATAACTTCTTCGTACGAAATTGGATTAACACACGATCATAATCCACACAAAGATAACTTGATGATATATATGTTGGTCTTATGATGCCATCTAAATAATAGAGTATGAAATGACCCATTTTTTTCTTGAAGATGGAGCATATGTCAAAACTTTCTCGAAACACACCCAAACTTCAAGTCTTCCATACCAAACATCTATAAAATCTCAAACAAACCTTGCAAAAGATGATAATGTGATTGTAATCGATTAAGTAGAGTAGTTGGTGATTTAGAATGTTGTGGAACGTATAGGTAGGGAGTGATCCTTACTTTAGAATGTTGTGGAACGTATAGGTAGGGAGCTACCCTTACTTTAGAGACCTTAGGTTTCAGGTTTAGAAATGTGATAGTGAGGATACCTAGAGATACTTAGAGAGCGTATCGACCTTGTGATGGTATAAAACACATATATAGACTACCGAGTAGGGTAGTGCTTGTTCATAATGATCCTATGTAACACCCTGCTTAAAATAATAACTGTTGGCCAGCCCTATACTACATTAAATCAGGAGTTTCAGATGGTCCAGTCTCAACACCAACTGTCGGTACTATATAATATAGGACTAGCTACCCGATACCATATAAGCGAGATGTTAAAATTTAATAAAATATGCAACAGACAACAACCCAACACTATAACACTACTAATAAAGGAAAGAAAAATTGCATGAAAGAACTATGAGAAAAGAAATGCTAGAATAAAATAAAATAAATAACTACAACTGGATATACCACAAGGAAGTAAACCCGAATAAGCTGTCGGGTCACAACCAATACAATAACTGAATTGGAATAAGTATGAACATGCATATAAATACCTCTTGGGTACAAACATGATATACAACATGAATCCTACCTAGATTTTTTTAAAGAAGTAGGAAACGACTACAAGATACACCTCGCAACAGTCTGCGCCTGTCACGGCTTCCAAGAATCTGGATAGAAGGTCATCCGGCATCCATGCGGTAGGACACATGTAATAGTATATATATATATATATATATATATATATATATATATATATATATATATATAGGCAGGAGAGAGAAGTAAACGGGTCAGAGACCGAGTGTGAAAAATATTTAGCAAGTGTGTTAACGTGCATAATAAATATCGGTGAACTTATTTCATAATTAAAAGTGGATTCGCACTCTCGTGAATTTTCAACTCACCTCTCATCTAACGGCACGCACCTATTCGCGTCCTCAAATTTTAGTTAAATTTCCCCCATATGTAAGGACAACCTAACTTGACATAGGTCCATCCTATACCCACGAAATTCGCCTTCCTATCTTAACCCAAGAATCCACCCCTTTTTTAATCATACTAGATTATGTTTACAAGCAATTATGCCATAATAGGCTTAATGGATTCCAGTTTATGATTTAATTAATTTATAATTCTTAATACGTTACCCATTTATATTTGGGTTGAATCATAAGATTTAATTTCTAATTAACATGCATACAAATTCTTATTGACAAAACTTCTCTCCGCTCTCAACATTGTACTACGTTTCGTACGTGGGGTGTCTCGCAAAGCGAAATACAAACAAGGAACCACCCCGTTACACCACTCCTTGACAACGTTGATCCTAGAGATCCATTATGCCACACATAAATATAATACTACTAAATTTTAGACTACAATATGAAAGCAACTAAAAATCTCCAATAATATCCTTGGGATGATGTAACCAAAATATTCCTTAAATGCGATACATCAACCCTCATCAATCTAGTACACCCTAATCATCCAAGATGTACTCCGGAAAGATTCCATATCCTCTCATCTATAGGATATATAAATATATATATAGGCATTTTATTCTAACCATATATATATATATATATATATATATATATATATATATATACATACAATCATCCATTCCCATAGCCAAGTGTACATACCACATATGATGTACAATGGCCATCCACGTAATATACCCGGTTATATATATCGCCGATAGAACTGCATCATGCATCATCTTCCCAGTGCTTGGCTCACGTAGCAATACTGGGGCCACCATGGTGGGACTAAACGACACCCATCTCGTGGTAAACACACGCACACGACGTCCTGGGAAGCGGTCATAACTCCTAACCGGCAATGAGACGAAACATACCCACCACGTCTCATCCCAAAAATATAAATCATATAATAACACACGGGATGACTATGACCTGGGGAATATCCACACCCTTCTTTTCTAGCCAAGTTGCTCACCCTCTGCGCAGAAACTTCCCAATGATAGCATGAGCAGGGTATGCTTAACCACATAAGTATATATATCATTCACATGCACAATATATATACATCCATATGATCCAATCATATAAATAAACCATCACATAAGGTTTAGATATTCATAACATGTATATCCACAACATAAATATATCCATATATTCATATCTATATAGATATATACACTTATATTCACATATCTTTATATCTATATATACAAACTAATTCTCGTTCATATGTATAAGATATACATATACACTCAGCTATAAATATACATAGTCCTCAATATACAAGCCGTCTCCACAAACTCATTTAATTTACCTCGATATCTGAATACAATCCCTCACTTGAAACATATTCAATCATTTTTTTTATGATGAATAGTCTCCCAAAATCATATGTATATATATACATATATATACCTCATTAAGGTTATCACCCAAAATTTTGTGTAGGAAGCCATCACTACACATACCACCTATATCCGAGAACATATCAATACCTTCAATACAAATGTTGGCTAAAGGTATACACCTAACCAAAAATCTACAAACCTCAACTTATTCCAACTTTATTTCAAGTGTTGGAATCCCATGTGGTTATTTCCACACAATTATGTGTAAACTATCCTGACTAGAGTTATACTACTGTCTATTCTAGTTGATAACACGATCCCAAGTCGTTCCCAATTTTACCTACGGTTCAATTAATCTCACGAACCCTTACTCCCATCGGGTTACCTATTTTTCCTTAATTTAAACGTTTCTAAGGATATATGACCCCTCACTCTCTAAGAGTTCTCAACCTCACATCATATTTATACCCTTTTTATCTATAATTAGTATTCCCAACCTCAATGATGTTTCCCCACAATCTCTATATGCAACTCCAATACATACATGGATACGTTTCTCCCAAATTACCCTAAGGAGTCCCCAAAATCATAATATGTGAGAAACTCCTTATATGTCTCCAAGAACATATCTCTTACATCATAAGAGAAGGCCCCCAAATTAATAAACCCAACCAAAAGGGTTTGAAATCACTATGGAGAAAATGCCTCAAAATGCCCTATTCCCGAATCGATTCGGCCCTATTCCGAATCGATTAGGCCTAGCGAATCGATTCGGCCTCCAAGGCGAATCGATTCAGGCCCAAGGACCTGGGCTTCTGCCACAGGCCGAATCGATTCGGCCTGGGTTTGAATCGATTCGGTCAATGCAGACCTCCCTAAACCGAATCGATTCTCTTAGGGGGCGAATCAATTCGGGCCTACAGATTTTGAAGGGTTTTTCTTCTTTAATGGACCCACGAATTTTAAACCCTAAAATTTCTATTCTAACCCCCAAATCTTTATCACAACATGATTCTAAGCCATTAAATTAACCCAAAGTTGATCCCAACCATTTCTACACCTTTAAACCCATATTTAAACATTGATTTCAAGATTAAACCCAAAAATCTAGGTTTTGATATTAATACCCAAAATCATTTCTTTGACCCACAAATTATGAAATCAAATACACAAATGAATTATTTAGTAAGATTAAACACTTGCCTCAAATTTGTAGAGGTTGGATCGTCCTCGATGTCGCGGTTGGGTCGGAAATCTCCAAGCTTTCTTCCTCTCTCTCTTCCTTTCCTCTTCTTTTCTTTCTTCTCTTCTCTTTTCTTTCTCTTTCTCTCTTTCTCTCTTTCTCTCTTTCTCTAATGATATGGATTGATCCGTAAGCTTCTAAATCCCTTAAAATAATAAACCCAATTTTAAATGTTAATACATAATTTAAATGACTCGTTTACTCCAATTCGAGTCAAACTGACTTAAACTATTCCAGAGCCAAAATGAAACCCAATGACAGTCATTTTGACTATCTCGACCCTTCCGGGATCAATGGTACCCTCAAAATCATCATCCGGAATACTTCAATACGTCCCCTATTTTTGGACCTCAATTCCCAAATTTTAGAATTCTCTAATTATTTAAATTTTATTTTCCCAATACTTTAATTTCTCAGTCTCCAAAGTCATGGGTTGTTACATCCTAATTATTATAAATTTATAAGATACCTAGATCTTGAGAGCCTTGGGAGTTCGGGCCAATTTATATATGGTCGATTATAGTTAACGTGTGTATAAACTGAAAATTTTAAGACACTAATATGTAATCCAGTTGAATAGGGTTTGTTGTGTAGGTTCGTGCTTATTTACTTGATTTATGTGCAATCATACCATTGTGGTATGTGCGCTCTTGGGGTACGTACTAGGAGGAATTTTTATGGGTCACGTACGATGTTGAACGCGAAGGTACCCAGTTATTGAGATGGACTTTACCTTGGTCCTTTTAACCCTATCCTACGGCTGATGTACCCGAGTCCAAAAGTGAGGGCCATATGAGTAGGTTATATCATATAGCCTTAGGTGTGGAGGCCGTGCGATATGATGGGAACGCGTACTTATTATCCCTTTCTGAGGCTTTGAGGTTATAGGTTCGAGAAGGCCTATAACTATACCTAGTATGCATGAGTGATCCCCGAAGGTAATAAGAATAGTCCTTCGTACTTTTATTTACAGGCTCGAGCATAGACTATGATATTTAATGTGAGTTGTGTACACTCATGAATATTCTGTATTATGTGATTCTGTGTTGCAGTCATTGATGTGATGGTAGAAGTTTATGAATCTTGAAAATGATGTATAATCATATATATTTGACTCGGGAATGTTATAGGAATAATAAACTTGAGATGTATATATCTTGAACTGTGACTTGAGAACATTACAAACTATTACATTAGAGATGGTTATATTTTGGAAAGATAAATTGATTTGATTAAAAAGAGAACAATGTTTAGTAAGAGAATTACTATAAATGTATGTATCTATGGTAGAATAAGGGTATCTTAAGTTGAGAATTAAACCTAAAACTGTTATTGTAGAGATAATTTATTAAATTATGAAATTATATCACATAAATCCATATACGGGGTTGAGAGTAGAACCACATGACTTATTTGAGGTTGTTTGAGTGGGTTAACTTAAATGACTTAAAATCTAATTAAAATGGGATGAAGATGCGTTATTATTATTATGCCCCAAATTTACTTAAATTTTTAATCTTTGTAGGCTTGCTTTTAAAGTTGTTATTGATTTTTTTTTCACATGTCGTATATCTCTCGGAGGATGTCTAAGTAGGGCAATGTATCTTATTTACTTCTAGTATTCATTTTATATTTCATTTCAGACAATTGTATTTTTATAGTTTATCCCGAGTCAGAGATTGCACATGTTGTAAGGGGCTTGCAGGTATCCGAATTGGAGAAAAATTCCCTAGTTAATATAAGAGACCTGTAAGGACATATTTTGGTAAATGTACGTCACAATTAATTATATCGTATACCGTTACAACCTTCTAACAAGTTCAAGAGAAATATACATCAAGACAGATCCGAATATATCAATGTTTTTCATCAAAAAGCCTCCACAAAGTTTACTTTGGTAAGGTTATGTTTTAAATACCTTAACTTTGCACTTAGAGCTTTGGGATGTTTTTTCAAAATATTTTCTAAGTGTTGGAGCTAACTTTTTTTTGTCAAAATTTGAGAATGAGTAATTTTCTAAGTCCTTTAGCGTTCCTCGATTTTGATGCTCATGTCGTTCAAGCAAGATCACATCTCGTTCGAGTGACATTGAGATGTCGCGCGATGTCGTTCAAACGACACGTGTACATCGTTCGAGTGAGATACCCTTTTCGTTCTAACGACTGAGGAGGCGCGATTTTCTATAAATACTCAGTAAATGGTTTCGTTTTCATTAAGAAGTCCCAGCGTTTTGAAAGACAGAAAACTGCGAATCTACACATTTCTTTTTGACTTTTTCTTTTAGGATTTTCATCCCTTTTGTTTTCAATTCACAAAAATCCCATATGCTTTGGTGAATTGTTTTTGGTGTTTAAGAACACACTTTACTGTTGTTCATTCTTTGTGGGGAGAGCTCTACAACCGACAACTGCATGCTATTGTGGAAGGATTCCTTGTTAAGATTTTACAGTGTGTGTCTGGACTGCGCGTCCTTGTGGTATAGCTGCGTGCACGTGTGAACCACTGCTGATTTCTAGCCGTTACTTTGAAGGTTTAACGAAGGCACCGTGTGTTACTCTTGTGGGATAAAGCAAGATGGTATGTAAGTCAATGGTCTTGTAAACTTGTCAGAGTTCTAGAAATAAAAGGTTTTGCCCTTCGGGGTTTTTTCTTAAAATTTTGTATCGCGTGTTTTATTTATGGTTTGACACACGGACAAACGTAGTTGCATGTTTAAGGGGATGAATTAATTTGGCTTAAAAATATACTCTAATTAAATAAGTGTGTCAAAATAGAAATTTGCGAATTTAGTCAATTATTACACCGACATATTTTATAAATTGGTATTAGAGCGGGTTGCTCTAATTTATCGCGTATTCCTATTTTTCGCAAAATCGTGTGATACTGATTTGTTTTGAAAAATCAGTTTTGTGAAAAATCGCAATTTGTCCAATGGAACATTCATTTATTATGATGCCTATTTTTTACGGGTCTAATTATGCCTATTGGAAAGCTCGTATGAAATCACAATTAAAGGCTATTGATGAAAGCGTTTGGTTGTTGTGTGAAAGAGGGTGGACTCCTCCCACTGTCACCGTTGAAAATATCACCTCTTTAAAACCCGTGTCGGCCTGGACTGAAGATGATTTTAAAATGTCTAATTTTAATTCACGTGGTTTGTGTACTATTTCTGGAGCCGTCACTCCCGACGAGTTCCATCGAATTATGACATGCACTATGTCTGAAGAGGCATGGGATGTTTTGAAATTGACACATGAGGGTATGAATGCGGTTAAAGAATCAAAATTATAAAATTTGGCCACCCAATTTGAGACTATCACCATGTCTGAGTCTGAATGCTTTGATGATTTTTATGCACGTTTGTCGAAAATTGTAAACACCAGTTTTAATTTGGGTGGGGTGATTGATAACACGCATGTCGTTAAAAAAAATTTGAGATCTCTCCCAAAACGCTTTATTCCTAAAGTCACTATTTTGAACTCTTTGGGAAATTTGAAATCGCTTAAGTTGGAAGAACTTGTAGGAGATCTTCAAACCTATGAGATTGACATGTTTCCCCAAACCATTAAGGCTAAGGATAAAGGCGTTTCTTTAAAGACTCATTTTAAGAAAAAGAAAGAAAAAGTTTGTGAGTCCGATTCTGAGGGAGATTTTGATTTTAATGATATGGCCTTATTTGCAAAAAATTTTTTAAAGTTTCTCAAAATTTCTAAAGAAAATTCTTCCAATAAAAAGGGTTTTTGAGAAGAATAAAAAGAAATAAAAGGCCAAAGAAAGCGGTGAGAGGGAAAAAGAGAATGACTCAGATGAGGAGTGTGAGGAGGATTTTGAGAACGTGACTTGTTTTAAATGTTGGGGTAAGGGGCATAAGTCGTTTGAGTGTCCTACGTGGCTTAGAAAGAAAGGGAAGAAAGTAGCCATGCCCGCCACACTTAGTGATAGTAGTGAAGGTAAGGGTGATGTGACTAGTGGTGAGAAGTTTTTTGATTTTTTAGCAAGTCGTGTGAGCACACCCACTTTATCCCATAATAGTGCACACGAATGCGATGGTGATGATTTGAGCGCTTCAATTGAGGGAGAAAGCGAGTGTGAAAGTAGAGATGAAAGTGAGATCCAAAAATCATTTAGTGATTTATACACCGATACCTTAAAAACAAATAAGTATAATAGGGATTTAGGTCGTCGAGTGTTAGATTTGGAGAGAGAGAAGGAGGTTTTAAGAATGAAAAAATGTGATTTGACCGACCCGGTGTCTAGTCTGATGACACGTCTATCCCAACTAGAGAGTGATCTCGAACGTGCGAGGGAGGTCAAAGTCAATTTGAAGAACGCACCTAAGAAGGTTGAAAATGTGGTTCTTAATCCTGATAAGGGTAGAGTTGACGGGCTAGGAAAAGATCATGATGGTGCTTCTAATTCTTTTGTCGCACCCGAGATGGTTCCAACTTTAGTGATAGATTGACATGGCCCAAAAATTAACCCACCTAGGCATTTGTTTTCCGGTAGGAGAGTACGTCCTAGAGTTTTTGAGAAAGGTGATCCTAGGGCTATTTATATTTGTTCCCATTGCAGGAGGAGAGGTCACCTTAGGGAATTTTATTTTAAGTTGGGTTATGTGTCATGTATTACTACTACACATGTTTCTGCCACACATGCACACACACATGATACTTTACATTCTCCTGGAGACTACATGAGAGAGTTTGCACATTTAGGTGAGCAAGTTAAGTTTTTGGTCAAAACTTCACAAAATTTGATGGAGTTTTTTCATAAGTTGGCACCACCTTTGGAAAACCCCTCCGCACCTAATAATTGAGGTTTGACTTATTTACTAGCATAGGATGTTTTCCATGATGACATTATTTTCCTATTGCTAGTATGTATCATTTTTGCATTTTTTCATTTTTTTAGAAAAAAATTGAAAAATACAAAAAAAAGTATTATTTTGATAAAATTTGTGAGAAAATCCAAAAAGATTTGTGTATTTTGTTTGCACCTTTTATGGATGAACACTTAGGATGACCGAGTCACAACATCATTCCATTTTTTCTTATGACTATTTGATAGTGTTTTGAGACAATATGTCAATTCATCCATGTGCTTTATAATATGTGGAGTCATTGAGATGTAATTAAATGTTACTTCCTACATGTTTGACTCATGATTTCCTTTATTGCACACATGCACAGATTTGTTTGATTATTGTTCTTGTCTTATCACATGTTGGTTGGGTGTTTTCACTTCAATCCTGTCTTTAAAAATGAACCAAGGACGATAAAACTTGATAAGAAAGTTGTGAATGTAAGAACCATTTGTGAGTTTGTGTGCTTTATTTGAAAACGGGGAAAGGCTATGAAAGGTTCACATTTGACCTTTGCGAATACTAAGCCACCGTTATATCGGACCTAAAAAATTGACGAATTTTATTATTCGGGGTCCAAAGAGGTTTAAAGACCCCCCCCCCCCCCAAAAAAAAAAAAAAAAATTAAAGGCAATAAAAAGAAATTCATGCCAAAAAGGCGCCATTAGGTTTTTGTACCAATTCTCCAATGTTTGAGAATTTAGATTACCTCTAAAAGAAAATATGCATGAGGGAGTTTGGATGGAGAATTAAAACGGGTTTTCACATCCTTGAAAGTCTTGAAAAAGTGCTACATAATTTGGGACGTTATTTTTGTGGAAATCACTTTGACTTTGATTTGTTGATTTGGATAAGACGATATCATCTAAATTTAACAATTTTTACACCTAAGGATACTTTTGATATTCATTCGTTAGGGGTGCATGTATTCATCGTGCACATATGATTTATTGAATTTATTTACCTATCGAATGTGTTCACTCCCATACATTCGATTTCCATGACTTGGTTGTTTTAGTATAAATCCATGATGTGATTTTTGTATAATTATTTTTTCTTTGAAAAAATTGAAAAATCAAAAATAAGTTTGTGGAATCTTTTGAGATACTCCTTTGCATGCCTAGTTTGATCCATGTTTGCTATGCTTTTTTCGTGACACTCCATGTTTTGATTGTTTCTTCTTATCTGTCTATTTAGGGACATCATAAAATGGGGGAGAAAGAATTATCATGTTATGAGGGAGTTTTTGCATTATGGGCGAGATTTTATTTATTATTAATTTATTATTATATCATTTCAAACTCGATGCGTTATGAAGGATTTTTCTTTATCTCATGGGTGTAGGTACAAATATTGAAGATCATTATGTTACACACTCTGATGAGAAAAGCTTTGAGAATTGATGAAGATTTTTTGAATAAAAATTTGAGAACTTGCAAATTTGTACCTTTTCAGTTTTGAGATTTATGGGAGGGTAGATTTGTATAGTCATTTTGGTATTTGATAATTCAGATGTTTTTATGTATGTTCCAGCATAGATATAAGGGGATATTTGTAAGGACATATTTTGGTAAATGTCCGTCACAATTAATTATGTCGTATACCGTTACAACCATCGAAGAAGTTTAAGAGCAATCTGCATTAAGATGGATCCGAATATATCAAAGTTCTTTATCAAAAAGCCTTTGCAAAGTTTACTTTGGTAAGGTTATGTTTTGAATACCTTAACTTTGCACTTAGAACATTGGGATATTTTTTCAAAATATTTTCTAAGTGTTGGAGCGCACTTTTTTCGTCAAAATTTGAGAGTGAGTAATTTTCTAAGTTCTGTAGCGTTCCTTAATTTTAACGCTCAGGTCGTTTAAGTGAGATCACATCCCGTTCGAGCGACATTGAGATGTCGCGCGATGTCGTTCAAACGACACATGTAATTCGTTCGAACGAGATCCTATTTTCGTTCTAACAACCGATGAGGCGCGGTTTTATATAAATACTCATTAAATGGTTTTGTTTTCATTAAGAAGTCCCAGCATTTTGAAAGACAGAAAATTGTGAATCTGCAGAATTCTTTTTGACTTCTTCTTTTAGGGTTTTCATCCCTTTTGTTTTCAATTCACAAAAATCCCATATGCTTTGGTGAATTGTTTTTGGTTTTCAAGAACACACTTTACTGTTGTTCATTCTTTGTGGGGAGAGCTCTATAACCGACAGCTGCATCGTATTATGGTGGGAGTTCTTGTGAAGATTTTAGACTGCGTATTTGGACTGCGCGTCCTTGTGGTATAGCTACGTGTGAACCACTGCTGATTTCTAGCCGTTATTTTGAAGGTTTGACGAAGGCACCGTGCATTACTCTTGTGGGAGAATGCAAGATGGTATGTAAGTCAATGGTTTTTTAAATTTGTTAGAGTTCTAGAAATAAATGGTTTTGCCCTTCGGGTATTTTTCCTGAAATTTTGTGTCGCATGTTTTATTTATGGTTTGACACATGCACACATGTAGTTGCATGTTTAAGTGGATGAATTAATTTGGCTTAAAAATGGAATCTAATTAAATATGTGTGCCAAATTAAAAATTTGTGAATTTAATCAATTATCACACCATCATATTTTACAAGACCTAAGAGAAGGAAGTAGCGAGGCAGCTCAGCGAGGCAACACAGCTTAGCAACTCATCTCAGAAACTCAGTGATGCAACACAACGAGAAAACTGGACGATAGAGCTTTTCTTTATATTCCTTTCTTACTTAGTTAAGTTGTATCTTTTAAATACATTGTTTGTAATGTTGTAAAGATTGTAATATTAAGTGTAAGGTCAAATGGTACCCGCAAGAGACTAAAACTGACAGGGCCTGGGAGAGCTTACATGCTCTATCGAATCACCTCGATGTGGGAACTTCAGAGGGACTTGATTTGGAGGATTGAGAAGTGAGGAGGCATTAGGGCTTATCCTGGCCATCTTGATACAACTAGTAAAACACGGAGAGATCTTTTCATCGTGGAAGCTTGTGTAGGGTAACCTTGAGTTCCATCACATATTGAGATTTGAGACAAACAGTTCCTTACTAAAGGTCACATCTACTTTAGGTGATGTCACCATCCTGCTGAACACTGTCCAATCTGAACTTGAGTAAACCACTGTGGTATTAGGACTGTCAGACGGTTTGGTGAGCCACCTCTATGGTGACATTCCTCTGACACACAATGGTTAGGCAAAAAGCATGTCTTTCCATTTAATGTTTATGACGTCGGACAGGCTGGCCCATTATGCATTTAATATTTGTGACATAAAGTGTGATAGGGAGGTCTTTCACATTAATAAAGACTGAGAAGTCTCGAGAAGGGATGTGGGGGATATTTATAGGCCTCAACCACTTCTAATATGAGGGAGTTCTTTCTAGAGATTTATTTCTAGACAGAGAATATATTAGAGGGAAGTTATTGAAAACTAGAGAATTTTACTCACCCACCATTGTCATTTATCGTGAAGATTTTAATAGATTTCCAGAGATCCTTCATAGGTTGTTGGTGTGTTGGCTGATTGCCAAGGTGTATCTAGGGTGCTTACTTCTCTCTCCCTTTAAATGAGTTGTTTATGAGTTTCCCTTACTGTTATTTGAGTTATACATGAGCGACTTATGAGTTCAATCTGAGTGTTGATTATATATAATATTTTTATTCATTTGTGTTTATTAAAGAGTTCTTGGGTTATCGTTTACTCCATACCCATAGGGGTAACACTCTGACTGGTCTTACTATACTCTCAGGTTTTAAGGGGACTACCCTATTACATTTGGCGACTCTGCTAGGGAGGTAATCTTATAAAAGTATAGCGCAAGATGATGTTAACTGTACCATAGATTTTGACGCTATCCAGCGTAACGAGAAATAAGCGATGAGGGAGCTTGAGGCTGCCAGGGATGGGTTTCCTTGGGTGGAGGTTCCTCTGGTTCAAATGGCGACAGGAGCCCCAACGATGACGCAAGCTTCCACTAGCTTCGTGTTTGAACAAGCACAAATGGCCCTTCTCGTGGGAAAGTTCTTTGAGTTCTTGCACACTCCCATGACTGCAAACGGTTTTGGGAGGGAAATTTTACCCCAGATCCTTCGTAACACCAATGGCGACTTCGATAGCCCCATTAAGTGAAGCTCCAATGGGACCTGGACCCACCTACCCCTATCCCAACGACATGTATCCCAAGTGTAGTGGGTATTCAATATGTGGTGAGCACCCCAGGTGTGAAAGATATTCAACATGTGGTTCCTCAACCCATTGCTCCAGTGGCTAAGAAAACTCTTGCATCTGCCTTGGAAAAAATGAGGTAGAAGATGCAGAAGGATATGTTAAAGATGGTATCATCTTCCTCATAGTCATCCAGTGAGGTAGCATCAGTATATGATGATTTTAGTACTCCTTCCCTTTAGTAATACAAATATGAACCTTACCCGAAGGACTACATTCCTCCTATCTTTGATAAGTACACAGGTAAGGGAGGAAATCCGAAGGAACATATCAAGGGCTTCATTGAGGATCTGGGGGCTCATTGCAACAATAAAAAGCTAAGGTTTAGGGAGTTTTCCAAATCCCTAATCGATAAGTTTTACACTTGGTACTATCACTTGGCACTAAAGTGTGTCTTAACATGGGTGGAAATGCATGTTCTATTTGTCCAGAAGTTCTTTCTGGCAGATATGAGTTCACACTAACACAACTAGACAGGGGGAAGCAACGACTAGGGGAAAAATGTTAGCGTACGTTCGAAGGTTTAGGGAAAGGTCTCTCGACGTAATAGAAGTGGGCCAAGGAGTCCAAACTACTTCAGATTTGTGCTAAAGGTTTGCTCTTAGAGTACATCTGTCACCTCATCAATGAAACACGCGAAGGGACTTTTATGGCTTTTTTAAAGGCAACAAGGAACATATCGTTGGTCATAGAGACAAACCCGATCGTTGTGCCTGTGATGTTTAAAAAGTCAATATAACTTATTGTGGCACTGGGCCCCCACGAGTGGGGTATGTCGATAGAGGAGAGGGGGCTAAACAATCGAAGAAGGACAACAAAAGAAAGTTCGATAGATATAGAGAAGATCCGCTACCACTGCCTTCACTACACCAAATCCTTCGAATGGTCACGCCAAGTGGGTCACGGCCCAAGTCCGCGACCAGCTGATCGCAGACGTGGGTCGTGACCCACTCAATATTTGGCGTGACCATATTTATTACCACACTAAATTATTGATGCTCGGAAAGTGGTCACGAACCAAGTCCGTGACCACAGTGGTCACAGACTCAGGCCGTGACCAGGTCGTGACCATCTTGGCACCAAACACGCGCCAAAATTCCCTCCAAGCTTGGTCATGGGTGGGTCACGGCCCAAGTCTATGACCCATGGCATGACGAAGAAGAGAGTACACATATTGGGGGTCACGGCTTAGGGCCGTGACCATTTTTTGGTGTGGGTCACGGCTAAGGGCCGTGACCATACCCCATTCAAGTACTAGGGTTGATGAAAGGGGTTGCACATCACTGATCGAGGGTCACGGCTACGGGCCGTGACCATTTCTTGGTATGGGTCACGGCTATGGGTCGTGACCATTCCTCATTCAAGCAGTAGGTGTGGATGGAAAAGTCTCCAGCATGGTGGGTCACGGCTCTAGGCCGTGACCAGTTCGAACGAGCCAGAATACCTCATCTACAATTTGTTGGTTGAGCACATGGTGGCTCACGGCTTTAGGCCGTGACCAGGTCGAAGAAGCCAGCCCTACTTTTTCTGCATTTTATTGGTCGCGTGCATGGGGTCACGGCTCTTGGCCGTGATGAGGTTCAGGTGTTAAAAATGAAAATTACCCGCTGCTTCTAATTTCTAATTAAAAACGAAAATACATACCAGTGTAAGACTGTTAGGGCTAAGCGATTCACATGTGATTTCGTTTGGATTTCAGTTGGATTTGCAAACATAAATCTACCCTGGTATGTATTGATTCATTTGGATTTCGTTATTTCTGTTTAAAGACCTAATTTCTGTGTATGTATGTGTAGATTTATGTTTGTTTGTATGTGTGTGTATGTATAGATTTATGTTTATATCTGTGTGTATATATATGTTTTTGTGTGTAACTATGAACAAATAAATTATTTTTTTATCAATAAATCGTATATTGTATGTGTGTGTATGTATAGATTGTATGTGTGTTTTTTTATAGATTTATGTCAAAAAAAAAAATTAGGGTTTAGTAAACCCTAAATAGTATGTGTGTGTATGTATATATTATGTCAATAAACCCTAGATTTTATGTGTGTGTTTGTATAGATTATGCCAATAAACCTAGATTGTATGTGTGTGTTTGTATAAATTATGCCAATAAACCTAGATTGTATGTGTGTGTATTTTTTTTTACAAAATATAATTAAATGGATTTTTAATGAGTAAAAAAATATACATCCACCTTGTCGTGATTTTATTGGTGGTTATATGCGTGCCACCCTAAATAGTATGCGATGGAGACAGATGGAGACCGGGTTGGGGGTTAGAAGCAACAAATAGACCCTTAAGAATTCTGTAAGTGTTAATTTTGTTCTGTAAGTATTGGATTTTGAAATGTAATCAAAATCCATTGTAATCTTCTCCATATGTGTGCATCTAATTTTTTTCTCAGTAGTAATCCTTATATACGTGAAAGAAAATATCAACCACAAAACGGTGTGGTAGGAGTTAGACAAATTTGCAAAAAGTTATACTTGAGAGTAAAAAAGTTGCCATTGAAGGGTGAAAACGTAAAACAACCACAAAACGGTCTGGTAAGAGTCACGAACACCTTGTACGGGACCAATCTGCCTCGTAGGAACCGACCGTGCAGTCACGGGGCTCCCGGTTAGAGTGTACGACGTAAATTTGAAAAAAATTTAGACTTGAGCATAAAAACTTGCAATCGAAGGGTGAAAACATAAAACAGCCAAAAAAAAGGTCCCGTAAGACTCACGAAACCTCGCATGGGACCAATGCGGCTCATAGGAACCGACCGCGTAGTCACTGGGCTCTCGGTTTGAGAATACTTTCTAAATTTGCACAGAGTTCGACCTGAGCATAAAAAGATGCCATCGAAGGTTGAAAATGTAAAATAAGCACAAAACGGTCCAGTAAGAGTCACGAACATCTCATACGGGACCCATGTGACTCGTAGGAACCGACCACGTAGTCACGGGGCTCCCGATTTGAGTGTACGACGTAAATTTGTAAAAAAATAAACTTAAGCATAAAACATGTCATCGAAGGGTGAAAACGTAAAACAATCTTAAAACGGTCCCGTAAGAGTAACGAACCCCTCGCACGGGACTAATGTGACTCGTAAGAACTGAACACGTAGTCACGGGGCTCCCGGTTTGAGTGTACAACGTAAATTTGCAAAAAAGTAAACTTAAGCATAAAAACATGCAATCGAAGGGTGAAAACATAAAACAGTCTTAAAACGATCCAGTAAGAGTCACGAACGCCTCGCACGGGACTAATGTGACTCGTAAGAACCAACCGCGTAGTCACGGGTCTGCCGGTTTGAGTGTACGACGTAAATTTGTAAAAAAATAAACTTAAGCATAAGAACATGCCATCGAAGGGTGAAAATTTAAAACAGCCTTAAAACGGTCCCGTAAGAGTCACGAACCCCTCGTACGGGACTAATGTGACTCGTAGGAACCGACCGCGTAGTCACGGGGCTCCCGGTTTGAGTGTATGACGTAAATTTGCAAAAAGTTAGACTTAAGCATAAAAACATGCCATCAAAGGGTGAAAACGTAAAATAGCAATAAAATGGTCCGGTAAGAGTCACGAACACCTCACACGGGATTAATGTAACTCATAGAAACCGATCGCGTAGTCACGGGGATCCCGGTTAGAGTGTACGACCTAAATTTGCAAAAAAGATAGACTTGAGCATAAAAACATGCCATCGAAGGGTGAAAACGTACAAAAAGCACAAAACGGTCCCGTAAAAGTCACGGACACCTCACACGGGACCAATGTGACTCATAGGAACCGACCGCGTAGTAACGGGGCTTCCGGGTTGAGTGTACGATGCAAATTTGCAAAAAATTAGACTTGAGCATAAAAACATGCCATCGAAGGGTGAAAACCTAAAATAGCCACTAAACGGTCCGGTAAGAGTCACGAACACCTCGCACGGGACCAATGTGACTTGTAGGAACCGACGACATAGTCACGGGGCTCCCGGTTTGAGTATACGACGTAAATTTGCAAACAGTTAGACTTGCATGCCATCGAAGGGTGAAAACATAAAATAACCTTAAAACGGTCCCGTAAGAGTCACGAACACCTCGCACGGGACTAATGTAACTCATAGGAACCGACCGCGTAGTAACGGCGCTCCCGGTTGGAGTGTACGACATAAATTTGCAAAAAAATTGACTTAAGCATAAAAGCATGCCATCGAAGGGTGAAAATGTAAAAAAGCCACAAAACGGTCCCGTAAGAGTCATGAACACCGCGCACGGGACCAATGTTAATAGTAGGAACCGAACGGGTAGTCATAGGTATCTCGGTTTGAGTGTACGGCGTAAATTTACAAAAAGTTAGACTTGAGACTAAAAAGATGCCATCGAAAGGTGAAAACGTAAAACACCCACAAAACGGTCCCGCAAGAGTCACGAACATCTCGCACGGGACCAATGTAAGTCGTAGGAACCGCCGTGTAGTCACGGGGCTCCCGGTTAGAGTGTACGACATAAATTTGCAAAAAGTTAGAATTAAGCATAAAAACATGCCATCGAAGGGTGAAAACGTAAAACAAACACAAAATGGTCCCGTAAGAGTCACGAACACCTCGCACGGGACCAATGCGACTCGTAGGAACCGATCGCGTAGTCACAGGGCTCCCGATTTGAGTGTACGACGTAAATTTTTAAAAAGTTTGACTGAAGCATAAAAACATGCCATCGAATGGTGAAAACGCAAAACGAACACAAAACGGTCCTATAAGAGTCACGAACATCTCGCACGGGACCAATGTGAGTCGTAGGAACCGACCGTGTATATATATATATATATATATGCAGTGTACTGTAGAGTAGCATACTGCATATATATACTGCATATATATACTATATATACAGTATATATAATGGTATATATATGCATATATAATGGCCTGCAACCCTTCCTCTGGAATTTGAATAATGCCAGATGGCAACATTTGTAACTCTTTGACAAATGGATTTATTCACAAACCTAGCACTTGTTATAATGCAGTAATCCATGCTGGCCAAAAATGAGTAAGATTGGCCAACATGGATATCTATACTGGTATAATTTGTTGATATGTGTATTATCCCTCTGTTTCTGCTAACAGCAAGGTGGTTTATTAGGTTCAGAATCTTGGATCTATTAGGTAAACTCTGTATCTAATTTGTGTTTTAGCTTTTTAGGTTTTTGTATATGATAATTTTCGATTGAAATGTATATTAGAGATTTCCAATAAAACCTTTAAATGGTTGTTTTGCAGATATTTGGTGTAATAATGCACTGTACTTTGGTGTAAACATTTGGATTTGCAGATATTTGGTGTAATTTTGCAAAAATCAAAGTACAATGCATTATTATTCGATATAGAGATTGTATGGTTGTTATGATTATTCTATACATAAACTTTTATTTGTATTTTCAGATTTACTGAACATCGGATCTCGAAATAAGTTCATTGGCGCCAGACGTGAGCTAAGATGTCACTTCAATATGGGCTTTCATTTGTGTTTGTATAGGTAAATTCCATTCACTCATACAATCAACGCTATGGTTTATGTTAGTTAGGTAAATTACCAATTTTGATCATATCACCTGTTAAAGAATGGACTGGACGGAGTATTAACAAATCATCAATACAATAATTTAATATAACCACACTTACTCTTATGTTTTTAAAGTATGTCATCTTAAATCATTACTTTATTTGAAAAAATGTCTAAAAAAAATGTCATGGTTGATAGTTATAGCATCTTAAATCATTACTTTGTTTGAGAGTAGATACAATACATACATTTGAGCAGTTCGGTATGCATCAATTTTGTATATAAACATCAGTTTTGTATACAATATATACCATATAAACAACAGTGGTTCTCCCGTCTATCTTTATATAGATTACTGGTATATATTTTTTGTTTATATAGATTATTGGTATAAAAAATGTAAACTCAAAACAATGTATTGAGAACACCTATCTGCTATGCGGGGACTGATTTATTCAGGTTGTGATTTTACGTGGACTGAAAACACCTCTAAGTGGTATATAGCTTTGTTTTTTCAGGATGTGGTTATATGTGGACTGATTTTACATTCACAACACTTAGAACATGTATATTTTAACCCTCTCTTTATTAATCTCAAGATTCCGCATGTCAAAGTTAGTATTTGGGGTCTGTTTAGGACAATCCTTGAATAAAACAAAGCTATCTAATTAATCATTTGAAATGTCCCACGGGACCAATGTAACTCGTTAGAGGGTGAAAACTCGAAACAACCCCCAACGGCCCCGTGGGTGTCACCAACACCACCCACGGGACCAATGTAACTCGTAGGAACTGACCCCGCAGCCGTGGGTCTCCCGGTTTGAGAATACGATGATAATTTGCATATTTCTAGACTTAGGCTTAAAAACACGGCGTTAGAGGGTGAAAACTCGAAATAACCCCCGAACTGCCCCGTGGGTGGAACCAACACATCCCACGGGACCATTGTAACTCGTAAGAACTTACCGCGCAGCCGCGAGACTCCCAGTTTGAGAATACGATGATAATTTTCATATTTCTAGACTCAAGCAAAACATGGCGTTAGAGGGTGAAAACTCAAAACAATCCCAGAACGGCCCCGTGGGTGGCACCAATGCCTCCCACGGGACCAATTTTACTCTTAGGAACTGACCCCGCAGCCGCGGGTCTCCCGGTTTGAGAATACGACGATAATTTGCATATTTCTAGACTTAAGCTTAAAAACATGGCGTTAGAGGGTGAAAATCTAAAACAGCCCCCGAACGGCCCCGTGGGTGGCACCATCACCTCCCCCGAGACAAATTTTACTCGTAGGAACTCACCACGCAGACGTGGAACTCCAGATTTGAGAATACGACGGTAATTTGCATATTTCAATACTTAGGCTTAAAAATATGGCCTTAGAGGGTGAAAACCAAAAACATCCCCCGAACGGCCTCGTGGATGGCGCCAACACCTCCCACGGGACCAATGTAACTCGTAGGAACTGACCGCGCAGCCGCGAGACTCTCGGTTTGAGAATACGATGATAATTTTCATATTTTTAGACTTAGGCTTAAAAACATGGCGTTAGAGGGTGAAAACTGAAAACAGCCCCCGGACGGCCCCGTGGGAGGAACCATCACCTCCCACGAGACCAACTTAACTCGTAGGAACTGACCACGCAGCCGCGAGACTCCCGATTTGAGAATACGACGGTAATTTGCATATTTCTAGACTTAGGCTTAAAAATATGGCGTTAGTGGGTGAAAACCCAAAACATCCCCAGAACGGCCTCGTGGGTGACAACAACACCTCCCACGGGACCAATGTAACTCGTAAGAACTCACCCCACAGCCGCGGGTCTCCCGGTTTGAGAATACGACGATAATATGCATATTTCTATACTTAGGCTTAAAAACAGGGCGTTAGAGGGTGAAAACTCGAAACAGCCCCCGAATGGCCCCGTGGGTGGCACCATCACCTCCCACGAGGCCAATGTAACTCGTAGGAATCGACCCCACAGCCGTGGGTCTCCCGGTTTGAGAATACGATGATAATTTGCATATTTCTAGACTTAGGCTTAAAAACATGGCGTTAGAGGGCGAAAACTCAAAACAGCCCCCGAACGGCCCCGTGGGTGGCAACAACACCTCCCACGGGACCAATGTAACTTGTAGGAACTGACCACGCAGCCGCGGGTCTCCCAGTTTGAGAATACGACGATAATTTGTATAATTCTAGATTTAAGCAAAACATGGCATTAGAGGGTGAAAACTCGAAACAACCGCTGAACTTCCCCGTGGGTGGCACCAACACCTCCCACGGGACCAATGTAACTCGTAGGAACTGACACCGCAGCCGCGGATTTTGCGGTTTGAGAATACGACGATAATTTGCATATTTCTAGACTTAGGCTTAAAAACATGGCGTTAGAGGGCGAAAACTCAAAACAGCCCCCGAACGGCCCCGTGGGTGGCAACAACACCTCCCACGGGACCAATGTAGCTCGTAGGAACTGACCACGCAGTCGCGGGTCTCCCGGTTTGAGAATACGATGATAATTTGCATATTTTTAGACTTAGGCTTAAAAACATGACGTTAGAGGGTGAAAACTCAAAATAGCCCCCGAATGGCCCCGTGGGTGGCACCATCACCTCCCACGAGACCAATATAATTCGTAGGAACTGACCCCACAGCCGTGGGTCTCCCGGTTTGAGAATAGGATGATAATTTGCATATTTCTAGACTTAGGCTTAAAAACATGGCGTTAGAGGGTGAAAACTCGAAACAACCCCCGAACTGCCCGTGGGTGGAACCAACACCTCTCACGGGACCAATGTAACTCGTAGGAACTTACCGCGCAACCGCGAGACTCCCGGTTTGAGAATACGAAGATAATTTGCATATTTCTAGACTCAAGCAAAACATGGCGTTAGAGGGTAAAAACTCGAAACATCCCCCGAACGGCCTCGTGGGTGGCACCAACACCTCCCACGGGACCAATGTAACTCATAGGTACTGACCGTGCAGCCGCAGTTCTCCCGATTTCAGAATACGACGGTAATTTGCATATTTTTAGACTTAGTCTTAAAAACATGGCGTTAGTGGGTGAAAATCCAAAACAGCGCTCGAATGGTCACGTGGGTGGCACCAACACCTCCCACGGGACCAATGTAACTCGTAGTAACTGACCGCGCAGCCGCGAGACTCCCAGTTTGAGAATACGACGGTAATTTGCATATTTCTAAACTTAAGAAAAATATAGCGTTAGAGGGTGAAAACTCGAAACAACCCCTGAACGGCCCCGTGGGTGACACCAACACCTCCCATGGGACCAATGTAACTCGTAGGAACTGAGCCCGTAGCCGCGGGTCTCCCGGTTTGAGAATACAATGATAATTTGCCTATTTCTAGACTTAGGCTTAAAAACATGGCGTTAGATGGTGAAAACCCAAAACAGCCCCCGAACGGCCCCGTGGGTGGCGACAACACCTCCCACGGAACCGATGTAACTCTTAGGAACTGACCACGCAGCCGCGGGACTCCCAGTTTGAGAATATGACAATAATTTGCATATTTCTAGACTTAGGCTTAAAAAGATGGCGTTAAAGGGTGAAAACTCAAAACAGTCCCCGAACGGCCCCGTGGGTGGCACCATCACCTCCCACGAGACCAATGTTACTCGTTGGAACTGACCACGCAGCCGCGGGACTCCCTGTTTAAAAATACGACGGTAATTTGCATATCTCAAGACTTAGGCCTAAAAATATAGCGTTAGAGGGTGAAAACCCAAAACATCCCCCGAACGGCCTCGTGGGTGGCGCCAACACCTCCCACGGGACCAATGTAACTCGTAACAACTGACCGCGTAGCCGCGAGACTCCCGGTTTGAGAATACGACGATAATTTGCATATTTCTAGACTTAGGCTTAAAAACATGGCGTTAGAAGGTGAAAATCGGAAACACCTCTCGAACGGCCCCGTGGGTGACACCATTACCTCCCACGAGACCAACTTAACTCATAGGAAATGACCACGCAGCCGCGGGACTCCCGGTTTTAGAATACGATGGTATTTTGCATATTTCTACACTTAGGCTTAAAAATATGGCGTTAGAGGGTGAAAACCCAAAACAGCCCCCGACGGCCCCATGGGTGGCAATAACACCTCCCACAGGACCAATGTAACTCGTAGGAACTGATCCCGCAGCCGCGGGTCTCCGGGTTTTAGAATACGACGATAATTTGTATATTTCTAGACTTAGGCTTAAAAGCATGGCGTTAGAGGGTGAAAACTCGAAACAACCCCCGAACGGCCCCGTGGGTGGCACCATCACCTCCCACGAGACCAATGTAACTCGTAGGAACTTACCACGCAACCACAGGACTCCCGGTTTGAGAATACGACAGTAATTTGCATATTTCTAGACTTAGGTTTCAAAATATGGCGTTAGAGGGTGAAAACCCCAAACAGCCTCCGAACGGCCCTGTGGGTGGCGCCAACACCTCCCACGGGACCAATGTTACTCGTAGGAACTGACCGCGCAGCCGTGAGACTCCCGATTTGAGAATACGACTAAAATTTACATATTTCTAGATTTAAGCAAAACATGGCGTTAGAGGGTGAAAACTCGAAACAACCCCCAAACGGCCCCGTGGGTGGCGCCAACATCTCTCACGGGACCAATGTAACTCGTAGGAATTGACCCCACAGCCGCGGGTCTCCCGGTTTGAGAATACGATGATAATTTGCATATTTCCAGACTTAGTCTTAAAACATGGCGTTAGAGGGTGAAAACTCGAAACAACCCCCGAACAGCCCCGTGGGTGGAACCAACACCTCCCACGGGACCAACGTAACTCGTAGGAACTTACCGCGCAGCCGCGAGACTCCGGTTTGAGAATACGACGATAATTTGCATATTTCTAGACTTAGGCTTAAAACATGGCGTTAGAGGGTGAAAACTCGAAACAACCCCCGAACAGCCCCGTGGGTGGAACCAACACCTCCCACGGGAACAACGTAACTCGTAGGAACTTACCGCGCAGCCGCGAGACTCCGGTTTGAGAATACGACGATAATTTGAATATTTTTAAACTCAAGCAAAACATGGCGTTAGAGGGTGAAAACTCGAAACATCCCCCGAACGGCCCCGTGGGTGGCACCATCACCTCCCACGAGACCAACGTAACTCGTAGGAACTTACCGCGCAGCCGCGAGACTCCGGTTTGAGAATACGACGATAATTTGAATATTTTTAGACTCAAGCAAAACATGGCGTTAGAGGGTGAAAACTCGAAACAACCCCCGAACGGCCCCGTGGGTGGCACCACCACCTCCCACGAGACCAATGTAACTCGTAGGAACTTACCACGCAGCCACAGGACTCCCGGTTTGAGAATAGACAGTAATTTGCATATTTCTAGACTTAGGTTTCAAAATATGGCGTTAGAGGGTGAAAACCCCAAACAGCCTCCGAACGGCCCTGTGGGTGGCGCCAACACCTCCCACGGGACCAATGTTACTCGTAGGAACTGACCGCGCAGCCGTGAGACTCCCGATTTGAGAATACGACTAAAATTTACATATTTCTAGATTTAAGCAAAACATGGCGTTAGAGGGTGAAAACTCGAAACAACCCCCAAACGGCCCCGTGGGTGGCGCCAACACCTCTCACGGGACCAATGTAACTCGTAGGAATTGACCCTGCAGCCGCGGGTCTCCTGGTTTGAGAATACGATGATAATTTGCATATTTCCAGACTTAGTCTTAAAAACATGGCGTTAGAGGGAGAAAACCCAAAACAGCCCCCGAACGGCCCCGTGGGTGGTAACAACACCTACCACGAGACCAACTTAACTCATAGGAAATGACCACGCAGCCGCGGGACTCCCGGTTTTAGAATACGATGGTATTTTGCATATTTCTAGACTTAGGCTTAAAAATATGGCGTTAGAGGGTGAAAACCCAAAACAGCCCCCGAACGGCCCCGTGGGTGGCAATAACACCTCCCACAGGACCAATGTAACTCGTAGGAACTGATCCCACAGCCGCGGGTCTCCGGGTTTGAGAATACGACGATAATTTGCATATTTGTAGACTTAGGCTTAAAAACATGGCGTTAGAGGGTGAAAACTCGAAACAACCCCCGAACTGCCCCGTGGGTGGAACCAACACCTCCCATGGGACCAATGTAACTCATAGGAACTCACCGCGCAGCCGCGAGACTCCCGGTTTGAGAATACGATGATAATTTGCATATTTCTAGACTCAAGCAAAACATGGCGTTAGAGGGTGAAAACCCAAAACAGCCCCCGAACGGCGCTGTGGGTGGCAACAACACCTCCCACGGGACCAATGTAACTCGTAGGAACTGACCCCGCAGCCGCGGGTCTCCCGGTTTGAGAATACGATGATAATTTGCATATTTCTAGACGTAGGCTTAAAAACATGGCGTTAGAGTGTGAAAACTCGAAACAGTCCCCCAACGACCCCGTGGGTGGCACCATCCACTCCCACGAGACCAATGTAACTCGTAGGAACTTACCACGTAGCCGCGGGACTCTCGGTTTGAGAATACGACTGTAATTTGCATATTTCTAGACTTAGGCTTCAAAAAATGGCGTTAGAGGGTGAAAACCCAAAATAGCCCCGAACGTCCCCGTGGGTGGCGCCAACACCTCCCACGGGACCAATGTTACTCGTAGGAACTGACTGCGCAGCCGCGAGACTCCCGGTTTGAGAATACGATGATAATTTGTATATTTCTAGATTTAAGCAAAACATGGCGTTAGAGGGTGAAAACTCGAAACAACCGCTGAACGGCCCCGTGGGTGGCACCAACACCTCCCACGGGACCAATGTAACTCGTAGGAACTGACCCCGCAGCCGCGGGTTTCGCGGTTTGAGAATACGACAATAATTTGCATATTTCTAGACTTAGGCTTAAAAACATGGCGTTAGAGGGCGAAAACTCAAAACAACCCCCGAACGGCCCCGTGGGTGGCAACAACACCTCCCACGGGACCAATGTAACTCGTAGGAACTGACCACGCAGCCGCGGGTCTCCCGGTTTGAGAATACGACGATAATTTACATATTTTTAGACTTAGGCTTAAAAACATGGCGTTAGAGGGTGAAAACTCGAAACAACCGCCGAACGGCCCTGTGGGTGGCACCATCACCTCCCACGAGACCAATGTAACTCGTAGGAACTGACCCCACAGTCGTGGGTCTCCGGTTTGATAATAGGATGACAATTTGCATATTTCTAGACTTAGGCTTAAAAACACGGCGTTAGAGGGTGAAAACTCGAAATAACCCCCGAACTGCCCCGTGGGTGGAACCAACACATCCCACGGGACCATTGTAACTCGTAAGAACTTACCGCGCAGCCGCGAGACTCCCAGTTTGAGAATACGATGATAATTTTCATATTTCTAGACTCAAGCAAAACATGGCGTTAGAGGGTGAAAACTCAAAACAATCCCAGAACGGCCCCGTGGGTGGCACCAATGCCTCCCACGGGACCAATTTTACTCTTAGGAACTGACCCCGCAGCCGCGGGTCTCCCGGTTTGAGAATACGACGATAATTTGCATATTTCTAGAGTTAGGCGTAAAAACATGGCGTTAGAGGATGAAAACTCGAAACAACCCCCGAACGGTCCCGTGGGTGGTGCCATCACCTCCCACGAGACCAATGTAACTCGTAGGAACTGACCACGCAATCGCGGGACTCCCGGATTGAGAATACGACGATAATTTGCGTAATTCTAGGCTTAGGATTAAAAACATGGCGTTAGAGGGTGAAAATCCAAAACATCCCCCGAACGGCGCCGTGGGTGGTGCCGACACCTCGCACGGGACCAATATAACTCGTAGGAACTGACACCACAGCCGCGGGACTCCCGGTTTGAGAATACGACGATAATTTATATATTTCTACTTGGTTACTGATAATTTTAACTGATATATGCAATTTTTCAGCTTGATTAAATTTTTTGTAAAACAACTTGGTTACTGATATTTTTTTTATGTGTCCTATCATTTGTAGGTTTTTTTCACGCGGATCAAACGAAGGAGGCAATGGTCTACAACATGAAGATTGTTTATATGTTGTGGACAATCAGGATTTGTCAGCCATGCGGGTTTTTATTGTTTAATTTTATGGCCGTGCAGGCTTTTATAATTTGATTGTTGAATTTTATGGCCGTGCAGGCTTTATAATAAGTAGGTTTTACATTTACAAGTTTTGGAATGTCAAGAAAATAGAGGAAACTCTGCCCAATTTTTTTTTGGTCTGTGAATTATTAAGACGTGTAATATTTATAAGTTTGTATATATATTTGTTTATTAACAACGTTCTCGATTCGCAATTTGTGATTTTTTTTTATTGTTTTGCCAATAATAAATATTTGTAACACCTCGTACGCGTCAAACGTTACACGTAGCAACTGATGGTGCACTCACAGGACCCCCAGTTTTAGGATTGGACCAAAAAAATACATTTTTTTTAAAATTATAGTTAAATATTGTCATGGACTTTGTCCATGACCATTTTTATTTTTTCATCACGCATAAAAATGGTCGCGGCCAAAGTCCGCGACCATTTTTTTTGTCACGGTTGTGGGTCACGGATGTGGGCCGCGACCATTTTTTTTTATATTTTTTTTGTCACGGTTGTGGGTCGCGAACTTTGGTCGCGACCAATTTGTTATGGTTGTGGGTCACGGATTAAGACCGCGACCAATTATTTTTATATTTTTTTGTCACGGTAATGAGTCGCGAACTTTGGCCGCGACCAATTTGTCACGATTGTGGGTCACGGATAAGGGCCGCGACCATTTTAAAAAAAAATTTGTCACGGTTCTGGGTCGCGGACTTTGATCGCGATCAATTTGTCCCGGTTGTGGGTCACGGATGAGGGACGCGACCCGTCACGACATGGTTCACGGCCTAATTCTGCGACCATCTGGCATGACCCCTCTCGGTCGTGACCATTTTTTTGTCACGGACTTGGGCCGCGACCCACGAAAATGGTCACGCCCGAAATGGTCACGGCCCAAGTCCGCGACCCATAGCTTTGGTCAGGGATTTTGGCCGTGACCAATCGCCAGTTTTGGTGTAGTGCTTGTACTGTTAAGGACGTTGTCAGTTATTAAAACACCATGGTTTAAGGGGGACACTATATGAACCCAAGGGTATTCCAACCGTGGAGCCATACGCAGAGACAAGAGTTGATCTCAAAAATTACTAGATCCATCGAAAGGTTAGTCATCCAATGATAACCTGTTTCACACTAAGGAAATCATACGCAAACACATGAAAATAAGGACTTTGCAGATCCCTCAGGAGAATGTCAACAACAACACCCTGCCAGAACATATGTCTAACTTGATAGTTTCTTATTATAAAGATGCTGAATGGGAGGCGAGGGATATGGAGATCAAACGGGAAGAGTTTGAGGAAGCGTTGGAGGACTGCACCAGGGGAATGTCTAATGTAATGATAAATTACGATGAAGCTAGTTCCAGAGATATGGAAGATGTGTATAATCTAGATAATGAAGATATAAACCAGGGGATGGAATACCATGTTGTATCTTAGTCACCAAAGTTCTCGTGGTTCTTCGACCAAGTGGGGATGCCAAAGGAAAGTTGACTGGAGATAACACAAGCGATCCTAAACATTGCAAGAAAGAACGCAGTGCCATCACTGAGATGGAGGGGGCCCATGGCTATATTAGTAAGAAAATTTTTGCCCGAAGTAAATTTTAGTGACGTCGATAGGGCTGTAAGGTTCCTAAACAATAGGTCCTTATATGTAATGGCTAGTATTAACGGTGTAAGTTTTGCAAAGGCCTTGATGGATGGGGGAGAATAGATAAACGTCATGCCCATCAGTTTCTTCCATGCATTCAATATTCCTAAGGCAGGATTGATACCAATGCATTTGGTAATTTCTGGTGATGATAACCAGCCCTCTAAGTCGATTGGGTATGTGAATATTGGAATTATGATGGGGAACCTTACTTCACTCATTAAATTTCATGTGACTGAGAGTGATACTTCTTATCGCCTTTTAATAAGAAGGGTGTAGATGCACAATCACGGTTTAATCCCTTAAACATATCCCTAATGCTCAGAGGCAAACATAAAAGGGACTTAAATCATTATACGTGCGATGAAGAAACCCTTTGTCACTGAAGAGGATCACCTGGTGGATGCAATGTTCTACACAGAGCTAGAGGAAGATGCCAGGGTCATAACAAGAACAATAGAGGGAGCTAGAGTTCCCTCTATGAGAGAATGGATAGGGCATGTGAATATTCAAAGAAGTGAGGGAGCAGGAAGAAAAGAAAGGAGGTTCATCATGCTGATCCTAAATCCCAAAATATCTTAAAATAACTCAGAGATAGAACGAGGCTCAAGATGGACTCGATAGAGCACGGAGCCAATGACAGAGCATGCTAAGTAGGTTTTTGAGAAATATATTTGCAGAAGTTTCGAGGGAAAGGAAAAAAAGGTAGTTGTATTGGCTTGTAGATTGTGAAAGAAGAAGATAACAGAGGATGGGAGGGTGATTTATCTCCTTTATAGGTGTGAACGGGCGATCGAAGGAGCTTTCCCAGAAGCTGACGAAGAGGCTGACCCGATGTATGAGTGTTTCTTAGTAGACTAGCATGGGTAATGTATAGTTATAGACACCTCTAGCACACAAGAGTTTGTGCAAGAAGTGGGAGAAGAGCCAGAGTACACGATGGATCGCCTGAAGCCACAGGTGCAGGAGCTGGAACAGTTGATCGATGCAATTACTGGGCATAAAATGTATTTCTTTATAAATGGGTACGTGGAATACAACCAGATCAAGATGGATCCATCCGATTTAGAGAAAACAAAGTTTAGAACCCCATTAGGTAATTTCATGTACAAAGTGATGCCTTTTGGGTTGATGAATGATGGGGTAACATATCAAAGAACGATGATGGCCAATTTTAATGACTTCTTTTATAAGTTTTTGGAAATTTATGTCGATGATTTGTTCATCAATTCGAAGAACGAGGAGTCCCATATATATGATCTGAGGAAGGTGTTTATCCAATGCAGAAAGTATAAGTTAAAGATGAACCCGATGAAGTGCGCCTTCAAAGTTATAAGTAGAAAGTTCCCGAGATTTATGGTAGATCGACAAGGAGTGAAGATGGGCCAAGATAAGAAATGAGTGATTTTGTAGATGCCATGTCCAAGAATAATGAAGGAGATAAAGAGTTTCCTAGGTAAGGTCTCCTACTTTAGAAGATTTATGTCGGAACTCACCCACTGATGAAGCTGTTGCGAAAGGACACAAAGTTCAAATGGGAGGAAGCTCACCAAGACCAAGTTAAAGAAGTTGCTCACTTCTCCATAAATGATGATTACTCCTAGGGACAAGATACCATTGAAACTTTACCTCACATCTACTACAAGGTCCGTTGGAGCTCTCTTGGCACAGGAAATCGATGGGTAAGAAAGACCAATATACTATCTGAGTGGGATCATACATGGACTAGTGGCAAGTTTTTTTTGGCAAGAACTATTTTGATTGGAAGAGCAACTAGGTGGTTCCTCATCCTTTCAGAATATGATTTAAAATGTGTGGTCCCTCGCGTGATCAAGAGTCAAGCATATGGAGACTTGATGACATTTTTTCTATTTGGGATATTTGACCCACCCCGAGAGAGAATTCTAAGGGATGATTTGCAAGATAATTTTCTGGATGCAAACTTTGAAGAATGGACTAAGTATTTCGATGGATCTTCGGTAGAAAATAAGGGAGGATCTAGCGTTATCCTTTTTAAAGGGAAGGAAGAATTTTATCTTTCTTACAAGTTAGATTTCCCCTTCTCCAAAAATGAAGCAGAGTATGAGGCGTTAGTGTTGGGGTTACTAAAGGCCCTCCGAAGGGGCATCCGTTCATTATGCATAAAAGGTGATTGAAACTTGGTGATTCAGCAAGTGAACATGGAATATGCATTTAAGCACCTAAGCCTGGCTTTCTATAGAATAATCATCTAACGGCTGATCAGTCAGTTCCACTAGGTCAAGATAAGGAGGCATCCTAGAATGATGAATAGACATGCTGATGCTTATGCCACTATTGCTCAAAACGTAGATATAAAGAGAAATACAACAACGGTGGTGAGACAACGAAGAACAAATCCCTTAGCACTATAATCGATCTTATAATCGAAAGATGATTCGAATTGGAGAGGCGAGATTAGGAAACAGTCGAGGTCTGGGGACGGAAAGATGGAACTAAAAGAATTAGCGCAATACTTTGCCAATCAAGGAAATTCGGTCTTCAGGAATGTAGGAGGATGGCTATCAAGATGCATCGATCCAAAAGAAGCAGAGAAGAAGTTGAAGAAAACACATGACAAAAACGGCAAAAAATAAAGATCCCTCTGTACAGAAGAATTCAGATAGAGGGATACTTCTAGCCAACGATGAAGCAGGATGTTGTAAAGCTACAACAAGGGTGTGATAAATGTAAACTTTTCTTTCAGGAAACTGAATATCACTTTGTTGAAACTCAGACGGATTATAGGCAGCCTTATATTTATTTTATCAAGGATGGAGTTATCCCTATGGAGAAAATTGATGCGATGGAACTCGAGTGAAGGGACCCACGGTCCTACATTCAAGAGGAGTAACTCTATCATAGTGATACTTCAGCAGGTCATTAAGATGCATCACAAAGGAGGAGGCAATGGAAGTTTTGAAGCAAGCTCACGATATAGCTCACATTGGAGGGGTAAAATTATATGACCAATTAATGACATTAAGTTATTATTGGCGAACGATGTAGAAGAATTCTACTAAGTTTGTTTGAAAATATAAAGCGTACCAGCTAAATGAAAACATGATCCATTCTCCTTAGGTGCACTTACACTCTTTGACCACTCCTTACCCATTCAACACTTGGGAGTTTGATCTAGTAGGGGAAATACATCCATCTTCGAGGGGAAAGATCTGAATATTAGTGGCAAAAGTGTGCTTTACGAAGTAGGCTGAGGCGATACCTCTCAAGAGAGAAATAACAGGGGTGGTGGCCAACTTCATTAGAGACCATATAATTTGAAGGTTTAGGATTCCAAAGGTTATCCTCTTTAATATCGGGATCCCATTTATCAATAAAGAAGTAACGATGCTCACAGACAAATACTCCATCATCCATCATACCTTAATGGTGGCGTATCCTAAGGGCAATGGTTAAGTTGAAGAAACTAATAAGACCTTAGTCAACATCTTATCTAAGATGATGGAAGACTTCCCAGGATTGCGGGATGATAAGATTCCAGCAGTTTTATGGTCCTATCAAATGACGGAGAGGAAGCCTACAAGGTATACGCCCTTCTCTCTTGTGCTTGGAGCCGAAGCAATTCTTTCAATGGAGTTGGAAGTTCCTTCTGCCCGATATGCCTTACTAAGAAGCATTCTCCCTCAGGGAAGATATGTATAGTTAGAAGCACTGGATGAACACAGGGACAACGAGATGCAACACTTCCAAATATACACGAAGCAACTCTTCAGGGCATACGATAATCTAGTGAGACAAAAAAAGTTTATAAAAGAGGATGTGGTTTCGAAGGCAGCAGTAAAGCACATTAGGGGCCCCATTGTCTAAATTTGTTGCGAATTAGGAGGGACCTTTCATAGTAAAGGAGGCTCACGATTCAGGTTACTGATTAATATCGAAGATAAAAGAGGATAAACCCTTCAAGATTAACAACAACTAGTTGAAAATATATTATATTTGAGTGAGTAACTTCGGTTACAAATATTTTGCATTAGAGTTATATTGTAATTCATTATATGAGTTATTTATTTTGTAATAAGATAAGAAGAAAGAGTTTGCTTCTAAATTATACGAGTTTGATCTTTGCGATAAATAAAATCATTGCAATAAAGTAGTGCATGATAATGAAATACTATTTATTTCATTTATATACTCAAAAGCATTACAAAATTGGGAACAATTGCCCAAGAGTTAAATTTGAGGAAATAAAAAAAAAATTACCACATAAAATAAGGGATTTTAATCCAGAAGGAACCACAAGTCAGGTTAGGAGAAGATGTTTCCAGGAAGGCCCGAGAAGACTTCAAGCATGTTCTCTGAGCAGTGATGCAACCTTCAAGCCTGGTTTGCACTTGAGCCCGTTCAATCAATAAGGCTTCACATTCTTGGTTGGCTTTCGATGAAGCTTCTTCTGAAGATCTAACTTTGTCATCAGTTGTAACCAACAGAGGAGACAACTCTCATAGCCTTTTTTCCTCAGCCTGTTGTCCCTCTACATGCTTCAGGTAAAGATCCCTCTGTCTCTCCAACTGTTGGCTCATTAGAAGTTTCAAATTGCTAATCATCCAGTTCAATTGAAAGCCATCCTTTCCCATCTCCCTCAAGTTGCCCAGGAATCGATTGATGAGGGGCCTACTAAGGTTGGACGTTTGAGTAGTAACCACCTTAGTAATAACGGTTGCAAGACCTTGGAGCCTATAACTTGCCACCAGAGTGTTTGAACGTAGGCAACCGGAAGTGAAGGTTTGATGATGGTGAGTGGAAATCTACTCAATGATAAAATGATTAATTACAGATACTTGGGGAGATTGGTGAAGAACCATGAGGTAGAACTCATGAGGAGTCATGTCTGTTGGAGTAACATCATAACTTGACTCGCTATTAGCTGTCAAGTCTGTAGTTAAACCATGGTTGTTATCGATTGAATCCTCATAAGGGATGGGTTCTTGATGTGTGGATTCAAAAGGTGAGGGATCACGCTGAGCTGGCATTACGATAGTAGCAGGCTCCCTCACAACCTGTGATGTGATAAAGAGAAATGACTTAGAGAAAGAAAAATCTCAACAAGTTATTTTCATTGTTAAGTCACCATTATATGTGGAGTTTATGAAAGAACTTAACAAGTGGTTTTCATTGTTAAGTCACCGTTATAGGTGGAGATTTTGAAAAATCTTATTAAGTCACTATTACAGGTGGAGTTTATGAAAAATCTTAACCAGTGGCTTTCATTGTTAAGTTGCCTCAAAGGCATAATGAAGAGACTTATGCAAAAAAGGGGGAGAAATTAGCAAATACATTTGGGGCAACTGAAGCAGTAACGATGGGAGGACCAGAAATTTCAGGCCTAGTAACTGAAGAAATAACTCCAACATGCCTTTGAATATCCATTGAAACTTTAACAAAGGGAACCTTAGCTCTTGGCGATGCACCTTCCTCATGAAAGGCACAAGTGCCAAGTTGGGGGAAGGTCCCACTGATGCTGTTTGAGCTTCAGATGATATATTAACCCCCAAAAGGGCCGAAGGAACCGCTTGAAGAGAAGATGAACCAACTGTTGAATGGGGAACCTAGGGGTTCTCAGAGAGAGAGGGAGGATTCAAACCTGAAGAAAGCTGTAAATAATTTTTAACTATCTGAAACAAGAAACATAACATAAAAGGGAGACAAAGGCATAAAGAGTAAGCTGATAAACACAATTGAAGGCCTCATTAGAGGGAATTGGAGAAGTAACACAACAAAAGATGTGGTTAGGTCAGGAGAATTTACACCCTAAAAACCAAAGAAAATGCTAAGTACACAATTATATAGGGGGAAAAGATAGCTAAACGAAAATCAAGATATTACCTCTGAAGGGATGGAAGAGACTAGAACAACGCTAGAGGAACCATAGAAAGAGGATATAACTTAGAAGAAGCTAGAGGATTTTCCTCTAGCTAAAGGGAGGCTCCAACGAATTCCACAGAGGTAGCAACCCTCCTGGCATCCTCCTCTGCACAGCAAGAAATCGAGCTACAAGAATAGGCCAACCCACACATGGAAGAACGAGCAGGATATGCATCGATCGAGTTATTCCCAAAGAGTCCTCCCACAAAATGTCTCATAGGGGAAAAGGCATATCTCTTTCAATCTCCTCTATAGACATAACAAATTTTGAACAAGTGAGTGTGGAAAAATATACCTCTTGCTGTGGAGAAGAGTGGGATGATATGACCATGGGCGAAGCAGGAGGCGAAGGAACTAGAGAAGCCCTCTCAGTGAGACCATACTTAATTTCTAGACTATCATAAAGGGTAATGAACTCAACGGGAGATAAAGGAGGAGAGGTCCTGGGAACAGAAGTAGAAGGTATTAGCTGCACTTCATAGGATCTTTTCCTCTGGGTTTTTTACCTCGAGTCTTGTTTCTGGCATCAGAGCCACCAACAGTAGAGGGGATTATAGAAAATTTTCATCTTGTTATTACTCCCTTGGTGGGATCTTCCACAATGGTGGGAAACACAATAACAGGTGGAACAGGGGGAGAATGTCATTCAAACTTGCACTATACCCATTCAAACTCAACTCAAACTGCCTGTCAAAGTTCTTCCTGTCTTTACTCAGACGCGGGAGGGGGAGCAAAGGCAATAGGAAATGCATCCACGCGAGTTTGAGACTTAAGCTGGGACTTGGATCTTGAAGAAGACCGAATCTTGGAGGTATTTTTTTGGAAGGAGGTTTTGAAATTCCCTCTCTAGGAGCACCTTTGGAAGTGAAAGTTTGTTTGGGAGTGGGAGATTTTATTACCTTTTGCGCAGAACTGGGGATCATAGGGCAATAGGGAGGTAGATAGCTCAGGGGATCCATAGGAGTGATGCTCAGTGGGGACTGCACACCAAGAGAAGAATTTCCTTTGAGGCCCAGTTGTGACACCCCGCCTAATTAATCCCGGGTGATCAGTCCTAAATCAAGTTAGAACAGGTTTCTCAGTTGGTCCATTCTTAGCATCACTGTCGTCTTTTTAATTACTAACCACCTAAGTGAGAAAAGTAGACTGGTGCCAATTATTATCTTTCAATTAATTAAATGAAACTCATGCAGAATATAAAATAATACACAATCACTGTTAACTGAAATAACCATCCACAAATAAAATACCTAACCGAATAAACCATCGGTCCCAAACATTCGACAAATAAAAATAAGGACAAGTAATAAATCTCAACAAGTCTGACAGAAACTAAGTAAACTGTGAGCTACATGCTCGAAATAACTAATAAAAGTCTCTACACTAGAATGATAGAAGGAGGCGTCTATCAAAATTCCCGCAACATCCACATATGCTGCAGCAACGGGTTTCCTGGAACAGAGTCAAACCTGGCATCCCTGTGACTGGGCACCTAAAAGGTTTTTAAAAATTTCATAGCAAGGGTTAGTACCCAAAAACATTTGAAAAACATTTAACAAATGATTAACTTGCAGTAATAAATAAATATGCATGCTCTCCATATTTTAGTTAGTGCCACACTCCCTTGAGGACATCCTCACCCCTCCTCTAATGTGCACTACTAACGCCTTAAATAAATTCACCTAGTTGTTCATCTTATGACTAGATAAATTTTAAAGCCCTTTGTAAACACACTACTATAACCGAGTATACCTTAATTATGATTTATAAGTTATTCTCATCATTTAACTTAATAAAAATCATTTCCCTTTTTAATTGCATCTAACTTTCACATTTGTTATACATATAATACAACTCATTCTTTGTATTAATTAGCCCGTATATAATTATTTACCTAATTATATACTCAGTCACATTACAGAATTCACAACCATACTAATATAACATTTAATAATAGTATTTTTCCCCGAGTAAAGTCTCAGAGGGTAAAATTCCTCTAAAGTGCTATCCTACTAGGTATATTCACCTGACCTAATTACCCCAAGTTAGAATTTCTCCCTAACTTGGTTATTTCATAAATATTGGAGGCGGTCATATTCCTTCCCTGAAAGTGAGATGCCCTTAACCCATATAACGGACACTTTGACCTGTGATTATACTCACCCTACTCCTCAAGCTAGGGGATTCATACACTATGCGCAACCTCCTCCAATAGCACTAGAGAATATAATAATAATAATAATAATAATATTTATCACTGATATTATAGCACACCCATATATATACATATACTATCGCACACCGTATATATATATAAAAATATCCCGGCTATACCGTGTACTGTCCCTGACACAAGCCTATTCCATTATATAATGAGTTTGTGACCCAACTCGAAGTATTAATTAATTTTCACATTAATTTCTTTTGGTATCACCCTCACCAATATATCCGGACTTACTTTCGTGGCCCGAATTAACATTACCCGAGTCTCAATTCTCGACTCTAAATTATTTAACCTATGCCTAAATAAAGTTTATATCTCGGTATTTCTCAACCGTTACTTGATAAGTGCGTCTTTCTAAAACTTTAAAAAATTTTAAAATGACAAAAAAAAAATTGAAATTTTTTTGAAAAGCCAAAAATATTTTTGTTCAAAATAAATAAAAATTGGAATTTAAATTTTTCAAAAAAAATCACCTTTATTCTATTTGAAGTCTCAAATTGTTAACAATCAAAATGCACTAAGCCAAAATTGACTGAAGATGGAAATTGTGCGAAAATTGACGACTTAACGAATAAGTGTGGAGATTGATCAAACTCGGTGAGATTTCGAGCCTATTGATCTTTTTGAGTTTGTAAATCAATCCGAGTTTATGATTAACTCAAAGTTCTTTTCAGCGTTTTTATAAGTCGTTGATGATCTCAATCCTTTGTTTTGATCGGTTATGGAAAATGTGTGAAATGTTGTCTCGAAATTCATGCTAAATATATCTCTAAACTTAATTAATCTCGAGATGCATATGGTAATGTGATTAGCAATTTGGACAATGAAGTAGGCGTTCGTTTGTTACCCAAATATATTGGCCATAAAAAGATGTGAAAAATTATCCCTTTGATAACCCAATTGAGCCGAATAAAATTTATCCTTTTCATTTGGTTACCCAAAAAAACCGAAGTAGCCCGGAATTGCAAAAATGAAATATTCATTAAGTCCGAAAAGTGCAACAAAAAGGGGGAAGAAAAAAAATAGATATGCTCAACAAAAATAGCAAGAAAAGAAAAAAGAAAAGAAAAAATGAAAATAGAAAAAGAAAAGAGAAAAATGACCAAATTCCCGAAAAAGCACAAATGGACGTCATCAGGACATTTTCCAATTCCGAACAATCCGTCTATTCCCAATTTTACCCTTTACACTTTTTAACCCGAAAAGTCCTAACCGAGTCTGAATGGCGAAATTAATTACTGCATGGAGAGCTAAGACATGAAAAGATAATACAAGAGATTAAAATGGTGTGATTAAGAGATGATGTTTCCCATTTCCTAATAACTGTATTCCGATGCTGAGATCTTTTCACCATATATTTCCTTCTTTTCAATTTTGTATGCGCGAATTTGGGTCCATTATATTTACTCTTTATATCATGCATACCGAGAGAAAATAGCCACAATCCGAGTGATTCGTTTGTGAGTGCATCCGTAAGAATTTGAATCAAAACGAATTTTCAAAAAGTAACATAATGCTCAATCGGTGGAAATTTGAGGTTGAATTTTTGGCTTTGCACACACACACACACTATGGTTTGAGACATTTGAATATGAATTTATGGTGATTATTTTTCGAAAAGTTTAAATTGTACAATTTTTAAGTATTTTGATATTTATTTGAGTTAATAAAGAATTTTGTGGGTATATTCACTGCAAACCCTCATGAGACAAAACTCGTCCTACTAGGGTAATCTAGGGGTTTAAAGGCTTGTTGCATACGCTAAATGCAATCGCTTGCCCGCGAAAAAGGTATTATATCCCAATAAAATGATTTTCAAGAGTTTAGCCTGCATATGATTCATTTACATTGCTCGGGACGCGCAAAGTTCTAAGTTAGGGGGTGTGATTAGGCACATATTCTTCACATTTATTCCCTTGATTTCAGTATTTTTATGATCCCGTGCAGTGTAAATAGCTCGGATTTGTCTCGTATTTATGCTACTAACCTCTTTTGGAAATTATTTCGTGTTTTGTGTATTTCTCATGTGCTTTATAGGTATTTTATGCAAGTTAGCGCGAAGGAGAACTCAAAACAGTGAAAGAACCCAAAAAATGGAGAGTTGAAGGGAATTTTCGTAATTTTTCATCCTTATTACGGTGGTGGGGCCAACTATAAAGTTGAAAATCTCTAAATTACAAGAACATTGGAAAAAACGGCACCCCAATCCGAGCTACGGTGAAGAAGTTATGCCCATTTAAAGTTGGAGACAGAAAGTCAAAAGTTGAAATTAATTCTGGAAGCTGAAGAGACAACTCTTGAAATTTCTTGTTTAATTCATTTTTATTAGTTGTAAAACGTGGAGAGGCATGGGAAAAGTCATTTTTGATATCTATAAAAGGCCAATCCCTATGTCATTCCAAGGGGAGTTGTTCTTAGACAAGTTTTAGAGTTAGTTTAGCCTTCTTTTTAGTTTTAAAGGGTTCTTGTAACCAAGAACTCTAGTTTGAAAATTTTGCTACTATTCAAGATTGAAGTTCAATTCAAGATTCAAGTTTTAGTTTCAGATTTCTTCATTCTCCAAGTAATTTTAAATTCTCTGTTTTTACTGCTTTCGTAGTTAGTGTTATTAATTATTGCTTTCTCATTTTCCATTCCCAAGTCTTGTTCTCAAATTTTTAGATCTAATTATGAACTCCTGCACTTTAATTTGTGAGTTTTCTTTTGTTTTCATCATCTTTAGCTAATTTGTAAGGGTTGGGATGCATGAACCCATCCCGATGTAATTTATCTATATAGGAAATAGAATTTAAATTAAATAATTGGACGAATCGTTTAAGATAATTCTACAACCATGGTAGATCTTTTAATCTCTCTTACCCTAGGTATGTGCGATGTTTAAGAATACGATGCGAGTATAATTGTCCTACACCGCTTTATATTTACCTTTGATTTCATATGATGCGGTCTAGTACCCTCATATATGTAATGCTTTGGATCTATAAAGATTGGATTCATTCCAATTTATAATTTATAATTCTAGCATTCTATCTGATAAATTACTAGGCTTTGGAGGATTGTTTCCTAACCTATATTTTTTCCATCTTTATATTCACTCTCTTTAATTTGTGTTCTTAAGCACTTAGTTTATTCATAGCGTCAATTATTGCTGTTAGTTTATAATAGTTTCAAAGATCACCAACGAACATCTTTTCATTTCTTCTTGGATCACTTTAGGGTTAAATTAGCTATTCTTACTTATTGTCCTCTTCTCCCTATGGATACGATCCCGACTTACCGGGTTTATTACTTGAGCGACAGGCTTGCACTTGAGCCTAGATAGAACGCACACTAGAACAAATTTGTCATAAAACGGTTTCTATGTAAAATAGCCATAAAACGGTCTAGTAAGAGTCACGAACACCTCACACGGGATTAATGTAACTCATAGAAACCGATCGCGTAGTCACGAGGGCTCTCGGTTAGAGTGTACGACCTAAATTTGCCAAAAAAATAGACTTGAGCATAAAAACATGCCATCAAAGGGTGAAAACGTACAACAAGCACAAAACGGTCCCGTAAGAGTTACAGACACCTCACACGGGACCAATGTGACACATAGGAACCGACCGCGTAGTAACGGGGCTTCCGGGTTGAGTGTACGACGTAAATTTGTAAAAAATTAGACTTGAGCATAAAAACATGCCATCGAAGGTTGAAAACCTAAAATAGCCACTAAACGGTCCGGTAAGAGTCACGAACACCTCGCACGGGACCAATGTGACTTATAGGAACCGACGACATAGTCACGGGGCTCCCGGTTTGAGTATACGACGTAAATTTGCAAACAGTTAGACTTGCATGCCATCGAAGGGTGAAAACGTAAAATAACCTTAAAACGGTCCCGTAAGAGTCACGAACACCTCGCACGGGACTAATGTAACTCATAGGAACCGACCGCGTAGTCACGGCGCTCCCGGTTGGAGTGTACGATATAAATTTGTAAAAAAATTGACTTAAGCATAAAAGCATGCCATCGAAGGGTGAAAACGTAAAAAAGCCACAAAACGGTCCCGTAAGAGTCACGAACACCGCGCATGGGACCAATGTTAATAGTAGGAACCGTATGGGTAATCACAGGGATCCCGGTTTGAGTGTACGACGTAAATTTACAAAAAGTTAGACTTGAGAATAAAAAAGATGCCATCGAAAGGTGAAAACGTAAAACACCCACAAAACGGTCCCGCAAGAGTCACGAACATCTCGCACGGGACCAATGTAAGTCGTAGGAACTACCGTGTAGTCACGGGGCTCCCGGTTAGAGTGTGCGACATAAATTTGCAAAAAGTTAGAATTAAGCATAGAAACATGCCATCGAAGGGTGAAAACGTAAAACAAACACAAAATGGTCCCGTAAGAGTCACGAACACCTCGTACGGGACTAATGTGACTCGTAGGAACCGATCGCGTAGTCACAGGGCTCCCGGTTTGAGTGTACGACGTAAATTTTTAAAAAGTTTGACTGAAGCATAAAAACATGCCATCGAATGGTGAAAACGCAAAACGAACACAAAACGGTCCTATAAGAGTCACGAACATCTCGCACGGGACCAATGTGAGTTGTAGGAACCGATCGTGTATATATATATATATATATATGCGCAGTGTACTGCAGAGTAGCATACCAGTATATATACTGCATATATATACTATATATACAGTATATATAATGGTATATATATGCATATATAATGGCCTACAACCCTTCCTCTGGAATTTGAATAATGCCAGATGGCAACATTTGTAACTCTTTGACAAATGGATTTATTCACAAACCTAGCACTTGTTATAATGCAGTAATCCATGCTGGCCAAAAATGAGTAAGATTGGCCAACATGGATATCTATACTGGTATAATTTGTTGATATGTGTATTATTCCTCTGTTTCTGCTAGCAGCAGGTTGGTTTATTAGGTTCAGAATCTTGGATCTATTAGGTAAACTCTGTATCTAATTTGTGTTTTAGCTTTTTAGGTTTTTGTATATGATAATTTTCGATTGAAATGTATATTAGAGATTTCCAATAAAACCTTTATATGATTGTTTTGCAGATATTTGGGGTAATAATGCACTGTACTTTGGTGTAAACATTTGGATTTGCAGATATTTGGTGTAATTTTGCAAAAATCAAAGTACAGTGCATTATTATTCGATATAGAGATTGTATGGTTGCTATGATTATTCTATACATAAACTTTTATTTGTATTTTCAGATTTACTGAACATCGGATCTCGAAATAAGTTCATTGGCGCCAGACGTGAGCTAAGATGTCACTTCAATATGGGCTTTCATTTGTGTTTGTATAGGTAAATTCCATTCACTCATACAATCAACGCTATGGTTTATGTTAGTTAGGTAAATTACCAATTTTGATCATATCACCTGTTAAAGAATGGACTGGACGGAGTATTAACAAATCATCAATACAATAATTTAATATAACCACACTTACTCTTATGTTTTTAAAGTATATCATCTTAAATCATTACTTTATTTGAAAAAAATGTCTAAACAAAATGTCATGGTTGACAGTTATAGCATCTTAAATCATTACTTTGTTTGAGAGTAGATACAATACATACATTTGAGCAGTTCGGTATGCATCAGTTTTGTATATAAACATCAGTTTTGTAGACAATATATACCATATAAACAACAGTGGTTCTCCCGTCTATCTTTATATAGATTACTGGTATATATTTTTTGTTTATATAGATTGTTGGTATAAAAAATGTAAACTCAAAACAATGTATTGAGAACACCTATCTGCTATGCGGGGACTGATTTATTCAGGTTGTGATTTTACGTGGACTGAAAACACCTCTAAGTGGTATATAGCTTTGTTTTTTCAGGATGTGGTTATATGTGGACTGATTTTACATTCACAACACTTAGAACATGTATATTTTAACCCTCTCTTTATTAATCTCAAGATTCGGCATGTCAAAGTTAGTATTTGGGGTCTGTTTAGGCCAATCCTTGAATAAAACAAAGCTATCTAATTAATCATTTGAAATGTCCCACGGGACCAATGTAACTCGTTAGAGGATGAAAACTCGAAAAAACCCCCAATGGCCCCGTGGGTGGCACCAACACCTCCCACGGGACCAATGTAACTCGTAGGAACTGATCCCGCTGCCGTGGGTCTCCCGGTTTGAGAATACTATGATAATTTGCATATTTCTAGACTTAGGCTTAAAACATGGCGTTAGAGGGTGAAAACTCGAAACAACCCCCGAATTGCCCCGTGGGTGGAACCAACTGACCGGGCGGGAAAAGTGTGTTCGTGTGAGGACACAATCGTCGTGTGTTTCGCCGCCGCGATACAAAGAAAACCTAAGCTACTACTACACTTGACAAGCAAGCACAGCGGTAAGTCGGGTATCGTAAGAAATCCACAGGGAGTGATTGAATTTTAGATGTTAATTATTTTAATTACTTCAGGAATAAAAGTGGTGTAAAATAAATAAAAGAAAAGGTGATAGGGTGGTTATGGTGACAAAAGAAAAGAATAAGTTACGCTACACAAAAGTAAAGCGAGGATCGGGATTGCATTCCACCACATGGGCTAAACAACTACTAATTAGAATTACGGTTCGAAAACATTTAATCGAGCATTTACAATTAAGCATAAACATCACACAAGAAGGAATTTAACCCAAAGTTGCGAGATTAAACATTTAACTGAAAATGGTCACACGCGGATTAAATTCGGATAATCGCTATAAACACTAACGTTGCATGACAAAGAAAGTTAAACGCATAATAATCCGACTTTAATACGCGAGGTTTCAATTAAATGCAATTTTACACGAAACCCTAAATTTCGAGGTCCGAACCCAAAAATGGCGGAAATGCAATTCCTACCCTATTTATCTAGGGGTACATAATGAATTAAACTAATTTACACTAATTAAGCTAAGAGAGAAAGAAATAAAGCAAGAAAACTAATTATGAAAGCATGTAAATCTATCTAGAAAGCAAGGAAATAATGAAATACAACTATATTAATGGAGAGGGAAGATGAATAGTCAATCTTTCAACCAATTAGTGTGTCAATCGAAGAGAGGAAGAAGAAGAACCAATCAAAACCCCTCTAACCCTAACTAAACTAAGCTAAAAACGTATATGGGCTGGTCTCACTGTTATTACAACAAAATTTGGCTTATATAGTAAGTTAGAATAAACGAAAAGAAGAAAGAAAAGAAAAGAAAATATCTACAGAAAAACAGTGGATCGATCGATCGACCAAAATGGTCGATCCATCGATCAAGAAAGGCAGATTGCAGCAGCAGCCCCTGCTTCTTTTCTTCTCTCTTCTCCTATCTCCTCTTTTGCTTTCTTGTATTTCCTCCGCAAGAAACGCCGTAACTTCTTCGTTATGCATCGGAATCGCGCACCGTTCGCGGCCACGCAAAGCTAGCGAGGAGGGATACAACTTCCGTGAGATGTCGGGCCAGGTACCCAAGCTGTGAAAAGACTAAAATTCCCTTGCGCGTGCAATTGTGTACGGAACTTCGCCGGAATGCATCCGAACTTCACACTAAGCATCCAAATACCTACAAAAGCTCAATTAACCCCTGCAAAACATGTTAACATAGAAATCCGATGTTGTCTGGTTAACGAGCATAAATATAGGGATTAAGATACCCGAGGGGGCTAATAACGCGTAGGTTAACGGGTGAAATACGCAATATTTGTGTCGTATCACACCCCCTAACTTACACATTGCTAGTCCCTAGCAATGAAATAGGAAACAACAAGAACTACAAGCAAACCAAAAGTAGGAGAAAGAACAAAAGTATGGTATAAAAGCAATAAAAAGATAAGGCCACTTTCGCGGGCGATTCGATTGCATTTAGCATATACAATAAGCCGTTAAACCCCTACGTCACCCTAGTGGACGAGTGTCGTCTCGTGAGGGTTTTCAGGGATGAAACCCACAAACATCATATGGTTTCCTCAAAATATGCCCAACCCAACATGCGACAAACTCAACAATAACGAAAAAGATTTCAAACATGTTATTAGCATATTGAACGAATTCACACAAAAGTCCAAATCATTAACATTATAGAATGCACCTCATAGAATTGAAACCTTAAAATGTGGGAGGGGAGTGAGCACATGCAAAGTGTGATTTGGTAAAAACTTAAATAAACCGGATAAACATAAAGGCATGCATATATTCAATCCTCACGGGCATTACGCTCAACAAATGAATTCACTCGAAACAGGGAGGTAACACATGGGACATGTGGGCTAAAGAGTAAATGTAAATGGAAACTAGGCCGCACACATGTCACAAAAGAAGAACGCTATATATAAAATGAAAAACTGTAATCTCAATGAAATGATACCGTACACTAAAAGAGGCGAAATGCATTTTCACAGATTATCACATCTATTATGACTTTTAAATTACATCAACCTAAGATCACATAGGACTTTAATAGGGTTATAATGTAGGTATGGCTAAGGTACGAAACGAAGGAATATATTTACGAATTCAAAGTGTTCGGAATGAAAACTCGGGATAATGGGATAATGCGGGCAATATCAAATCGGAAAACAAGTTCCAAAAAGGCATTAAATATATCATCGGGGAGAGTAATCAAAGCTTATTGAACTATATACAACATATACAAACTTCTCTTTCTTTTTCTTTTCTTCTTTTTCTCATTTTCTCTTTTGTTTTCTTTTGATTTTTGCTTTCTTTTTTTCTTCACTTTTTCACTACTTTCTTTTCTTTACTTTTCAAACTCTCATATGCTTAAAATTGCAACCGACATCATAAAAACATCATTCAATCCCAAGTAACATTCCAAACAAAGGTATGGAAAGTGTATGTATGGTTTATAACTCCAATTTAGAGTTGGTTATGGGATTGGGGTTATGAAACGAAAGGCTATATTTAGGCTCAAGGGGTTAACGAGGGTAAACATATAAGGTGAGGTCAAGGCTAATGTGGGTGATATAACAAAGAGGGCCTATGATCATTTCCAAAAGTTTACGCAATTCTCGAGTCAAAACGATATATGAAAATCATGCTCAAGTAACGCATTTCAAGTATGAACTCAAATAATGAACGATCAAATGAAAGAATAGAGAGATTACCATCGAATTCAATGTTTTCAATGAGAAAAGAATAGTGTATAACACTCACAAACGACGAAAGGTACAAAGCTTACTCGGTGTAAGTATATACAATGCAGCAAAAGATTACCGAGTTATAAAAATCTTAAACCAAATCAATAGAACAAGGAAAGTGCATATGCTCATGGGATAAAGTTTAATTTATGAAGTTATTCACAATATCAATGATTTAAGGACTAAAGTCTAATAACTTCTAAAATCGAGAACATGCATCATTGAGTTGTCTATTGGATCGGGCAATTATTGAAATTTATCACTGGAAACAAGGCAAAATGCCCAACAAAGGAGAAAAAAGAAAGAAAATATTTTTGAAAATTTTCAAATTTTTCACAAAAAGGCATACTTAGTAACTAAATGTGAGCAAATCCATGGACTACACATGAAATGGATAGAATATCCTACACCCCCTAACTTAAATGTTGCATTGTCCTCAATGCGCATTAAGAACACAACACAAAGAGAGGAAAAGAACGATATTACCCAAAATTGGAGCGATCTCCATAAGCGCGAGTCCAAAGGAATCTACAAAACAAGTTAGTACCGAGTATAGCAAAAACAAATAACAAAAAGTTAACTAATTACACTAGACTAAATTAAAAGGAAAGAAAAATAGGAAATAAAGAAAATTAAAAAGCTAACTATTTACAACCTACTATTTAGGCTTCACACTAACTATACACTAGAAGTCTAAATAGTTGAGGGTCCACCATAAGAACGATTTGACTTTGGAGGATAACCGGTGTACCCTCACATACAAACATGCCTTCCGAAAGATATGAATTCCGTTTGAAAAACGGAAGGCATGTGGGTGGTGAAAAAAGTGAACCATCGCCAATTTGAAATTTTGGGCGGACGATGGGGGATTTGGATAATAAGGGGGAAAGGTACACTAGAGGACCAAGAAAAATTGACTCATCTCCCAAATATTTTTCAAATGGAATGGGATATGGTGCACACATGAGGATAACATCCATCGAAAACAAGTCCGGTAAAGAGTCCTCATCGGCAAAAAGTGTAGAAGTTTTAAAAGTTTCTACCGACTCACAGGAATCAACCGGTAATTCTAATGGTTCAATGACGGAAAACGAATATGGTGATGAAACAAATTCAATCTCAATCGACTCATCGTCGGAAGGAGATTGAATTTCGGGGGAGAAAGATGCACACTCGATGAGAAATTCTTTGAAAAATTGAGGTGAAACACAAGTTTCCACCTCCTCGTTGTTTTGTGGAAAAGAATTCGTCTCATCGAAAAGTGCACCAAGTCTCGTTCCAGCATCATTTAGGCTTTCCAAACCTTGGGAGTAAAGAAGCAAAGTCTCTTCCAAAGTAGGCTTCCTCGGCTCAAGAGCCTCAGACTCCTCATTTGGTTGAAACTCGTCTTCGAAAGTAATGAAATGAGAATCGTCATTGGATTCGAATAATGAATCCAACTCAAGCTCCCAATAACGATTTTCATTCCGATAAATGTTTTCAAGTCTTTCATTTTCAAGAAAATCTTGAAAATGAAAAACTTGAAAACTATCCCCAAAGTATGAATCATTAGAATAACCGTAATAACTATAATAGTAGGACATGATTACCTCGTTGTTTGTAGATGGAGAATCCGAGCAAGAAAGTGAGCAACCACGAATCAAAGTTTCTTAGCGCTCAAAGTATGCAAATCCTGCAAAAAAAGTTAAAATAAAGAATACAAATACAAAAGGAAAAATACTACGAAATAATAAAACAATTACTATCTAAAACACACTCCCCGCCAACGGCGCCATTTTGTGACCGGGAGAGAAAAGTGTGTTCGTGTGAGGACACAATCGTCGTGTGTTTCGCCGCCGCGATACAAAGAAAACCTAAGGTACTACTACACTTGACAAGCAAGCACAGCGGTAAGTCGGGTATCGTAAGAAATCCACAGGGAGTGATTGAATTTTAGATGTTAATTGTTTTAATTACTTCAGGAATAAAAGTGGTGTAAAATAAATAAAAGAAAAGGTGATAGGGTGGTTATGGTGACAAAAGAAAAGAATAAGTTACGCTACACAAAAGTAAAGCAAGGATCGGGATTGCATTCCACCACACGGGCTAAACAACTACTAATTAGAATTACGGTTCGAAAACATTTAATCGAGCATTTACAATTAAGCATAAACATCACACAAGAAGGAATTTAACCCAAAGTTGCGAGATTAAACATTTAACTGAAAATGGTCACACGCGGATTAAATTCGGATAATCGCTATAAACACTAACGTTGCATGAAAAAGAAAGTTAAACGCATAATAATCCGACTTTAATACGCGAGGTTTCAATTAAATGCAATTTTACACGAAACCCTAAATTTCGAGGTCCGAACCCGAAAATGGCGGAAATGCAATCCCGACCCTATTTATCTAGGGGTACATAATGAATTAAACTAATTTACACTAATTAAGCTAAGAGAGCAAGAAATAAAGCAAGAAAACAAATTATGAAAGCATGTAAATCTATCTAGAAAGCAAGGAAATAATGAAATACAACTATATTAATGGAGAGGGAAGATGAATAGTCAATCTTACAACCAATTAGTGTGTCAATCCAAGAGAGGAAGAAGAAGAACCAATCAAAACCCCTCCAACCCTAACTAAACTAAGCTAAAAACGTATATGGGCTGGTCTCACTGTTATTACAACAAAATTTGGCTTATATAGTAAGTTAGAATAAAAGAAAAGAAGAAAGAAAAGAAAAGAAAATATCTACAGAAAAACAGGGGATCGATCGATCGACCCCTTTGGTCGATCGATCGATCAAGGGAAAATATTGACAATCCTGAAAGGTCGATCGATCGACCAAAATGGTCGATCGATCGATCAAGCAGGGCAGATTGAAGCAGCTGCCCCGGCTTCTTTTCTTCTCTCTTCTCCCTTCTCCTCTTTTGCTTTCTTGTATTTCCTCCGCAAGAAATGCAGTAACTTCTTCGTTATGCATCGGAATCGCGCACCGTTCGTGGCCACGCGAAGCTAGAAAGGATGGCTACAAGTTCCGTGAGATGTCGGGCTAGGTACCCAAGCTGTGAAAAGACTAAAATGCCCTTGCGCGTGCGATTATGTACGGAACTTCGCCGGAATGCATCCGAACTTCACACTAAGCATCCAAATACCTACAAAAGCTCAATTAACCCCTGCAAAACATGTTAACATAGAAATCCGAGGTTGTCTAGTTAACGATCATAAATATAGGGATTAAGATACCCGAGGGGGCTAATAACGCGTAGGTTAACGGGTGAAATACGCAATATTTGTGTCGTATCACCAACACCTCCCACGGGACCAATGTAACTCGTAGGAACTTACTGCGCAGCCGCGAGACTCCGGTTTGAGAATACGACGATAATTTGCATATTTTTAGACTCAAGCAAAACATGGCGTTAGAGGGTGAAAACTCGAAACATCCCCGAACGGCCCCATGGGTGGCACCAACACCTCCCACGGGACCAATGTAACTCATAGGGACTGACCGCGCAGCCGCGGGTCTCCCGGTTTGAGAATACGACGGTAATTTGCATATTTCTAGACTTAGGCTTAAAAACATGGCGTTAGTGGGTGAAAACCCAAAACAGCGCTCGAACGGTCACGTGGGTGGCAAAAACACCTCCCATGGGACCAATGTAACTCGTAGGAACTGACCGCGTAGCCGCGAGACTCCCGGTTTGAGAATACGATGGTAATTTGCATATTTCTAGACATAAGCAAAACATGGCGTTAGAGGGTGAAAATTCGAAACAACCCCCGAACGGCCCCGTGGCTGGCACCAACACCTCCCACGGGATCCATGTAACTTGTAAGAACTGACCCCGTAGCCGTGGGTCTCCCGGTTTGAGAATACGATGATAATTTGCATATTTCTAGACTTAAGCTTACAAACATGGCGTTAGAGGGTGAAAATCTAAAACGGCCCCCGAACGGCCCCGTGGGTGGCGACAACACCTCCCACGGGACCAATGTAACTCGTAGGAACTGACCACGCAGCCGCGGGACTCCCGGTTTGAGAATACGACGATAATTTGCATATTTCTAGACTTAGGCTTAAAAACATGGCGTTAAAGGGTGAAAACTCAAAATAGCCCCCGACCGGCCCCGTGGGAGGCACCATCACCTCCCACGAGACCAATGTTACTCGTAGGAACTGACCACGCAGCCGTGGGACTCCCGATTTGAGAATACGACGGTAATTTGCATATTTTAAGACTTAGGCTTAAAAATATAGCGTTAGAGGGTGAAAACCCAAAACATCCCCCGAACGGCCTCGTGGATGGCGCCAACCCCTCCCACGGGACCAATGTAACTCATAGGAACTGACCGTGCAGCCGCGAGACTCCCGGTTTGAGAATATGACGATAATTTGCATATTTCTAGACTTAGGCTTAAAAACATGGCGTTAGAGGGTGAAAACCGGAAACACCCTTCGAACGGCCCCGTGGGTGGCACCATCACCTCCCATGAGACCAACTTAACTCATAGGAAAAGACCACGTAGCCGCGGGACTCTCGGTTTGAGAATACGATGGTATTTTGTATATTTCTAGACTTAGGCTTAAAAATATGGCGTTAGTGGGTGAAAACCCAAAACAGCCCCCGAACGGCCCCGTGGGTGGCAACAACACCTCCCACGGAACCAATGTAAGTCGTAAGAACTCACCCCCCAGCCGCGGGTCTCCCGGTTTGAGAATACGATGATAATTTGCATATTTCTAGACTTAGGATTAAAAACATGACGTTAGAGGGTGAAAACTCGAAACAGCCCCCAAACGGCCCCGTGGGTTGCACCATCACCTCCCACGAGACCAATGTAACTCGTAGGAACTGACCCCACAGCCGTGGGTCTCCCGGTTTGAGAATACGATGATAATTTGCATATTTCTATACTTAGGCTTAAAAACATGGCGTTAGAGGGTGAAAACTCGAAACAACCCCCGAACTGCCCGTTGGTGGAACCAACACCTCCCACGGGACAAATGTAACTCGTAGGAACTTACCGCGCAACCGCGAGGCTCTCGATTTGAGAATACGACGATAATTTTCATATTTCTAGACTCAAGCAAAACATGGCGTTAGAGGGTGAAAACTCGAAACATCCCCCTAACGGCCTCGTGGGTGGCACCAACACCTCCCATGGGACTAATGTAACTCATAGGTACTGATCGCACAGCCGCGGGTCTCCCGGTTTCGGAATACGACGGTAATTTGCATATTTTTAGACTTAGGCTTAAAAACATGGCGTTAGTGGGTGAAAACCCAAAACAGCGCTCGAACGGTCACGTGGGTGACACCAACACCTCCCACGGGACCAATGTAACTTGTAGTAACTGATCGCGCAGCCGCGAGACTCCCAGTTTGAGAATACGACGGTAATTTGCATATTTCTAGACTTAAGAAAAACATGACGTTAGAGGGTGAAAACTCGAAACAACCCCTGAACGACCCCGTGGGTGACACCAACACCTCCCACGGGACCAATGTAACTCGTAGGAACTGACCCCGTAGCCGCGGGCCTCCCGGTTTGAGAATATGATGATAATTTGCCTATTTCTGGACTTAGGCTTAAAAACATGGCGTTAGATGGTGAAAAGCCAAAACAGCCCCCGAACGGCCCCGTGGGTGGCGACAATACCTCCCACGGAACCGATGTAACTCGTAGGAACTGACCACGCAGTCGCGGGACTCCCGGTTTGAGAATACGAGGATAATTTGCATATTTCTAGACTTAGGCTTAAAAACATGGCGTTAAAGGGTGAAAACGCAAAACCGTCCCCAACCGGCCCCGTGGGAGGCACCATCAGCTCCCACGAGACGAATGTTACTCGTAGGAACTGACCACGCAGCCGCGGGACTGCCGATTTGAGAATACGATGGTAATTTGCATATTTTAAGACTTAGGCTTAAAAATATAGCATTAGAGGGTGAAAACCCAAAACATCCCCCGAACGGCCTCGTGGGTGGCGCCAACACCTCCCACGGGACCAATGTAACTCATAGGAACTGACCGTGCAGCCGCGAGACTCTCGGTTTGAGAATACGACGATAATTTGCATATTTCTAGACTTAGGCTTAAAAATATGGCGTTAGAGGGTGAAAACCGGAAACACCCCTCGAACGGCCCCGTGGGTGACACCATCACCTCCCACGAGACCAACTTAACTCATAGGAAAAGACCACGTAGCCGCGGGACTCTCGGTTTGAGAACATGATGGTATTTTGTATATTTCTAGACTTAGGCTTAAAAATATGGCGTTAGAGGGTGAAAACCCAAAACAGCCCCCGAACGGCCCCGTGGGTGGTAATAACACCTCCCACAGGACCAATGTAACTCGTAGGAACTGACCCCGCAGCCGCGGGTCTCCGGGTTTGAGAATACGATGATAATTTACATATTTCTAGACTTAGGCTTAAAAACATGGCGTTAGAGGGTGAAAACTCGAAACAGCCCCCGAACGGCCCCGTGGGTGGCACCATCACCTCCCACGAGACCAATGTAACTCGTAGGAACTTACCACGCAGCCGCAGGACTCCCGGTTTGAGAATATGATAGTAATTTGCATATTTCTAGACTTAGGTTTCAAAATATGGCGTTGGAGGGTGAAAACCCAAAACAGCCCCCGAACGGCCCTGTGGGTGGCGCCAACACCTTCCACGGGACCATTGTTACTCGTAGGAACTGACCGCGCAGCCGCGAGACTCCCAATTTGAGAATATGACTAAAATTTGCATATAACTAGATTCAAAACATGGCGTTAGAGGGTGAAAACTCGAAACAATATCCGAACGGCCCCGTTGGTGGCACCAACACCTCTCACGAGATCAATGTAACTCGTAGGAACTGACCCCGCAGCCGCGGGTCTCTCGGTTTGGGAATACGATGATAATTAGCATATTTCTTGACTTAGTCTTAAAAATATGGCGTTAGAGGATGAAAACCCAAAACAGCCCCCCGAACTGCCCCGTGGGTGGCAACAACACCTCCCACGGGACCAATGTAACTCGTAGGAACTGACCACGCAGCCGCGAGTCTCCCGATTTGAGAATACGATGATAATTTGCATATTTTTAAACTTAGGCTTAAAAACATGGCGTTAGAGGGTGAAAACTCGAAACAACCCCCGAACGGTCCCGTGGGTGGCACCATCACTGATATACCCGTTTATATCCTCGGCCTGATTGAAGATTGCCTCCAGACGGACGACCCCTCAGACGACCCTACGAGGGGCCTACCCTTCACCAGGATCCAGACGACCCTACGAGGGGCCGACCCTTCACCAGGTTCCAGACGACCCTACGAGGGGTCGACCCTTCACCAGGTTCCAGACGACCCTATGAGGGCCGACCCTTCTTGAGGTTCCAGACGACCCTATGAGGGGCCGACCCTTCACCATGTTCCAGACGACCCTATGAGGGGCCGACCCTTCACCAGGCTCCAGACGACCCTACGAGGGGCCGACCCTTCACCAGGTTCCAGACGACCCTATGAGGGGCCGACCCTTCTTCAGGTTCCAGATGACCCTATGAGGGGCCGACCCTTCACCATGTTCCAGACGACCCTATGAGGGGCCGACCCTTCACCAGGCTCCGGACGACCCTCCGAGGGTACGATAGTACGAGGCCAGAATTAGGCCAGACACACTACCGGAAGAAGCTTTGCCCTCGGCCTCGGCTCATAGGCCGAGGGTGACATCATGACAGCGCGTGGTTTGGGAGACGCGTGGAACAGTGCGCGTGATGCTCACATGGCACGTGGAAGACAGTTATAACCAAATCATACCCTCACGTGAGGGAATATTATGTCATCATTTGGCATCTACAGGTGTCAACAGGGGATTGGCTAGATCATCATTCACATGCACCATGCATACTTGGGGGGTACACTACACCCCCCAAGACCTATATATACTTGTCACCTACAACCCTACAAGGGATCGATCCATTAGCTGTAGCCCTAGCTAAAACTCTGCTTGTACACACAGTAGAGAGAGAGAGAGGGTTATGTGCATTGTATCCAAGGCCATTAGTGCCCATACTTAGTGGATCACACACCCACAGTGGATGTAGGCCAAATTGGCTGAACCACTATACATCATTGTCTTAGTTCCTCTTATACTCATCCCCTTCTACATACTTATACACTTATACATCTCTATGGCTGCCATAGCTGCTACTGTTTGAGCTCACTATCACTTATCCGGTGGTGCTAAATCTTAGCATCATCAGTTTGGCGCCGTCTGTGGGAAACGAGAAGACATCTCTTTCTTTGTACAGCTTGACCTCACTGTGCACTCTGGTGGTGAACCAACACTCCCCCTGAGAGGAGGTGTTTCACCATTGAAAGAGACCCACTAAGGTCCCAAGCTCACCAGTCTTTTCTTCAGTTCAACTTCTCATAGCTCAAGCACATGGCACCTGAGATGCCACCACCACCACTTCCCCCACCAGATGAAGGGGGAAGACCCAGTTCCAGTCAACCGCCGCCTCAATCTGAGATGGCTGATGTAGTGGCAGCCTTAAAGTCTCTGGCAGCAAGCCAACGGATGATACAGGAGCAGTTCATAGCTCTAAGCCAGAACATACTAAGGGCACCAGGAGTTTCACCTGAGATGATTACTCCGGCAGCAGCTCCAGGACAGCATGAGGCCAGGGGACCACCCCAGGCACCACGCAAAGACCTGCCACCCCCTCAGCGGCGTAGGGATGTTGCTGACCCCCGACGTCTACGCCTGGGGAGGCAAGGAAACCCTTGCCCTGAGGACAGGTATGACAATCCGGAGGGAGAGGAGGCCCCTATAGAGTGCTGCGAACCCTATGAGGTCTCCAACAATACTGTACGACCTCTCCAGGACAGTAGAAGAAAGTGCGGGAGACCAAACCCTGATGATCGCCCGAGGGGCTCTGCTTTTGATCGCTTGAGCAGGGGGTCGGCCTTTGAGAGGCTAGGCCCAGTAAATGACATGCGAGAACAGTTGTCCAGGCCAAGAAGTGCTGTGAGATCCAGGAGGGAGGCAGAAGATGGCCGACCCAGAGGACGAGATGACGGCCAAAGGGAAGTGAACAGCCGACACAAGCCTGCTGCAGCAGAACCCTCCGTCCATCTCGGAGAGGCAGCAGGGGATAACATCGGCCAAGTCAACCCTGTGAGGCCCTAGAATGACTCAATCCAGCGGTTAGAGGATAAGATCGGAGATATATTGAAGAGCCGAGACCCTCTTCAGAGGGGGTACACCATAGGCTCACCCTTTGTGGCAAAGATAGTCAAATTTCCCACGCCGTCAAAATTCAAGCCACCCGTGGTCACCCCAAGGTATGACGGGAGCACCAACCCCGTCCACCACGTGGAGATGTATCAGTCAGCAGCATACATATACTCTATCTCAGATGAGATGAGGTGTCGTGCCTTCTCTGGCACCTTGACAGGGGCTGCCCATGTCTGGTACACGACTCTTCCAAAAAATTCCATTGAAAACTTCAAGTAGTTGGCAGACCTGTTCATCCATAACTTCTGCTTTGGGGTGAGGCCACAGAAGAAGACCACCCACCTGCTTTATGTTAAGTAGGGGAAGAATGAGAGTTTGAGAGACTACATAGCCAGATTCAATAAGGAGAAGCTGGAGGTGGAAGACTATGAGGAGAGCATAGCTATGACAACCCTGATTGGAGGACTCCAGAAGGGGAAGCTGTTATGGAAGCTTTCTGAAGACCCTCCGAGGACGATGGCCGAACTACTGTCGATAGCAGGAAAGGTGATGAACGCCGAAGAGGCGATGACCGCAAAATATGAAGACGAAAAGGAAGGTACTAGTGGGGGTAAATACCCTAAGAAGAACAAGGAGAGGAAGAAGAGGTCCGCGGATGACAAATTCGCTGGTTACACCCCTCTAACGGTCAGCTGTGAACAGATCCTCAATGAGATAAAGAGTGATCAGTCCCTGAAGTGGCCTGAGAAGCTGAGAGCAGCCCCCAGCAAGAGGAATAAGAACCTGTGGTGTGAATTTCACCAAGACCACGACCACGTAACAGACAAATGCTTTGCTCTGAAAGATGAGATTAAGAAGATTCTAAAGGAAGGGAGGCTTAGAAAGTACGTCGCCAAAGGCGCCTTTAAGAGGGGCCGAGGGGACGACCCCAGAAAGAAGCGAGGCGATGCATGCAGAGAAGGTCCTCAAAAAAGAGGGGACGACCCTGACCTCCCGCCGAGAGGTGACCATGGCCCTGTCAAGAGGCTTAATATGATCTTGCTCGGAGTGGGAATGATCTCCGGGGGTCTTGCAGGAGGAGGATCTGAGGTCGCCGACAGGAAGGCCCATGTGGCTGAGGCCAAGGCAGTGACGAAGACGGTACACGCAACCTCCCTGGAGGTCAAGTCAGCAAAAAGGAAGAAGGTTGATATGGACACACTGATAGTGGGATTTTTAAGAATGGACTTCAAAGTCCTCTTAGCCCCACACGATGACCCTCTCGTCATCACTACCAGGGTGCACGGATGCTAGGTGCCGAGGATCTTGGTAGATGGGGGTAGTTCTGCAGATGTGATGTTTTGTCCATGCTTTAAAGCCTTGGGTCTCATCCGTGCTAGACTCGTCCCCTACCATCATCCATTGATTGGGTTCAGTGGGGAAAAGGTTCATCCCCTTGGGGTATATGAGGACGATGTGAGGATGGGGGACGAGTGGCCGAGATGGCTCACCAAGAAGGTCAATTTCTTTATGATGGACGAGCAGGTGTTTTCGGCCTACAACATCATACTAGGGCGTGTGGACCTCAAGGGGTTTGAAGCTGTGCCGTCTATGGTCCATCAGATGTTCAAATTTCCTACCCCTTACGGGGTGGGGGAAGTTCAGGGAGACCAGACGACAGCGCGAGAATGTTACTACAAATCCGCTGAAGAAAAGGAGACACTCAAGAGGGCTACTACCACTTACAATATTGATACCTTAGACCCCAGGGATGAGACGAAGCTAAAGAAAGGAGAGGCCGCGGAAGAGGTAGAATCCATCATCCTCGATGAGGATGACCCAGAAAAAATCGTCCAAGTCGGCAAGTCTCTGAGGCCCAATATCAAGGAAGACCTCATTAAACTGTTGAGGAGAAGGCGAAGCATCTTCGCATGGAGTCATGTAGATATGCCAGGGATTGACCCTGAAATCATGTGCCACAAGCTCAATGTGGTAGAGGGAGTGAAGCCGGTAAAGCAGAAGAGGAGAATTTACTCTAGAGAAAAGTATGAGGTCATTAGGGACAAGGTCAGGAAGTTAGAAGACGCTGAATTTATTAGAGAGGTCATCTACCCTGAATGGCTGTCCAATGCAGTCATTGTCCCAAAGGCCAACGGCAAGTGGAGAATGTGTGTGGACTTTACAAACCTCAACAAGCACTGTCCCAAAGACAGCTTCCCTCTCCCCCGCATCGACCAGATGGTAGACGCTACCGTAGGCCATGAGCTCATGAGTTTTATGGATGCCTATTCAGGGTACAACCAGATCTTCATGAACCCTGAAGACTCGGAGAGGACAACCTTCATCACCGACAAGGGGACATACTGTTACAGGGTCATTCCCTTTGGCCTAAAAAATGCGGGGGCAACGTACCAGCGCCTCGTAAATAAAATGTTTGAAGACCAAATTGGAAAGTCTATGGAGGTCTACGTAGATGACATGCTGACCAAGAGTTTGAAGGCAGAGGATCATGTGGCAGACCTGGAGAGGACCTTTAATACGATGGACAAATACAAGATAAAGCTTAATCCGGACAAGTGTGTCTTCGGGGTCGGAGCAGGGAAGTTCTTGGGGTTCATTGTCAATCAAAGAGGCATCGAGGCCAATCCTGAAAAGATAAAGGCCCTTGTTGAAATGAAGACCCCCAAGTCCATTAAAGACGTTCAGAGGCTCACAGGGAGAGTTGCTGCCTTGAACAGGTTCGTGTCTAGGGCCACAGACAAGTGCTTGCTATTCTTCAAGATCCTTAGGAAGGCCTTCGAATGGAGTGAAGAGTGTGATGAGGATTTCAGGGACCTAAAATCATACTTAGGGTCTCCCTTGCTGCTATCACGACCTGTGCAGGGTGAACGACTTTATGTGTACCTCGCCGTCTCAGAGTCGGCCATCAGTGCATCCATTGTGAGAGACGAAGATGGGATACAGAAGCCTGTGTATTTTAATAGCAAGGCACTCCAGGGGGCAGAGCAAAGATACCCAAGGATGGAGAAGTTGGCCTACGCCTTGATCCATGCCTCGAGGAAGATGAAGCCGTACGTCCAGTCCCATACAATGGTCATCCTCACCGACCCTCCTCTTAGGGAGGTCCTACACAAGCCAGAAAAATCAGGTAGGTTGATGGCCTGGGCTATAGAGCTGGGGGAGTTTGACATTGTGTATCAGCCTAGGACGACCATTAAGGGGCAGGCATTGGCAGACTTCGTGGCTGAGTTCACTTGGGAAGATGATGAGGCCGAGGGTGAGACCCTCGAGAAGATGGATACAAAAGACAGACCCGTTGACACACCCGCAGATAGGGCTGAGACAAGCACTGCTAGAAGGAAAGCGACTGAAAATGAAGAGGGAAGATACATCTTTAGACAGGGGTCCCTCTCTGAGGGTAATTTTTCATAGGGAAAGACTCTGTGGAGCCTCTTCGTTGACGGGTCCTCCTGTGACAGCGAAAGTGGAGCTGGACTGATACTATCAGCACCCGATGGCACAGACGTTGAATACGCCCTGAGGTTCAACTTCAAAGCCTCCAACAACAAGGTTGAATATGAGGCCTTAGTAGCAGGCCTCTCCTTGGCCAAGTCTCTTAGTGTCGGCCAGATTTTGGTCCATAGTGATTCAAGGCTAGTAGTGAATCAGATACTAGGAACCTACGAGGCTAAGGATGAGAGGATGGCTAGGTACCTTGAGAAGGTGAGGTCATTACTGAAGGGCTTCAGAGAAGTGAAATTAAGGAGGGTACCTAGGCTCGACAATGGCCGTGCTGATGCCCTTGCTAGGTTGGCCTCGGCAACAAGAACAGACATCAGGAGGACGGTCCCAGTAGAAATTTTGCTTCGGCCAACTATTGGGGACGCTGAGGGAACACTTAGCAATTGCCTAAATGTTTCTCAAGGAGCTTCGTAAATGGACCCCCTGATCAGATACATTAAAGAGGGTGAGATGCCAGAAGCAAGGCAAGAAAGGAAGAAGCTGAGGTACAGGGCTGCAAAATTCACTGTCATCGGAGACACCCTGTACAAAAAGGGGTTTTTTCTCCCCTTACTTAGGTGTGTGCATCCCTCATAAGTCCCTTCCATTTTTCAAGATGTGCATGAAGGGTCGTGATCAAGCCACATTGGGGGTAGATCCTTAGCGAAGAGGGTGATCACCCAAGGCTACTGGTGGCCGACCTTGGGGAAAGATGCCACAGCATATGTAAAAAAGTGTGATAAATGCCAAAGATTTGCTACCATCCCTCATCAACCTCATCAGCCTCTTACCTCCGTTACATCTCCGTGGCCGTTTGTAGTGTGGGGGATTGACCTGGTAGGACCCTTACCGAGAGCGGTCAATAACTATCAGTTCCTCATTGTAGCGATTGACTACTTCTCAAAGTGGGTGGAGGCCGAATCGATGGTCACGATTACAGAGAACAAGACCTTCCAGTTCATCTGGAAAAATGCGATATGCAGATATGGTCTACCCAACACCCTCATCTCGGATAACGGGACTCAGTTCAAGAATGCCTCTCCACATAAGTACTGTGAGAGGGTAAGTATCAAACAATTTTTCTCCACCCCTGGCCGTCCTCAGGCCAATGGGAAAACCAAAGTTATGAATAGGACAATCCTAGATGGAATCAAGAAGAGGCTTGAGGAGGCAAAAGGAAGATGGGTTGATGAGTTATATGCCGTGTTGTGGGCATACAAGACGACAGTGAAGACCCCTACCGGGGAGACCCCATTCATGCTAGCTTATGGATCAGAAGCCGTCATCCCCACCGAGATTGAGTTTCCTACGCATAGAGTCCAGGTGTATGACCCCCAGAAAAATGCGGAGGAGAGGAGACTCGACTTGGACCTGATTGAGGAAAGAAGGGAGGACGCTGAGATAAGGCAGGCCGCCTACCAGCAGAGGACCGCAAGGTTCTACAATCAGAGGGTGAAACAGAGGCCTATCGCAGTGGGGGACTTGGTCCTCAAGAAGACTTGGCAAAAGACCAACAAGCTCCATCCTAATTGGCATGGCCCATATAGGGTCATCGATGAAGTCGTCCCTGGGACCTACAAACTAGAAAACCTAGAGGGGGAACCTTTTTCCAACCCTTGGAATGCAGATCATTTGAAAAAATACTATCAGTAGTGTTGTAAGGTCTTGATAGACCATAATTGTAATAAGAGTTGCTCCAACAGAACACTTTGAAAATTAATGAGAAATATCAGTGTTTCCCCTCATCCTATGGTTATCAGTTCTAGCACGCATGGAAACATCTACAGAGAACCACCCTCGGCTATAATGGGGACCAGTGGAGGGGACGACCCCACCACTGTCCTCAAGAAAGACGAGGGAAGAATTAAAAATCCATTAAATTGGTAAGTTGATCCCTCGGCTATAATGGGGACCAGTGGAGGGGACGACCCCACCATTGTCCTCAAGAAAGACGAGGGAAGACTGTTAAAAACCATTAAATTGGTAAGTTGATCCCTCGGCTATAATGGGGACCAGGGGAGGGGACGACCCCACCACTGTCCTCAAGAAAGACGAGGGAAGACTTAAAAATCCATTAAATTGGTAAGTTGATCCCTCGGCTATAATGGGGACTAGTGGAGGGGACGACCCCACCACTGTCCTCAAGAAAGATGAGGGAAGACTGTTAAAAATCATTAAATTGGTAAGTTGATCCCTCGGCTATAATGGGGACCAGTGGAGGGGACGACCCCACCACTGTCCTCAAGAAAGACGAGGGAAGACTGTTAAAAATCATTAAATTGGTAAGTTGATCCCTCGGCTATAATGGGGACCAGTGGAGGGGGCGACCCCACCACTGTCCTCAAGAAAGACGAGGGAAGACTGTTAAAAACCATTAAATTGGTAAGTTGATCCCTTGGCTATAATGGGGACCAGTGGAGGGGACGACCCCACCACTGTCCTCAAGAAAGACGAGGGAAGACTTAAAAATCCATTTAATTGGTAAGTTGACCCTCGGCTATAATGGGGACCAGTGGAGGGGACGACCCCACCACTGTCCTCAAGAAAGACGAGGGAAAACTTTGTTAAAAACCATTAATTTGGGAAGTTGAACCCTCGGCTATAATGAGGGCCAGTGGAGGGGACGACCCCACCACTGTCCTCAAGAAAGACGAGGGAAAACCTTGTTAAAAACCATTAATTTGGTGATTTGATACCTTGGCTATAATGAGGGCCAGTGGAGGGGACGACCCCACCACTGTCCTCAAGAAAGACGAGGGAAAACCTTGTTAAAAACCATTAATTTGGTGATTTGATCCCTTAGATATAATGAGGGCCAGTGGAGGGGACGACCCCACCACTGTCCTCAAGAAAGACGAGGGAAAATTTATTAAAAACCAGTTTGGTAATTTGACTCCTCGGCTATAATAAGGGCCAACGCAGGGGATCACCCCTTGTTCACCCTCAAGAAAGACGGGGGAGAGGTTAGTGGCATTAACAAAGACATCAAACCATACAAGAAGCAAATATGGAAGACAGTAAACCATACAAGAAATAAATATGGAAGACATTAAAGAAGACGATGGTATTAATGAAATGCCGGTGTTACATAAAATATCAAGTGTTTTACAAAAGAGAGCACAAAAATGATAAATACACTAAGAGGGTATGGGCTATAGGCAGCCACCCTCTGGGACGATATCGGAGGGCAGGGCCTCAACATCTACAGAAGTGGTCTCCTCAATAACCAGAACTGGATGATCTTCAGATGTGCCGACCCCCTCGACTTGGGATTCCACTTGGTTTAGAGCCTCGGCAATTAGGGGGTCGTCCAGTTGAACACCCTCCAGTGAAGGACGAACCGAGGAGACGACATCGCAAAATCTGAGGACAACCCACCGGCAGGCCGTCCTGATTCCCCTCTCCAAATATTCAAGGACGAAGCCTTGAAACTCGTCAAAAATTTTATAAGCCTCAACAGCATCAGCCTCGGCTTTCCTGACAGCCACTTCGAGATCAGTCTTGTGCTTTGCCTCCATGTTGACCAGGGCCTCGTCCTTCTCTTTGATCAGCAAGTCCTTGGACTTAAGCTCCTCGTCGTGCTGCCTCATCAGTTCATCTAAGACTATGGCATGCTCTGTCCTAGCACTCTCGAGTTCGGCCCTAGCAGTCTCAAGCTCTGTCTGCAGGTTGGCCTCATGCTGAATGGCCCTTTCGGCCTCATGGAACTTCGCTTGATTTTTATCCATCCACTTTGTGGCCGAGGTGAAGGTACAGACGGACTGCATAGAAAAATAAACACATGTCAAGAGGCCGAGAAAACAGTTGTTGAAAGAATGAAATTTAAGAAACAGGTCAAGACCAATACCTTTGCAAGGGAGTGCAGACCATAGTCGTACACTTTAGCAGGAGGCATCTTCGACAGGAACTCGTAGTCAGAGGCCGAAGGTGCAGAAAACATTGAGGCCCTGGTTTCCCTCAAGTTTGCAACAAATGATGAGGGATCGGCCCTCAAATGCGCCAGGTTTTGAGACCAGAAGGCCCCCATACTAGATGAAGAGGTCGTCCCCTCAGAGGCTTCGACCCTGGTCCTCGTCCGAGAATCAGGCCGAGGGTCCATAGGGGCCTCAGACTCCTTCCTTTTATTGCTATCGGTGGTCGGCTCCACCACCGTCGGCCCAGCGGCCCTTGTCTTCCTCGGAGCCTGCTGAGACTCCTTGCCTTTCTTTTTGGCCAATCCAGATAATAAGCTGGTAGCAGTCATTTTCCAAAGATAGTCTGATGTACCTGCAGGACGACCTGATAAGAGGACGACACGTTAGAAAAATGCATATCTAAAGGGGAAACACTTGGAAAAAAGCAAAGAATAGAAAATGTTCAGTATAACTCACATAGTTCAGTCAGAGGGCCGACCCTCAAGCTAGCTTCTTTGAGGAACTGGGGGGTCATCAGGTCTTTAAATTTTAGAAGTTCACCTTCTCTCCCTCGTCCCCTCAGATATTCAACGATGTCCTTCTCCTCCAGACTAAGTCCAGGGTCTGACCTGGCCTTCATGAAAGGATTAGACCATTTTCTGGGGACCCTCGGACCATCGACGGTGGGCTCCCACTCCCCAGAGATAAAGAAGAATCTCTTTTTCCAATCGTGGTTGGAAGTTTGTGCCACGTGGAGGAGTTTCTTCTCAGACCTCCTTGCCCCCAGATGATAGTATCCAGGCTGTTTAGACGAGGAGGTGATGTTGTAGCAACCCAAGAATAGGTCGACCGAGGGCTCGTCGGTGAAAGCATTCTTCCACAGGGAGATGTAGCCCAAGATCGTCCTCCAAGAGTTGGGGGGAAGTTGAGAGGGAGCAACACCAAGGGCAGATAGGATATCTATGATGGAAGGATGCAGAGGGAATCTGACTCCAACCTTAAGCATTTGTTCATAGACTGCAACCTCTCCCTCTTCACAATCAAAAACCCTCTCACACTCAGAGGGAACCCTCATAGTTATGCTGGGTGACACCCCATAGGCATGCCTCCATATCAGGATGTCGCGATCCCTAATAGAGGAAATAAAGGACGAGGCGTGGGAGGTATCAACCTCATCATCTGTATCATCGTCCTCGTCCTCAGTCCCCTATCCCTCTGCCGGAGGGCCCTGGGGAAAATCCACTTGGAAGGCATGGGGAGACAGGGTTATTACAGGGACTGCCTCGGAGGGGAACATGCCCTCGGCCTCTCGGCCTGGGCTTAGGTCAGATGTCTCTCGCCGACCGGAAGGTCCAGCGCCAGTTGGTGAGGATGCTCTCTCGTCTATCTCGCTTGAATGACACTCGGCTGGACGATGGGACGACCCACGTGACTCAGACGGTTCAAATGGTTTTATGGTGGCAAGAGGAATGGGAAATATGGGTCGTACCCAATTAGGGTCGGCCCCTCGTCTCCTCTCTTCCTCTTCCTCTACTCGTCTGATCTCTGCAAAGAGCTTTTCTCTCAAGGATGGGAATTCAGACGCTAAACTGTAAAGCTTCCTAAGCATTAAAAGGGAAGACCCTACACTTGGAGGAATTTGAGGAACTTAACTACAAACAAGTTTGCAGTTGACCAAATTAGACTTTTGGATTAAAAAGGGAATTGATGATTTTCACTCAAGAACATTCAAGAAACAGTTGTCGGAGAAGACACCGGAAAAAGCTATGGGATAACCCAAAGAAAATGCAGGCCCACAACCCTAAAAAGCAAATAGAAATGAAGGCAAAAGAGAGCACTGGGTGAAAGAGATTACCTGATAAAGAGAGCAAGAACGTTGCTAGGCTTGAAGGATTGAAGGCTGTAGAAAATGGCGATGAAAACTGATAAAATTCTAGAGAGCGAAGGCTTGGGCGCGGAGAAGAAGAAGAAGGAGAGAGAGTTTGAAAATCTCTTAAATACCTTAGCAATGAGTGAGCCCATTGACCAAGGCAGGACACAGCCCACGAGGAAGGCATCATTAGGGCACAAAGCCTCAAGAAAAGTGTGCAGCCGCCATGCCTTGGAAACTGGAATAACAATGAGTGTCTGCCCAGGTGTCACTCACCTAACTGATCATACACGCATCCCAATTACAACACTATCCCTCCGCCATCTCAACAGTACCTATGGCTAAGGGCTGGGGGGTGATTGATATACCCGTTTATATCCTCGGCCTGATTGAAGATTGCCTTCAGACGGACGACCCCTCAGATGACCCTATGAGGGGCCGACCCTTCACCAGGATCCAGACGACCCTACGAGGGGCCGACCCTTCACCAGGTTCCAGACGACCCTACGAGGGGCCGACCCTTCACCAGGTTCCAGACGACCCTATGAGGGGCCAACCCTTCTTCAGGTTCCAGACGACCCTATGAGGGGCCGACCCTTCACCATGTTCCAAACGACCCTATGAGGGGCCTACCCTTCACCAGGCTCCAGACGACCCTACGAGGGGCCGACCCTTCACCAGGTTCCAGACGACCCTATGAGGGGCCGACCCTTCTTCAGGTTCCAGATGACCCTATGAGGGGCCGACCCTTCACCATGTTCCAGACGACCCTATGAGGGGCCGACCCTGCTTGTACACACAGTAGAGAGAGAGAGAGGGTTATGTGCATTGTATCCAAGGCCATTAGTGCCCATACTTAGTGGATCACACACTCACAGTGGATATAGGCCAAATTGGCTGAACCACTATACATCATTGTCTTAGTTCCTCTTATACTCATCCCCTTCTACATACTTATACACTTATACATCTCTATGGCTGCCATAGCTGCTACTGTTTGAGCTCACTATCACTTATCCGGTGGTGCTAAATCTTAGCATCATCAATCACCTTCCACGAGACCAATATAACTCGTAGGAACTGACCCCACAGTCGTGGGTCTCCCGGTTTGAGAATACGATGATAATTTGCATATTTCTAGACTTAGGCTTAAAAACATGGCGTTAGAGGGTGAAAACTTGAAACAACCCCCGAACTTCCCCGTGGGTGGAACCAACACCTCCCACGGGACCAATGTAACTCGTAAGAACTCACCGCGCAGCCGCGAGACTCCCGGTTTGAGAATACGATGATAATTTGCATATTTCTAGACTCAAGCAAAATATGGCGTTAGAGGGTGAAAACCCAAAACAGCCCCCGAACGGCCCCGTGGGTGGCAACAACACCTCCCACGGGACCAATGTAACTCGTAGGAATTGAACCCGCAGCCGCGGGTCTCCCGGTTTGAGAATATGATGATAATTTGCATATTTATAGACTTAGGCTTAAAAACATGGCGTTAGAGTGTGAAAACTCGAAACAGCCCCCCAATGACCCCGTGGGTGGCACCATCCCCTCCCACGAGACCAATGTAACTCGTAGGAACTTACCACACAGCCGCGGGACTTCCGGTTTGAGAATACGACGGTAATTTGCATATTTCTAGACTTAGGCTTCAAAATATGGTGTTAGAGGGTGAAAACCCAAAATAGCCCCGAACGGCCCCGTGGGTGGCGCCAACACCTCCCACGGGACCAATGTTACTCGTAGGAACTGACTGCGCAGCCGTGAGACTCCCAATTTGAGAATACGGCGATAATTTATATATTTCTAAATTTAAGCAAAACATGGCGTTAGAGGGTGAAAACTCTAAACAACTCCTGAACGACCCCATGGGTGGCACCAACACCTCCCACGGGACCAATGTAACTCGTAGGAACTGATCCCGTAGCCGCGGGTTTCCCAGTTTGAGAATACGACGATAATTTGCATATTTCTAGACTTAGGCTTAACAACATGGCGTTAGAGGGCGAAAACTCAAAACAGCCCCCGAACGGCCCCATGGGTGGCAACAACACCTCCCACGGGACCAATGTAACTCGTAGGAACTGACCACGCAGCTGCGGGTCTCCCGATTTGAGAATACGATGATAATTTGCATATTTTTAGACTTAGGCTTAAAAACGTGGCGTTAGAGGGTGAAAACTCGAAACAACCGCCGAACGGCCCTGTGGGTGGCACCATCACCTCCCACGAGACCAATGTAACTCGTAGGAACTGACCCCACAGCCGTGGGTCTCCCGGTTTGAGAATAGGATGATAATTTGCATATTTCTAGACTTTGGCTTAAAAACATGGCGTTAGAGGGTGAAAACTCGAAATAACCCCCGAACTGCCCCATGGGTGGAACCAACACATCCCACGGGACCATTGTAACTCCTAGGAACTTATCGCGCAGCCGCGAGACTCCCGGTTTGAGAATACGATGATAATTTGCATATTTCTAGACTCAAGCAAAATATGGTGTTAGAGGGTGAAAACTCGAAACAGTCCCAGAACGGCCTCGTGGGTGGCACCAACGCCTCCCACGGGACCAATGTAACTCGTAGGAACTGACCCCGCAGCCGCGGGTCTCCCGGTTTGAGAATACGACGATAATTTGCATATTTCTAGAGTTAGGCGTAAAAACATGGCGTTAGAGGGTGAAAACTCGAAACAACCCCCGAACGGCCCCGTGGGTGGTGCCATCACCTCCCAAGAGACCAATGTAACTCGTAGGAACTGACCACGCAATCGCGGGACTCCCGGATTGAAAATATGACGATAATTTGCATAATTCTCGGCTTAGGCTTAAAAACATGGCGTTAGAGGGTGAAAATCCAAAACATCCCCCGAACGGTGCCGTGGGTGGCGCCGACACCTCCCACCGACCAATATAACTCGTAGGAACTGACCCCACAGCCGCGGGACTCCCGGTTTGAGAATACGATGATAATTTATATATTTCGACTTGGTTACTGATAATTTTAACTCATATATGCAATTTTTCAGCTTGATTAAATTTTTTGTAAAACAACTTGGTTACTGATATTTTTTTTATGTATCCTATCATTTGTAGGTTTTTTTCACGTGGATCAAACGAAGGAGGCAATGGTCTACAGCATGAAGATTGTTTATATGTTGTGGACAATCAGGATTTTGTCAGCCATGCGGATTTTTATTGTTTAATTTTATGGCCGTGCAGGCTTTTATAATTTGATTGTTGAATTTTATGGCCGTGCAGGCTTTATAATAAGTAGGTTTTACATTTACAGGTTTTGGAATGTCAAGAAAATAGAGGAAACTCTGCCCAATTTTTTTTTTTGGTCTGTGAATTATTAAGACGTGTAATATTTATAAGTTTGTATCTATATTTGTTTATTAACAACGTTCTCGATTCGCAATTTGTGATTTTTTTTATTGTTTTGACAATAATAAATATTTGTAACACCTCGTACGCGTCAAACGTTACACGTAGCAACTGATGGTGCACTCACAGGACCCGCAGTTTTAGGATTGGACCAAAAAAATACATTTTTTTTAAAATTATAGTTAAATATTGTCATGGACTTTGTCCATGACCATTTTTATTTTTTCGTCACACATAAAAATGGTCGCGACCAAAGTCCGCGACTATTTTTTTTGTCACGGTTGTGGGTCACGGACGTGGGCCGTGACCATTTTTTTTTATTTTTTTGTCACGGTTATGGGTCGCGAACTTTGACCGCGACCAATTTGTTATGGTTGTGGGTCAAGGATTAAGACCGCGACCAATTATTTTTATATTTTTTTGTCACGGTAATGAGTCGCGGACTTTGGCCGCGACCAATTTGTCACGGTTGTGGGTCACGGATAAGGTCCGCGACCATTTAAAAAAAAAATTGTCACGGTTCTGGGTTGAGGACTTTGGCTGCGACCAATTTGTCACGGTTGTGGGTCACGGATGAGGGGCGCGACCCGTCACGACATGGGTCACGGCCTAATTCCGCGACCATCTGTCGTGACCCCTCTCGGTCGTGACCATTTTTTGGTCAAGGACTTGGGCCGTGACCCACAAAAATGGGCACGCCCGAAATGGTCACGGCCCAAGTCCGCGACCCACAGCTTTGGTCAGGGATTTTGGCCGTGACCAATCGCAAGTTTTGGTGTAGTGCTTGTACTGTTAAGGATGCTGTCAGTTATTAAAACACCATGGTTTAAGGGGGACACTATATGAACCCAAGGGTATTCCAACCGTGGAGCCATACGCAGAGACAAGAGTTGATCTCGAAAATTACTAGATCCATCGAAAGGTTAGTCATCCAATGATAACCTGTTTCACACTAAGGAAATCATACGCAAACACATGAAAATAAGGACTCTGCAGATCCCTCAGGAGAATGTCAACAACAACACCCTGCCAGAACATATGTCTAACTTGATAGTTTCTTATGATAAAAAGGCTGAATGGGAGGCGAGGGATCTGGAGATCAAATGGGAAGAGTTTGAGGAAGCGTTGGAGGACTACACCAGGGGAATGTCTAATGTAATGATAAATTACGATGAAGCTAGTTCCAGAGATATGGAAGATGTGTATAATCTAGATAATGAAGATATAAACCAGGGGATGGAATACCATGTTGTATCTTAGTCACCCAAGTTCTCGTGGTTCTTCGACCAAGTGGGGATGCCAAAGGAAAGTTGACTGGAGATAACACAAGCGATCCTAAACACTGCACGAAAGAACGCAGTGCCATAACTGAGATGGAGGGGGCCCATGGCTATATTAGTAAGAAAATTTTTGCCCGAAGTAAATTTTAGTGACGTCGATAGGGATGTAAGGTTCCTAAACAATAGGTCCTTATATGTAATGGCTAGTATTAACGGTGTAAGTTTTGCAAGGGCCTTGATGGATGGGGGAGAATAGATAAACGTCATGCCCATCAGTTTCTTCCATGCATTCAATATTCCTAAGGCAAGATTGATACCAATGCATTTGGTAATTTCTGGTGATGATAACCAGTCCTCTAAGTCGATTGGGTATGTGAATGTTGGAATTATTATGGGGAACCTTACTTCACTCATTAAATTTCATGTGACTGAGAGTGATACTTCTTATCGCCTTTTAATAAGAAGGGTGTAGATGCACAATCACAGTTTAATCCCTTCAACATATCCCCAATGCTCAGAGGCAAACATAAAAGGGACTTAAATCATTATACGTGCGATGAAGAAACCCTTTGTCACTGAAGAGGATCACTTGGTGGATGCAATGTTCTACACAGAGCTAGAGGAAGATGCCAGGGTCATAACAAGAAGAATAGAGGGAGCTAGAGTTCCCTCTATCAGAGAATGGATAGGGCATGTGAATATTCAAAGAAGTGAGGAAGCAGGAAGAAAAGAAAGGAGGTTCATCATGCTGATCCTAAATCCCAAAATATCTTAAAATAACTCAGAGATAGAACGAGGCTCAAGATGGACTCGATAGAGCACGGAGCCAATGACAGAGCATGCTAAGTAGGTTTCTGAGAAATAGATTTGCAGAAGTTTCGAGGGAAAGGAAAAAAAGGTAGTTGTATTGGCTTGTAGATTGTGCAAGAAGAAGATAACAGAGGATGGGAGGGTGATTTATCTCCTTTATAGGTGTGAACGGGCGATCGAAGGAGCTTTCCCAGAAGCTGACGAAGAGGCTGACCCGATGTATGAGTGTTTCTTAGTAGACTAGCAGGGGTAATGTATGGTTATAGACACCTCTAACACACACGAGTTTGTGTAAGAAGTGGGAGAAGAGCCAGAGTACACGATGGATCGCCTGAAGCCACAGGTGCAGGAGCTGGAACAATTGGATTTAGTAAAAAGAAAGAATACCTAAATCCCATCTTCATTTTGAAGGATCTGAACAAGGAGAAAAGAAGGGCCTTGATTGAAATAATTCAGGAGTACAGAGACATTTTTGCTTGGAAGTACACAAAAATGGAATGGCTAGATGAAAAAGTAAGTTGCCACAAGCTTAATGTTATGCTTTTAGCTATACTATTAAAATAAGCCACAATAACTTACAAGGATGAGCTAGATCTGAAAATCAAAAAGGAGGTGCAACGATTGCTAGCGATGGGGTTCATCAAACCAATAAAGCATCCATTTTAGTTGTCAAGCATTGTCCTAGTGGCAAAGAAAGACATACTGGCCGTGTCAAGTAAGAATAGCTATCCAAGAAGAACAAGACCACAAATGTGTTCTAGTGTGCGTGATATCTAGGCTCAAGTGCAAGCTTTTCGCTCAAGTAATAAACCCGGTAAGTCGGGATCGTATCCACAGGGAGAAAAGGACAATAAGTAAGAATAGCTAATTTAACCCTCAAGTGATCCAAGAAGATATGAAAAGATGTTTGTTGGTGATCTTTGAAACTATTATAAACTAACAACAGTAATTGATGCAATGAATAAACTAAGTGCTTAAGAACACAAATTAAAGAGAGTGAATATAAAGATGGAAAAAATATAGGTTAGGAAACAATCCCCCAAACCCTAGTAATTTATTAGATAGAATGCTAGAATTATAAATTATAAATTGGAATGAATCCAATCTTTATAGATCCAAAGCATTACATATATGAGAGTACTAGCCCGCATCATATGAAATCAAAGGTAAATATAACGCGGTGTAGGACAATTATACTCGCATCCTATTCTTAAACATCCCACGTACCTAGGGTAAGAGAGATTAAAAGATCTACCATGGTTGTAGAATTATCTTAAACGATTCGTCCAATTATTTAATTTAAATTCTATTTCCTATATAGATAAATTACAGCGGGATGGGTTCATGCATCCCAACCCTTACAAATTAGATAAACATGATGAAAACAAAAGAAAACTCCCAAATTAAAGTGCAGGAATTCATAATTAGATCTAAAAATTTCAGAACAAGACTTGGGAATGGAAAACGAGAAAACAATAATTAATAACACTAACTACGAAAGCAGTCAAAACAGTGGATTTAAAATTACTTGGAGAATGAAGAAATCTGAAACTAAAACTTGAATCTTGAATTGAACTTCAATCTTGAATAGTAGCAAAATTTCCAAACTAGAGTTCTTGGTTACAAGAACCCTTTAAAACTAAAAAGAAGGCTACACTAACTCTAAAACTTATCTAAGAACAACTCCCCTTGGAATGACATAGGGATTGGCCTTTTATAGATCTCAAAAATGAATTTTCCCATGCCTCTCCACGTTTTACAACTAATAAAAACGAATTAAACAAGAAATTTCAAGAGTTGTCTCTTCAGCTTCCAGAATTAATTTCAACTTTTGACTTTCTGTCTCCAACTTTAAATGGGCATAACTTCTTCACCGTAGCTCGGATTCCGTTTTTTCCAATGTTCTTGTAATTTAGAGATTTTCAACTTTCTAGTTGGCCCCACCTCCGTACTAAGGCTGAAAAATTACGAAAATGTCCTTCAAATCTCCATTTCTTGGGTTCTTTCACTGTTTTGAGTTCTCCTTCGCGCTAACTTGCATGAAATACCTATAAAGCACATGAGAAATACACAAAACACGAAATACTTTCGAAAAGAGGTTAGTAGCATAACTACGATACAAATCCAAGCTATTTACACTGCATGGGATCATAAAAATACCAAAATCAAGGGAATAAATGTGAAGAATATGTGCCTAATCGTTACTCCCGGACTCGTTCACTAAATCCATAATTAATTCTTTCGAACAACTTCCCATAATTCAATCTTAGTGTGTCACACCTAATTTATCCAAAATATTTTTTTAAATTATGATGTCACACTATGCCGTCTTCAACACCTAATTAATTTTATTCATTATTAATTAGATTCTTAAATCCATGTATTAAGTACTCATCAAATTTAAGACATGGAAAATATTAAATTAAATTTATCTCTATATAAAGAAAAACTGGGTGAACTGTCAGAATCTGCCGACCATCGATCGATCGACCCCAGACCTTCGATCGATCGATCGAGCAGGTCTTCGTCTTCTTCGTGAAGACAGATTCAGCCATGGATGAATTTTCTCAAACCCTGGTTTTCTCTACCAGTAATCTTAAGCCCTCTTAACATTAATACATGCTAGGAACCTTATTAGGAACCTCCAGAATGTCCACCGACATTATTAATTCGTCCATTAACTACAATTTATGAATTTGGGGAAAAATTCATCTTTAACCCTTTACCCATTTACACCCCAAATTCCTTCACCAATTCCGTTTCTAATTATCCAGATATCATCCTACCAGATATGTATCAATTTATAATATCAAATTTTACATGAATCCTCATTCAAACTCATAAATCAGATTATTATTTTCAACAACCTCATGTTTATGCCATGAATACCCAAAACGAATTTTAATCAGTCACATCACATGAATATGAATTGAAAAACAGATTCAATACTATTGCAAGTTATCCACTTGCCTTAGGTTTCGTAGTGTCTGATTCGGAGATGAATTCCAAGGTTGAAGATGATCCTTGTTGGCTCTCTAGTGATCCCCAAAACTGCCTTTAACTGCTATTAGGGTTCCTTAACACACTTAGCCTTTTCTAAACTCCCCTTAGACGTTTCCTTATTTCTTCTAATTTAACAATTAACTCAAATCCCGTTTTTTGCCCAATGGGCCAAGCCCAAGTGACCCAAATGCCCCCGTGTGGGCCCGACTATGTCTAAAAATGTCCCGTGACCCGTTTACTACCCTCGGGTACACTTTTCCGACTATCTCGGCCCATCCGGACTCAACTGTACACTCAGAATTGGCATCCGAATTAATTTATAAAAATACTTATTCCCCCACTCCTTTTTAGTCTATACTGACTCCCGGTTGAGATAAGTGCGTACTTGTCATTAATACTCAAAATGACATAATTACAATATTACTATTCACTTAGTAAATACGTTTTCCTTAAATATTAATCATTCGCTTCCCGATTAATGTTTAAATATAATTTTTTTCCTAATTAATTCAATTAAAATTACGACTCACAAGTAATTTTCAATTCTCGAATTAATTAAATATTTAATGCATGAAAATATGGGGTGTTACACGAGTTCCCAAGCAAGGAAAGAAAGAAATGGGGGATACACTGGTGGGCTTTGAATAAACTCGATAATTTTGTCCAGCTACATCGGCCAGTACTTAGTAGCATAGAGAGAAGTCACATCCCCCTTTCTTGTTATACTGGGAATGGTGATTCGCCTGAAGATTGTTGAGATAATGGACCAAGCGACAAAAGAGGTATAGAAAGAACAAGCCTCAGTAAAGGTGGCCTTACGATGAGACATCTGGAATATTGGGCGAGGATCCCCTTGATTAAAACCAAATTGAAGGCTACACCGATTGGGTTTGTAGTGCTCCGAAGTATATCCCCACTCAGTATAAGAAGGTAAATAACTTGGAGAGAACAAAAGCACGACAACCAACGAAGGATCTTTAAAGATAAGGTCCACAGTGGTGTGTTGGACCAATCTTGATTTATGTTGGAAAAAATCCCAAGTGTGGACAAATATTTCTTCATAATAAGGCCTCATGACAAAACTGCCAGACTTGTAAAAAATAGGGAGTATGTCCTTACGTCTTTATTTTTTGTGGGGACAATATAAACGAGGGGGCTTGATGGATTCTCTAGTGGTAAGAGGGATGTAGGTGACTGCTATCATAGGGAAATGGGTATAGAGGAAACTTGTTAAGAGTATGGTGTTTCCAAAGTTGGATAGGTTATATGGCCAAGGGACTGTTCCATGTCTAGATAGGTCATATCCAACCAGGTGTAGAGGGAACCCAAGGCCTGGCTGCTAAAGGAAGCTCAAAACCTTTGTCCAAACGAATGAAATGTTGATGAAGTCTCTTCGGGGATGGTCATTTGGTTTCCCAGGCAGCACACAATGGAAAAAATTGACAAGTATGTAAGCTGGTAGCTCCAGAGATGTACCTTGGCCCTTACCAGCAATAGAAGAACCATACTTCTCAGAAGGATCTCAAAAGAATTAGTTGATAATTGGGTTGAATGTGGTGTTGTTGGAGGTCCCCGTGCAACTTTGACAAATTCGATCCAACTTTGATCGGTCAGTAGCTTCTTCGGCATCTAGGGCCTCATCGGAATAATGCAAGGCGCCTGTGGTCTCAAGCCCAATAACTTCACTAACATCTTCCAGCGTTATGGTAAACTCACCCCATGCATTCATAAAAGTGTGGGTGGTAACGTTCCAACGAGAGACTAAGACTTTGAGGGTAGAGTTGTGTTTATAAAAAGTGAACTCATCAAACCACTTTTCCCGATGGATTCCAACCTTAGTGAGAGCATCAATATAAGTTTCCTGCATACACATATTTCAGGTAGTAAAGTTAGTCGGGGAACCTCTTAGCCCTTCAAAATCTATCTGGGAGCAAGGGAAGTCTCCCCGGTCAAGACGACAATGCATAGTCCCCTCTGGGGGCCAGAATCCCCAAACGTCAGCATCGTCATCTTCATCACCAAGTGTTAAGGGGTTACACTTAGCGTTGAGAACAATAGTCAGGTAGAAACACAGTTTCTCCTGATGAGCGTCCATCAAGTTGGTGGCATCCAAAGCAGGGGCAGGAGTGGTGGTGGTGGTGGAAGGCAGAACAGTGGTAGTGGGAACAACTGGTAAGCCTGGTGCAGTATAATAAGACACCATGGGAGAAGTGTAGAATGAAAAGCTTGAAGGAAGAGAGAGTGGACTGGAAATAATGGAGTAATAGAGGTTGAAGACGACAAAGGAAAAAAGAAACATAAGAAAAGCTTGAGCAATAATGGCGGGTATCACTTTCTGTCTCTAAAACCTTTGTAAGTATGGAGGCAAACAAAGAGACGAAGGAGAAAAATGACTAGGTGTTTAGCATAAGACATTTGAAAATCAAGTATACTTTGAGGTTCCCATAGAGGCACGTGCCAAGCCATTAAAATGATTACAAATGGACACGTGGCACTTTAAGGCATGCTCTGACAATTTAAAAGACAACTTCATGTCATTAATTAGGTGACTCTTAGTAGAGAAAAGGCTGCTTTCAAGAGAAGTAATGATTTTTGGCGCTAGAATTTTTGAAATGGGTATTTAAAGCCAAAACGATCAATTAAAGGAAGACCCCACATTGCAAGATTGAACGATGTTACAACGAGTTGAAGATGCATCGGGGATAATTTTTTACCTCCCAAGAAAAAAAGGTTGCTCATAGCACAGTTCCAAAAGAAACGATGTCCCCTTGCCATAAGTCTAAATGAATATAATTTCGACTCAGGTACATTGGGGATAATTTTTCCTTTCCAACAAGTGGAAAACATGGATATACACAACAGAAATAGAACGTGGAGAATTTTGCAAGTCCTAACGCTAGGAATTTTCCATTAGAGATAACGGGGAGAATTCTTGCTATTAGGGGCAGTCCTAATGAAAATGCCCACTCACTACAAATTCAGTACATAGTGAAACGAAATAATGCAGACTGGGGAGACTTTAAGGAAAAAATGGAAGAATTTTTTCTCACAACATAAGACGGTTCATCGGATTGAGAAGTTTTTTTTTTCGTGCACACATTTTTTCTTATCATAACAAATCTCTACCCTAAGGTTCAAATGTAGGGGGGATTGAAGGTAATCTCTGAATTAGAGAAAGATTCCATAATTAATAAAAGATACCCAAGATAAGGAAGCGAGGTAGTTCATCGAGGCAACACAGCAAAGCATCTCAGCGAGGCAGCTCAATAAAGAGGCTCAGTGATGCAGCGCAGTAAGGAAACTTGTCGATAGAGATCTTCTTTATCTTCCTTTCTTAGTTAGTCTGATTGTATCTTTTAAATACATTGTTTGTAATGCTATAACGATTGGAATATTGAGTGTGAGGTCAAATGGTACTCGCGAGAGTACAGTCCTAGTAGGGCTTGGGAGTGCTTACATGCTATCGAATGACCTCGCCATGGGAACTTTAGAGGGACTTGGTTTGGAGGATTGAGAAGTGAGTCCACATTAGGTATTGTTCGAAGTAAATGGGAGAGACGAGGTGAATTTGGCCGAAGTAAATGGGAGAGACGAAGTGAGGCCCCATAAAGTGAATAGATATAGGTTGATCATAGGTTTCTCAAAGGACGGCTTGGATGGTTTGTTGTATCCCCATGACGACTCATTGGATATGATCATAATACTCCATGAAACGACTATTCAGAGGATTTTGGAGGAAAATAGGAGTTCAGAAGATGTATTGTTATATGATTGCTTCAAAATGCTCAGGCTATCTGAAACAAAGTTACAGACTTATCAACACCTACCTATTGGATTCTCGACGAAAAAGCTATACCCCAAGGAACCATTGAGCTAGAAGTTATGGAAGGAACATGGACGACCTGTAGCACGTAGGTGGAGAAATCATTTGTGATGTATAAGAATGTGTCATCAGCCTACAAAATTATTTTTGGTAGAATGGGGTAATCTAGGCACATGACCGGTAACAAATCGCATTTTACCAACCTTGTGGATCGCAAGGAAGAAAAAATTACCTTTGGGGATGGGAGTAGGTCTAGCATATTAGTATGAGGTTGCGTGAATATTTTTGACTTTCCTAGGCTAGACAATGTGTCGTATGTTAAAGAGTCGAAGGATAACTTAATAATCATAAGCCAACTTTGCAATGCTAAATTTACGATAAAGTTTGGCCTATTGGAATGTAACATTTTTGATCAACTTGGTAAAATTTTTCTACTAGGTGCGTGGAATTTCTACAACTGCTATAGTATCATTTCCAAGTCCTCTTTAGTACGAAATAGTGTTAAGGTCTCCACAATGGACCTTTAGCATCAATAACTAGGCCACGTTAATTATAGAGATCTTGCGAGGTTAGTTAAGAAAGACCTAGTGCGTGGCTTACCATCAATTGGGAATCCAACTTCCTTCGTTTGTAGTCCTTTATAACATAAAAAATAAATCAATATCTCTTGGTGATGGCTAATGACTTTTAAAGATATTTTATTGTTCATTTTTTAGGGAATAGTCTGATGCTTGTGAGTTCCTTACAACCAAATGCCATCTACTTTAAAATCAACATAGTATTTACATTAATAGGTTAAGAAGTGACATGGACACAAAGTTTATTGATGATGGTGTTGGTACATATTATGATAGAATAGGAATCAAACACGATTTTTCAGAGGTAGTCATACTTCAAAAAAAGGGGATTGTTGAGAGGAAAAATAGGACTATCCAAGATATGGTGCGATCCATGATCCTAGGTATGAATGCGCTTAGATGATTTTGAGAGGAGATGGTTAACACTGCATGACACACGGTGAATATGGTTTTATCTTTTTCCACACACACTTCACACTCCACATGAGTTGTGGAGGGGTAAGAAACACAACATATCGTATTTTCGAGTTTCTGAGAGTATTTGTTATAACCTTAGAGACATAGATCATTTAGTAAAATTCAAATCTAGAAATGTCAAGGTAATACCTTTAGGATATTCATCGACTAGTAGAGCCAATAGGGCCTATAACCTTAAAAGATCTAAGGTCATGGAATCAATAAACATCACGATTAGAGATGATGAACCAACTACATTTATTGATCATGATCTTTCCCCGGTGACCATCCCATTGTTCCCCATACTACTAGGGTGGATCCCCTTTTTAGAAAAAAAATCTATTATCTTGGGTTCGAAAGAGTCATGAGCCTACCTACATACATGGTGATCCCACACAAGGTGTCAAAAATCACGCTCAACTAGAGAATATGGTTAGGTAATTTTACTACACTTCCACATTATATCCGAAGAATGTGAAGGAAGAACTAAAGGATGAGCATTGGATAAGTGCTATGCAAGATGAGTTGCTTCAATTTCAAATAAATGATGTTTGGGAATTACTCCCCTGACCTAGTGAGACTAATGTGATTGGTACCAAGTGGGTGTAGAAAAATAAGATGTATGAGAATGGTATCATCATCATCATCATCATCATCATCATCAATAAGTATAGGTTGGTTACTCAAGGTTACACACAAGTTAAAAGCGAAGAATTTGACGAGATATTGGCTCATATTGTTAGCCTTGAGTTTGTCACTTACTTCTCGCCATAGCACATCATCCATGGTTTAAGATATACCAAAAGGATGTAAAAATTTTCTTTCTTAACTACATTCTTCAGGAGGAGGTTTACGTGGAACAACCAAAGGGGTTTGAAAACCTAAAACACCTAAACAAGTCTTTTATCTAAAGAAGTCCTTGTATGGTTTGAAGCAAGCCCCTAGATTTGGTACGAAAGGTACTTATTATCTCTTAGCTCTTGGATTTAAGAGAGGAGGAGTTAATATAACGTCGTTTGTAGGATAAAGGGTGGTTATATCTTAGTTTCCCATGTCTATGTGTACGACATAGTCTTTGGATCCACGTGTTCCCTACATTCTCACACCTTTGAAGAATATATGGAGAGTGTATTTGAGATGAATATGGTTGGTGAACTTACTTTAGTACTAGGTCTCCAAGTGCATCAATTAGAGGATAGGATATTTATATCTTAATCTAAATATGATAGGGATCTTATGAGAAAGTTTGGTTTAGACTTTGCGAAGCACTCTCGTACACCCATGAGTTCTTTAACAAAGCTTAGTAAAGAAACTTTAGGTAGAGACATAGGGAAAACACTCTATATGAGTATAATATGTAGTCTCCTCTACTTGATCGCTGGTTATCCCAATATCTTCATTAGTTTAGGAGTTTTCGCACATTACCAATCATCTTTAAAAGAGTGCTTGCACTTACTCGTATCATCGAATACGTGAGTGGCAAGCTTTCTTATGGTATTTGGTATTCCTTCTATACCGATGACTGTTTATTGACTTGTTCGTAAGCCGATTAGGCCAGGGATGTTGATGGCTGTAAAAGCATATCGAGAGGATGCATTTACTTTGGGAGTTATCTTGTCTCATGGTTGAGCAAGAAGTAAAAATTCATTTCTTTGTCCATGACGGAGGACAAGTACATTACTTCTAGGATTTGTTGCACACAAATCTTATGGGTGAAGCATATGTTGGAGGATTATGGGGTTACTCAAGGCACGATGACTATTTCTTGCAATAAAAAATAAATCCGAATTATCAATCAAAATGTCCTATAGAAATCTAATACACTCCCATGAACCCAAAAGTGAAAAGGTACAATAAATGCAAGTCTTTAAAAAAATCTTCAACATCTTTAAGGCTCTTTAAATCAAATCTATTTGCTTTCCTTGATCTTTTTTGTGTGCTTTCTAAATGATCATCAAAGTCCTACACACAATAAACAAAACAAACACCTTCGTGACGTATCGAGTTTGAATTGAGATAAGCACAAATCAAGTATCAAATCAATTAAAATCTCAAATCTCCCCCATAATTCAAACTCTCACTCCTCCCTAATTCATAATTCGTCCCCCCATTTTTATTTTTCCGAAAGAGACAACGAAAACAATAAAAATAAATAAAAGCGGAGTGTCACGACAAGCATAAAAAATATCGACAATTACGTGCATGCAAGGATATACTCAAAAGGCTTTCACAATTTATTTTCGATTTAAATTTTTTTTCAACCAAAGATAATTTACAAAAGAAACACACCTCATGAATTTACACTAAGATAACCAAATCGTGGAAACGGAATGAATGTGTGTGAACTAATTTGATAGGAAAATCAACTCAAATATTCATAACAAATGTGCACGATGAAGATGGATACTCCTAATGAATGAACTCAAGATCGTCTTTAGGTGTAAAAAATTGAATTCAAATGACATCAACTCAATCTAATGAACAAATCGAAGGCTAAAATGATTTCCACACCAATGACGTCTAAAACTATGTAATGCTTTTTCAAGACTTTGTGAGGCCATGCAAGCACGTTGATTTATTTCCAACCAAACTCCCTCATATATAATAATGATTATATTTTGCTATTCAATTCTTTTCTTTTGAATCATCATATAAAACTAAACTAGTTTTTCCTTTGCTACTTTTTACAATGCCACACTTTTTTTGGCTCTTTTAAACGGTGACTTTCATGCAAAGGCTATTTGCTCCTTGTGTAGCCATTTCCCGTGTACACTCATCATTTTTTCATTCAAAACAAATTCGTCACAGGCAACGGTTCTTACATTCATTACTTTCATTGTCAAGTATTATCGCATATGGTTTATTTTAAATACATGATTGAGATGAATGTATTTCGACCAACATATGATAAACAAGTACAATAATCAAATAAATCCGTGCAAGTGTGCATTAAAGGAAATCATAAGTCAAACATGTAGAAAGTAATCTCAAATCTCATCTTAACGGCTCCAAACATTATAAAGCACATGGATGAAAAGATGTATCGTCTCAAAACACTATCAAATTGTCACATGCATATGAAATGTTGTTGTGACTTGGTCATCCTATAAAAGTATTTTTGTCTTTTTCAAAAAATTTATCAAAATAAAAACTTTTGGGTTTTTTAAAATTTTCTTCAAAAAATAGAACTTCTTTTTGAATTTTTCCAAAACTTTTCAAAAACAAATTCCTGTTGGATTTTTCAAAAAATATATCAAAATGGAAAAAAATAAATACAAAAGTGGTACACACCAGCAATAAGCATAAAATATGATCATGAGAATCATCCTATGCTAGGAAATAAGTCTAAACCTTAACCATTAGGTGTGGAGGAGTTTTTCAAAGGTGGTGACATCCTAAGAAAAATATCCATCAAATCATGTGAAGTCTTGACTAGATACTCAACTTGCTCTCTAAAATGATAAAAATCTTTCATATAATGTGAAGGATCATGAGAAGTATCATGTGTGGGTGTGCACGTGAGAACACGTGTAGTAGCATATCGAGGTAAAAACCTATGAGACAAACAACCCAACTTGAAGAAAAATTCCTTAAGGTGTCCTCTCTTATTGAAATGGGAATAAATGTAAACGGGTTTAGGAACATCTCTCTCAAAATGACCAGGACGCGCTCTCCTACAATGAAATGGACTCCTAGGTGGGTTAGGTTGAGAGCCATATGGATCTATCACAAACTCGGGAATCGACTCAGGTGCAACATGGGAAGTAGACGCACCATCATAACCTAGTCCTAATCTCTCAGCATTACCCAAAGCGTGACAAAGGAGTATATTTCCATCATTATTAGATGTATCCTATATAGTAACATTGACCTCCTGACCACGTTCGAGATCTCTCTTGAGTTGGGACACACGGGATTCAAGTTCACTCTTTTCCCAGCCTAAGACGATCAACTGTTCACCTAAAGAAACCTTCACCTTCTCAATTTGACTCGTCGATGACTCACATCCACTTAACACTTCTATCTCTCTATCCAAATATAACACCTTAAGATCTAACTCTTAGTATAACTTCTTAGTTTTTAAGGTCTCGGCGTATAAATCTCTAAACTCTTTTTGGAGATTGCTTTCACCCTCAATTTCAATCTCACTCTCACTAGAAACACTCAAATTATCATCGGGTCTATCATGTATACAAGTGTCCTCATCATCATGGGATGAACTAGATGTGCTCACGTGACTAGCCATAAAGGCAATACACATACTATGTGATGATTCATCCCTGGAATCATTCACCTCATTGTCACTATCGCTAAGAATGGCTGTCATAGCAATTTTCTTCCCCCTTCTCTTTATCATAGTTGGAAATTCAAAAGCTTTTTTCCCTTTGCCCTCTCACTCAAAACCTCTCGCCTCATTATCTTTTTTATCGCTATCTTTGGCCTCTTCTTTCTTTTTATTTTTCTCAAACATCCTTTTATTGGAAGAATTTTCTTTAGAAAATTTGAGAAACCTTATATTTTTTTTTTGCAAACATGGACACATCATCAAAATCAAACTCTCCCTTAGACTCAGACTCGCAAACTCTCTCTTTCTTAATCTTCTTAGACACTTCCTCACCTTTTCAAGATTGTGCCCTAAGTGCAATCCCTCTATCCTTAGGCTTAACGATTTTGGGAAACGTGTTGATCTCATAAGTTTGAAGGTCTCCTATGAGTTGTTCTAAACTGAGTGTATTTAATATTCCCAAAGAAGTTAAAACAGTGAGCTTAGGAATAAAATAAGATGGGAGTAACCCCAAAATATTTTTAACCACCCTCATCTCTTCAATTTTCTCACCCAAATTAAACCTCGTATTAACTATATCTGATAACCTGTCATAGAACTCATCAAAACATTTGGACTCTGACATGGTGATAGTCTCAAACTGCATGGTCAAATTTTGTAATTTAAGCGCCTTAACAACGTTGGTACACCACGTGTCAATTGGAGGATATCCTATGCCTCTTCAGACGTGGTGCACATCATAATACGACTGAACTCGTCAGGAGTGACGGCTTCATAAATGGTGCTAAGGCCACCGGAGTTATAGGTACTCCAATTAAAATTATCATCAGTCCAGTCAGACACAAGTTTATGATTGGTAACATTTTTAACGGTGACAGTGGGAGGAGTCCACCCTCTTTCACGAACAATCCAGACACGTTCATCAATAGCCTTTAAACCAGATTTCTTGCGGGCTTTCCAATAGGCATAATTCGTGCCATCAAAGAGAGGCAACCGATTATATAAGTTCTCTATCGGGAAAACTACGAAAATTTTCAAAATCAGATTTAAAAAAATTAATATCACAAAATTTTTGCGAAAAAGAATCACTCGATAATTTGGAGCAACCGACTCTGATAGTAATTTAACAGCGTGAGTAGTCAAAATGTATTAGTTGGGAACACAAAAAAAACAGGATCACTCGATAACTTGGAGCAACCTGCTCTGATACCATTTTGAGAATGCGTGATATTGATTATTTATTTAATTCGCAAATTTTCAATTTTGAACTTATTTAATTAGAGTCAATATTCAATCCAAATTAATTAAACCCTGATCATGCAAATATGTGATATAAATAAAAATATATAACTCAATCAATCATAAATAGAGCAACAAACAAGATTCAGGAAAAAAATCCTTTTGAGTAAAACCTTTTATTTCACTATCTAACATAAATCACAACTTACAATTACATAGAAAAATCTACAATGAATCTCCCATAGAAAATCCACATAGACCGAAGCCTAGCACTAGCAAACATCCCCTCGAGAACCTCAATGACTGCAGTCGTCAGCAAGTAGCTCCCACAAGAACTACCGATCCAACGGTAGAGATGGGAATCCACAAAGACAAACTTCGAAGAAGTGTTTGGGTTCATCAAATGATTCACAAAAGGATTGGGATGTTTGGGTGAATAAAAAACTAGGTTTTTAACCTTTAAAGATGATGACTAAAAGTCTGCAGATTTGTAATTTTCGTGTATCAAAACTCTTAATGAAAAAGGTCTCAAAAACAGGTATTTATAGCTCAACAAAAAAATTAAGGCGGTGCATGTCGTCCGAATGACATTGTCATATCGTTTGAAAGATAATAGATGTCATTACTAACGACCTAAGAAATGACCATTAAAAATGTAAAATGGTATGTGGTCATTTGAAGCACCAAAGAAATCACCCTTCACGTGACCTATCAAACGACACGTGATGTCGTTCGACTGACTTGTCATTGCTGCCTTGTCGTTTGAACGACAGGAGCGAAAAAATTAATATTTTTAAAATCTTTCCTACAGGTCTTAAAAAAATATTTTGACCTAGAAAAAATGCCTCATTTAGATTTAAAACATCGTCGAAAAAAAATCCTAATACTAAAGTAAACCATTTACGAAACTTAAACACATTCTGTACAAAATTATACCTCATGTCGCGCATATGTTGAAGATGCTTGAAATTCGGATCCAACTTCATGAATGTATGAATGTGAACTTCATCAATGGTTGTAGCAGTATACGACATACTCTTATGTAAAATCAGGAATACTAAAAATATGTCCTTACATCATATTTTTGTCATTTTCCCTACAATTAGATTGTATTCTTATGTTTATAAATTGAACAAATCCAAAAAGATTTTAGTTTCTCTTAGAATAATGTCATATAACATTCAAAAAGATTTTCTTTTGATAAAAATTTTCAAAAATTCAAAAAGACTTTTGTATTTTGTTTTACACCATATATGGGTGCGCATTTAAGATGTTCGAATCACCATTTCACTTTATACATTAATTTGACTTAATCATGGTATTATTGGACTTGGCTATATTCGTTTTTGGTACTTAATAATTCATGTTTGGCATTGTGTCGTTTATTATTGATTAATACCTTCATTCTGGGCTCGTTATATCGTATTGATTACACATATGCATGAACGTTTGAACAATGCACTTGCTTATAATATTGTGAATAGGAGTTTCTCATCTCAATCATTCTTAATAACGAACCAGTACAAGGAACTAGTTGTGCATGTAAAAACCATTGTCCGAATTTCTTTACTGAAAATTGATTGATATATGTTTAAGTAATGAAAAAGGGCTACGAAAGAAGCAGGCTTTTTTGTGTTAAAAGCCATCATTGGTAAGAGTTTAAAAGAAGTATTCAACACATAAAACAGAAGTTCCAAAGCCAATTTTGTTTCATTGATGATTCATTAAAATTGAAGAACATGATTCCTTCAAAATTTTTGAGAGTTTCTGATTAAAATATGAGATTTTGAGGGTGTTATAAGTTGAAGATCAATGGGTTGGCACAATAAAATTCCTGGAGAAACTTTAAATAGTTTGGTGCTATTGATTTGAGAAGCATTGAACGTCATAACATTTTGTATGAGTTGAGTCAATTTCACTTCATTCATATTTTTTCACAAAAGGTTGAATTGAGTTATTTATTTAGGCATGTCTCTTTAATTTCATGCACCGTCATTACATATGCCTATGTTGACTTTCTCACGCATTAAATTAACACTCTTTCTATCCATTTCCATGATTTAGATGTTTTCAGGCTATTCCATGGTTTTTTTTTATAATTATATGTATATTTTATAATCAAGAATTTCAAAAATTCCAAAAATAGTTTGTTAGGTTGTTGAAGTTTCACAATATATACTTTGTTATCTATCCCTTGTGATAATAGTTCAAATGTGTATACTCGTGATGACAAATTTTTAGGTTTAGATTCTAAACCTTTGTCTATTATTGAAAAAAGGGGAGAACAAATTAAAAGGGACTTTTTATTTAAAATCCACACATCACGGTATTTTTCTTTGCTTCACATGTGTAGATATTTTTCTACATTGATGATATCATGGACTATACGATATAAGTATACAGTGGAGATAATGTTGCAGGTGTCTTTTTCTTTTCGTATTTTAGAGGGACATTAGCAGAACTTGTCTTAGGGGTTATGTTTTGGTTTTGTGTTTTGTATCGGAATAGATAAAGGGGGATATTTGTAAGTGCAAAATTTATGATTGGTCATTATGTTTTTAGTTTGACATTTTTTATTACACCCCACGACACCATCATGTACACTCTCAAGGCTTAAATTAAAGGCAAGTTAGTGACCGAATGTGAAAATAGAAGATTGAAAAGTTCATTTCACCATTAAAACATATGAAGAAGGTATGTGAGGTTGATTATGTGTAAACGTTACATTAAGGGGCATTTTGCAAGTCTTTGACACAATTTTTTTCCCACATTTCTAAGACATCTCGTTAAAAGGAGGTACGGAGGGTTGTTCGAACGAGGTTCTTCAACTCATTTGATATCATACATTCAAATGAAACTTCAAATGAACTATTTTTCTCGTCGAGATGGAATGTCATTCTCTCTCTCGTTTGATGTCATTCAAACGACTTTACATAGGGTGTTCGAGCGAGGTCCGGTTCATTAGAACGAGCCGATAAAAACATGTTATTTACTTGGTTTCAAACATAATCTTTTCAAGTATATCTGTTGGAGATTTTTCTCCTTATTTAAGATATATAAACTTTCACTTCTTTGAAAGCCTTTTTCTATATATTTTATGATCAAACACTTTGGTTTTCCAAATCCAAACCCCTTGGATGTTTTGTGATCACTTTATTAAAACTTGAAGAAGACCTCACATGTTCATATCGCTATGGAGTTGATCTTTCGTTACTAAATGTAGGAAAGGAGTTTCCTAAGGTTGATCGGTGGACAATGAGGCAAATGGAACTTGTTGTGGAGCGTTGCTAGGTCTGCACCACTTTCTATTATCAATAAGGAAGAAGACATATATAGTATTCCATAATTTATATTAAATTAAATAAATTATATCTGCGAATATTTTTGTGCATTTATTTGGTGTGACTAGTGACGTCACTACAAATTATGTTTTTGTTTGAAATTGAATTGAATATAAAATGTGATAATGAAATAATAATTATTTTCCAAATAAAAATAATTATGTCAATGAAATAATTCGAGTGACTTTGGAATGATTAGAAGGTCTAGTTACCCCTTAAAAGATTGGATTATAAATCCCATATGCTAGTATATGGTTTGGGCTAGACTTTAGACTAAGTAAATATGATTTTGGACTTAATGGATCTAGGTCCATATGGGGTTTAATCTCAATTTCACGGTTAGGCATATAAAAAGGAAGCTTAGGTTTATGTCAAATAATTTTAACACTAGAGAAAGGAAACCCTAGAGAGAGGAAGGAGGCTACTTGGAAAAGAAGAAAATAAGGCAATTGCACATTAGAGAAAAGAGAATTGGGACAACTTGAATTGATGATGCATCTATTAAGCAAAGGTAAGTCTAGTTAATATAATTATGTAATTTGATTTATGTTATAATATGATTATGTATTGGATTGGAAAATTAATTTGTTAAATCTTAAATTTAGAAAAAAATAATCAAGTAATTAGAATTAATAGTCCTTTTATGGTATTAAGATGAAACCGTGATAATTCTTTATGAAATTGATTAGGATTTAGATTAATTAGATATGATATTGCCCCTTTATGTGATTTAAATGAAATTCCCTCGATTTTGGGAAGAATTGGTAGGAAATAAAAACCCAATTGATTGAGGATTGAAAATTTATAATGTTAATTCAATTGTGTAATTTTCCTTTAAATACATGTTTCAGTTAATGAAAAATTATCTATATATATAATGGAATTGGTGTAAGAACATGTATGAAGAATTGTAGTATGTTGGTTTGGTGAATTGGGAGCTTAAGGGGACATTAATGGAGGTTTAGATTGTGCAGAAATTTTCTAGAGCAAATCCATCAGTTTCAGGCTATTTTTAGTGTGGTATAACCAGGAATATGACTTTCTAGACAACATAAGATCCTAGTTAAGTTGCGCTAAGAATAAGTGGGTATTGACTTCATAATTTTTGAAATTGTGATGAATATCTTATGAATATTTTCTTAATAGCCTGCAATGTTGAAATTTTCTGGAGCAAATCTGTCACTTTGGGGCAGTATTCGGTGTAGTATCTGTGACACCCCGCCTAATTAAATACCGGCCGATCACTCCTTTATTAAATTAAATCAAGGTAAACAGTTGGTTCATTCTCAGCATCACTGTCGATGAAAATAATTTTTCCAATTTAACACCCTAAATAATTAAGCTAAGTGTCAAAACATTTTCCATACAAAACTTTCCAAATTTTAATTAAAGAAAAGATTTATTTTAATTAAAACAACATTTCTACAATAAAGAATCACACCACAATAAACCAAATAACATAATACATTCGTCAATCGAATGTCAACAAATGGAACTAAAACCACAAATCCATCCTGAATAAATCCCATAGGACAATACTGGAAATAAAAGAAATACAAAATCCCAACAATAAATGAAATGATAAAAAGGGCGACACGTGCCAAATAAATGAGAATAATAGGAGTGGAGTCAATAACAGAAGCCGTCTACTCAAGTGACCTGCAACTCCCACCTAAGCTGCAGCTCGTCCTTCTCAAGGGATCCTAAGCAAGACGCCTCTGTGGCTGGGCACCTGAAAATATACATATATATATACAAGAGAGAGAGAGAGGAAAAGAAACGGGTCAGAGCCCGAAAGTGTGTTTGATTTTAAAATACGTTAAGCAAGTATTTAAATTGATACAGGCCAATGCAAATCATATTAGTTCGACACTCTCTTGAGAAATTCTCACCTCTCTTCTAATGTGCACGCCTATCGTACTAACCTTCCCAAATAATTTAGTTTATCTTAACTTACTCATAAGCTTTCAAAACCGAATGATGACAATGTTTTAAAAAGGTTACTTTCAATTTGTAGCACTACTCTCGTTTTAGCTTCATTAAATTATAAAGTTTCCCAGTGTCTTCTCATACTTTCACAAAACAAGTATTTATTATTGCGTCATCAACTATGTCCTACTTATCAAATCACAGTAGGCAATTTAAAGTTTATAACCTCATATATATATATTAACTACTCGTATAATATATATATATATATATATATATATATATATATATATATATATAACAGAACGCCAACTAAATTATGGTGCGGGCATACTCTGCTATCCAATCCCCGTATCGCTCACACAAAGGGAAATACAAGTTCGGAATCACTCTCGAACTGTATTAACATATACAAAACAACGTTGAGGCGAAGCATAGATTCCAAGTCCAAGAGGTCAGTACATACCCACACGTCTCTTAGGACCGTCCGACTATCAATCTGATAGCCCGTACCTAGGATCTCTATCTTCTAGGGTACGAATCAATATCCCCCATAAAGCAACACAGGATAAGATCGTCCCAGCGCGGTAACCTCAGGGATAGCAAGTAGCGCAGGTACGTTTTTCACATGTATATAATATATGTACACACAATCATATAAATATACTCATTTCATCATATTAATATAGGTTCCTCTCGTAACCCATAGTCACAACATTTATCCTTAATTTTCTCATTATTATGATTACGTATAAGGTTTCGTCTCTAACCTTAACTCGAAGGGTTTTCTCACTAGCTATGTGACACTCGTGGATTCTATCCATCCAAGTAGCAAAATCAGTAGGTAAACGTCTATTCACTATCATAAGTATTTGACGTAATCTCTCACTTGAATTACGTAGTTTCCTCGTCCTTTAAAGAATTGTCCCTAAAATACAATTATCATCTCATAATAAGGTTCTCAACACTTAATCATATGCCCTACTGGTCTCTCCTATATCCCAAAACATTTTATTCATAAAGCCCAAAAGCTATTTCACGGTGAATTATGTTCAATTAATTAAACAAGGGGAAATAAGAGTCTGCCAGGAATGGTCGATCGATCGAGGTCTGGGGCTCGATCGATCGAACCTTCGATCGATCGAAGCTCTAGGCTCGATCGATCGATCAAGCAGGTCTGCGAAATCCTGCAGAAGTGCAGTTACGGGTTTTACCAAAATTCTTCACCCAAATCAATATTTTCCAACACTAATCGTCCCAAAACTCCTACTACAAACATAATAACATATTTCCAGATGTTTTTAACGTTAAGCATGCGTATATCCATCATTAAACAAGGTTAAACAACCCAAAATCTCATTTAAACATCAAGAACCCTAATATTTTCTTAACTTTTGTTCTAATCAGTTTTCTCCAGAATTTCCTTCTAACATAACATCAAAAATTCGTGGGTTAATCATCTACTTCACATACTATTTCCAGAATATGGTTATAATGTTTTCTACATGGAAATTCCTTTCAAAATTTGGGGTTTTCTTCCATTGATTACACTCCTAATCATTCCTACACTAATATGAATATTGCACCAACGAAAATACGCAAGTTAAACACTTGCCTAGGATTTCAGAGGTCTGGTTTCCTGCTGATATTGGTGTGGTTGCGTTCTCCTCCTCGCCATCTACGCGTTGGTGGTGACGGTGGTGCAATTGGTGGTGTTTTGGCCTTGAATCACCTTGAGAGCTCTCTCCTCTCTACTCCAATGGCCGTTCTAGGGTTCTGAATGTTCTAACCCTAAAAGGCTGACTTAAATGGCTGCTAAGGATGGCTGAAATTCGTGGGTTTAATTACCCTATTTTGTAAAATGACCAAAATGCCCTCCCGGGTCACTAATTAAGCCTAAAAACATCCCGAGACCCAAACTAAACCCCCGGGTACACTTTTCTGACTATCTCCACCCTTCCGGACGCGTTGGCGCACTCAAAATGACCATACGAACAACTTATAAAATATTCACTTTTATATCTCAATAATTAGTCCCGACGCGACACGGGCGCGTCACGACTAAAATTCTCAAAATTATTATTTCATTCACTCGTGACCTATAATATAACCCATATCATATATTACTATGCTCATTAGTAATATTTGACAATTTTATATAATTACTAACTCTCGTCACGTTAATAATTATAACATAATTAATTTCCGGATTTTTATTAAATAATTCACTCTCATTAAATTTAATAAAACCCCCAAGTTAATATAGCATAAAAATACGGGGTATTACATACTTCCCCCCTAATAACGGAATTTCGTCCTAAATTTCGGAAAATAAGGCATACCTGATGAGAACAAATCTGGATATCTCTCGCGCATATCTGCCTCACGCTCCCAAGTGGATTCCTCCACATTATGGTGTTCCCTCTGGACCCGCACAAGTGGAAATATCTTCGACCTCAATCTCCTCTCAGTATAGTCTAGGATAGCCACCGATCTCTCCTCGTAGGAGCTATCAGGCTGTAAGTCGATCTCCTCTATCGCGATGCGAGTATGGGCCATATCATCTCGAAGGTATCGTCTCAACGACGAGATGTGAAATACATCATGAATGCGATGTAGATGTTCCGGCAGTCCCAATCTGTATGCAATTGGCCCAATCCTCTCTATGATGGGAAATGGTCCCACGTACCTCGGAGCCAACTTTCCCTTCTTCCCGAACCTCATCACTCCTTTCATGGGAGACACACGCAGTAACACTTGGTCCCCCACATTAAACTCCCTGAAGAACCATTTCGCATCGGCATAGCTCTTCTGTCTGTCCTGGGCTACTCGAATGCGACCCCTGATCATCTCAATCCTCGCAGAGGTTTCCTGAATCACCTCTGGTCCTAGCAACTTGTCATCCCCCACCTCAAGCCAACAAGTTGGGGAACGACAAGGCCTGCCATACAAAGCCTCAAATGGAGCCATACCAATCGTGAACTGATAAGAGTTATTATAAGCAAACTCTACCAGTGGAAGGTGTGGCTCCTAACCTCCTCCAAAATCGAGAACACACATGTGTAGCATATCCTCTAACATCTGATTAGTACGCTCTGTCTGCCCATCTGTCTGTGGGTGATAAGCTGAACTCAACCTCAACTCAGTACCCATAGCCTCCTGAAAGCTTTCCCAAAAACGCGACACGAAAATCTTATCTCTATCGGACACAATATTCAGGGGAACCCCGTGTAATCTGACAATCTCAGCGATGAATAACTGAGCATACTGACCCGTGGTATAATTTGCTCGCACCGGTAGAAAATAAGCCACCTTGGTCAGACGGTCTACAATCACCCAGATAGAATCGTGGCCCCTCTGTGATGTAGGCAACCCTGTAATGAAGTCCATGGAAATACTCTCCCACTTCCACGCAGGTACTTCCAATGGCTGAAGCAATCCTGACGGTTTCTGGTGGTCCACCTTAACCAGCTGGCAGGTAGAACACTTGGCCACAAACTCAGCAATGTCCCTCTTCATCCCACTCCACCAGTATTGTCGCCTCATATCCTGGTACATCTTATCGCCTCCCGGATGTACTGCAAATCGGGACCCATGAGAATGAGTCATCACTTCATGACGTAACTCTGCTCCTTCTGGAACCACCAATCTCCCATTAAATCGCAAACCTCCATCAGAACTAACAGAATAGGACTCAGCACCCTCGGCTAGAAGTCGCACAATCTGCTCCTGGCAAAACGGATCTGTGGTCTGCGCCTGTATCACCCTCGTAACAATCTCGGGTGTGACTGACATCACGGATATGAAAGAACGTGCTACGGCGTCTTGGTGACCCAGCTCTTTCCACTTTACTCTCCATATGTCTGCTACATCTTCTACCGGTCTACGTCTCAACGCATCAGCAACTACGTTGGCCTTCCCCGGATGGTACTGTATGTCAAACTGGTAGTCTTTCACAAACTCTAACCACCTGCGCTGACGCATATTCAGCTCTCGCTGAGTGAACAGGTACTGCAGTGACTTATGGTCTGTGAACAAACGGAATTTCTCTCCCAATAGATAGTGTCTCCATATCCTCAATGCAAATACAACCGCTGCTAACTCCAGGTCGTGGGTGGGGTAATTCTTCTCATGCGGCTTAAGCTTGCGGGAAGCAAAATCTATAGCCTTATCCTCCTGCTGGAGTACTCCTCCAAGTCCTCATAAAGACGCATCAGTGTAAAACAGGTACTCCACACCCGGTTTCGGTAAGGCAAGGATTGGTGCTGAAGTAAACTTGTCTTTTAGCTCCTCGAAAGCTAATTGACAAGCATTATCCCAAACATACGGTACCCCTTTGCGAGTCAAATTCGTCAACGGACCCGCTATCTTGGAGAATCCCCGAATAAATCTCCTGTAGTATCCGGCTAACCCCAAGAAACTACGTACCTCTGTCAGTGTCGTGGGCTGTCCCCACTCCCTCACTGCTGATACCTTACTCGGGTCAACTGCTATCCCTTGCTCAGAAACAACATGGCCTAAGAACTGTACCTCTCGCAACCAGAATCCACACTTCTCGTACTTAGCATACAACTGATGCTCTCGCAGAGTCTGAAGAACCTGCCTCAAGTGCTCGGCATGCTCCTCCTCGGAATGGGAATATATCAGGATGTCATCTATGAAGACAATGACAAACTGATCCAAGAACTCTCTGAACACTCGATTCATTAAGTCCATGAATACGGCTGGAGCATTAGTGAGGCCAAACGGCATCACTCTGAACTCGTAAGACCCATATCTCGTCAAGAATGCAGTCTTTGAAACATCCTGCTCCCTAATACGTAGCTGATGGTACCCCGACCTCAGATCTATCTTCGAAAAGAAACTCGCTCCCCTCAACTGGTCGAACAGATCATCGATTCGAGGCAACGGATACTTATTCCCTATCGTGACCTTGTTCAATTCCCGGTAGTCCACACATAACCTTAGTGAACCATCTCTCTTCTTCACAAACAAAACCGGAGGGCCCCAAGGTGAGGTACTTCTGCGAATGAAGCCCTGACCCAACAACTGCTCGATCTGATCTCGTAGTTCTCGCATCTCTGCCGGAGCCATACGGTATGGTACGCGTGCTATAGGTCTCGTATCTGGCAATAAGTCTATAACAAAGTCTATCTCTCGACTGGGGGGTAGGCCTGGTATTTCCTGAAACACATCGGAATATTCCCTAACAACTGGAATCGAATCCAAAGGAATCACGACCTCCTTAGAGGTATCCTCCTCTATGTAATACAAATGAGCGGTCGAGCCTCCCTTTGGGCGAGGCATCGCCACTACAAACATCTCCTTCCCCGGAATGGCAAAAACAATGCTCCCACCGAAGCAATCAATCATGGCTCTATAAGCTGCGAGCCAATCCATACCGATAATCACATCGTGCTCATGCATGTCTAAAACTAACATGTCTGCTGGTAATACCAGACTACCGATCTCTATCCCCACTCCTCGGCATATAAAGAAAATAAGTGACCCATTCCCCAATGGTGAGTCTACACACGTCACTGTGCTCTCTGCTGTGGCTAACAACCCTAAGGCCTTCGCAAAATGCGTAGCTATAAAACAATGCGTGGCCCCCGTATCAAATAAAACCCGACCCATAGTACCATGGATAGGAAACGTACCCTCAATCGCGGGTGGTGCCTGTGGAGCTGCTGCCTGGTGGACGTTATAGACACGTCCATACTGTAACTGCCCCTGCTGCACTAGAGCTGCTGGAATGGCTGGCGCTTGGGCCGGAGCTGGAAGGGCAGGTGGAAAAAGTGGCCTCTGTGGCTCATTACGGGCTCCCTGCTGTTGTGGGGCCCTATCGCCTTCTGGGCAATCCTGACGCTTATGGCCGTGCTTTCCGCACACAAAACACTGGCCTCTGAAATTACCTCCCCACTGTCCCTGCTGACCACGACCCTGCTGGCCGTTACCTCCACGCCATTGGCCCTGTTGCCCCTGATGTGCACGGTGTTGGCCCTGCTGGCCCTGTTGCTGACCCTGCTGTCGGTGCTGACCCTGTTGATTAGGCTGACCTTGCTGTCCCTGCCTATAACCCCCATTTCCCTGCCTGGGATCACCCGAACGGAATCGCTTAGCAGGGTCCCCCTGATGGGAAATCTTCTCGTGCTGACGAGTCTGTCCATGAGATGGTGCCCCACCGGCACCGTTACCCCCGGTCCTGCCCTGCTGGCTGGACTCTCCTGCTCTCTTGCTTCCTTGAAGGTGGAAGCGGTGATCCTGGCAATGTAGTAACGCTGCATTGAGTACATCAGTGAACGTACTCAGGGATAAGTTCCCAATAAGGTGCTGACGGATCCTCCAAGCTAACCCCTCGACAAACAACAAAATCTTCTTGCTTTCAGTAGGTGCCTCATCTGGAACAATGGTGAGAAGTCTCGTGAACTTCTCCTCATACTCTGCTACAGTAAGATTATCTTGCTTCAGATTTAGTAGTTTCCGCCTCATCTCAGTCTGCACTGCAGGTGGAAAGTACTTGCGGTCAAACCGCTCCCATAACATCTGAATAGGGATCGTGTCCCTCTCCCCCAAAGTAGTAGTGGACTCCCACCACTGCAACGCTGCTCCCACTAGCTTAAAGGAAGCCAATAACTTCTTTTGCACCTTGGTTCACTCATACACGCGAAGATGCCCCTGGATGTCTTTCTTCCATTGTCTAACCGTGACAATATCGGAGCTACCCGAAAACTCAGGGGGATGTACTTTCTGAAAAGCATCCCGAACCCTCTCCCATGCAGATGGAAGCTGTGCTGGTACTGGCGCCACTGCCTGAACCTGGGGTGGAGCCTGCTGAATCACTGCTATCGCGGCATTCACCGCCTGAGCAACTATGGCGGCTACTTCATTAGCATTCATTGTGCCTGGTGCCAGAAGTGCTGGCTGCTCGGCCTGGGCACGCCTATCTCTCGGAGCACGTCTCGGAGGCATCTGAAACGTGAACAAAATTTATTAGTCTACAGTTATCATCGGATCTCAAATAGCTGAAGACTTAAACGTAAAAGCAGGAATACACCAATCCTAAAAATAGGGCTCTATAGCAAAAACGTTGAGTTGAAAGCGAAATAAGCCGTACAGATCCTAAGGACACTAGAACCTGATGCTAGGATACCACCTGTGACACCCCGCCTAATTAAATACCGAGCGATCACTCCTTTATTAAATTAAATCAAGGTAAACAGTTGGTTCATTCTCAGCATCACTGTCGATGAAAATAATTTTTCCAATTTAACACCCTAAATAATTAAGCTAAGTGTCAAAACATTTTCCATACAAAACTTTCCAAATTTTAATTAAAGAAAAGATTTATTTTAATTAAAACAACATTTCTACAATAAAGAATCACACCACAATAAACCAAATAACATAATACATTCGTCAATTGAATGTCAACAAATGGAACTAAAACCACAAATCCATCCTGAATAAATCCCATAGGACAATACTGGAAATAAAAGAAATACAAAATCCCAACAACAAATGAAATGATAAAAAGGGCGACACGTGCCCAATAAATGAGAATAATAAGAGTGGAGTCAATAACAGAAGTCGTCTACTCAAGTGACCTGCAACTCCCACCTAAGCTGCAGCTCGTCCTTCTCAAGGGATCCTAAGCAAGACGCCCCTGTGGCTGGGCACCTGAAAATATACATATATATATATACAAGAGAGAGAGAGAGAGGAAAAGAAACGGGTCAGAGCCCGAAAGTGTGTTTGATTTTAAAATACGTTAAGCAAGTATTTAAATTGATACATGCCAATGCAAATCATATTAGTTCGACACTCTCTTGAGAAATTATCACCTCTCTTCTAATGTGCACGCCTATCGTACTAACCTTCCCAAATAATTTAGTTTATCTTAACTTACTCATAAGCTTTCAAAACCTAATGATGACAATGTTTTAAAAAGGTTACTTTCAATTTGTAGCACTACTCTCGTTTTAGCTTCATTAAATTATAAAGTTTCCCAGTGTCTTCTCATACTTTCACAAAACAAGTATTTATTATTGCGTCAACAACTATGTCCTACTTATCATATCACAGTAGGCAGTTTAAAGTTTATAACCTCATATATATATTAACTACTCGTATAATATATATATATATATATATATATATACCGCCAACTAAACTATGGTGCGGGCATACTCTGCTATCCAATCCCCGTATCGCTCACACAAAGGGAAATACAAGTTCGGAATCACTCTCGAACTGTATTAACATATACAAAACAACGTTGAGGCGAAGCATAGATTCCAAGTCCAAGAGGTCAGTACATACCCACACGTCTCTTAGGACCGTCCGACTATCAATCTGATAGCCCGTACCTAGGATCTCTATCTTCTAGGGTACGAATCAATATCCCCCATAAAGCAACACAGGATAAGATCGTCCCAGCGCGGTAACCTCAGGGATAGCAAGTAGCGCAGGTACGTTTTTCACATGTATATAATATATGTACACACAATCATATAAATATACTCATTTCATCATATTAATATAGGTTCCTCTCATAACCCATAGTCACAATATTTATCCTTAATTTTCTCATTATTATGATTACGTATAAGGTTTCGTCTCTAACCTTAACTCGAAGGGTTTTCTCACTAGCTATGTGACACTCGTGGATTCTATCCATCCAAGTAGCAAAATCAGTAGGTAAACGTCTATTCACTATCATAAGTATTTGACGTAATCTCTCACTTGAATTACGTAGTTTCCTCGTCCTTTAAAGAATTGTCCCTAAAATACAATTATCATCTCATAATAAGGTTCTCAACACTTAATCATATGCCCTACTGGTCTCTCCTATATCCCAAAACATTTTATTCATAAAGCCCAAAAGCTATTTAACGGTGAATTATGTTCAATTAATTAAACAAGGGGAAATAAGAGTCTGCCAGGAATGGTCGATCGATCGAGGTCTGGGGCTCGATCGATCGAACCTTCGATCGATCGAAGCTCTAGGCTCGATCGATCGATCAAGCAGGTCTGCGAAATCCTGCAGAAGTGCAGTTACGGGTTTTACCAAAATTCTTCACCCAAATCAATATTTTCCAACACTAATCGTCCCAAAACTCCTACTACAAACATAATAACATATTTCCAGATGTTTTTAACGTTAAGCATGCGTATATCCATCATTAAACAAGGTTAAACAACCCAAAATCTCATTTAAACATCAAGAACCCTAATGTTTTCTTAACTTTTGTTCTAATCAGTTTTCTCCAGAATTTCCTTCTAACACAACATCAAAAATTCGTGGGTTAATCATCTACTTCACATACTATTTCCAGAATATGGTTATAATGTTTTCTACATGCAAATTCCTATCAAAATTTGGGGTTTTCTTCCATTGATTACACTCCTAATCATTCCTACATTAATATGACTATTGCACCAACGAAAATACGCAAGTTAAACACTTGCCTAGGATTTCAGAGGTCTGGTTTCCTGCTGATATTGGTGTGGTTGCGTTCTCCTCCTCGCGATCTACGCGTTGGTGGTGACGGTGGTGCAATTGGTGGTGTTTTGGCCTTGAATCACCTTGAGAGCTCTATCCTCTCTACTCCAATGGCCGTTCTAGGGTTCTGAATGTTCTAACCCTAAAAGGATGACTTAAATGGCTTCTAAGGATGGCTGAAATTCGTGGGTTTAATTACCCTATTTTGTAAAATGACCAAAATGCCCTCCCGGATCACTAATTAAGCCTAAAAACATCTCGAGACCCAAACTAAACCCCCGAGTACACTTTTCTGACTATCTCGACCCTTCCGGACGCGTTGGCGCACTCAAAACGACCATACGAACAACTTATAAAATATTCACTTTTATATCTCAATAATTAGTCCCGACGCGACACGGGCGCGTCCCGACTAAAATTCTCAAAATTATTATTTCATTCACTCGTGACCTATAATATAACCCATATCATATATTACTATGCTCATTAGTAATATTCGACAATTTTATATAATTACTAACTCTCGTCACGTTAATAATTATAACATAATTAATTTCCGGATTTTTATTAAATAATTCACTCTCATTAAATTTAATAAAACCCCCAAGTTAATATAGCATAAAAATACGGGGTATTACCTTGCCAATTTTTCTTTTTGAAAAAAGAGTTAAATTTATATAAGAAGATATGGTCTCTAGTTTAATAATTTTGGATCTTCGATGAATATCTCATGAATATTTTCTGAACAATGCGCATGGATGAAATTTCTACCAATTTGCTGGAAATCGATCGATTTCTTTATTTTTTTCTTAGGTTTGAACCGGGGTTTGGTTAGTTGGGTTAACAAACCTAGTTATAATAAACCTCTTGTTAGGTAACGTAATTCATCAGGGAGAGTTTTGTTTTGAGTAAACATCTTAATTAATAGATTATAATTAAGTTAAGACTTTTGAGATTAAGAGTTGAAATCTTATGCGTGTAGATTAAATTAAGTTATATGCAAAACACCGAATATGCATGTTCGTGAAATACGTACTATATGGCATATACTTATCAATCGTGTGATGACGATTACTATAGTATTATGGCTAATAGTGTTTGGTTATACCCTAGGCCTGAAGATGACGCCACTTCAGTATCCCGCTCAAGAAAATAATGGGTTCTACTCTGGGCCGCGCGATAGTGACCTCCTTAGTACTTTGTTAGATAGATATGGTCCATACACTGGTCCGTGCAGCGATGACACTTCAGTATCCTAGTAGATTGCGAGGGGCTCTACCCTAGGCTATGAGACAACATCACTTCGATAGTCTGGTAGTTTGTTATAATATACTTGATATGAGTAGTACTTATATGGATAATTTTGGTATATACTTGATATGTATAGAATACTCATTTGCGAATATTTTGATGAGATATACAATATGTAATCAAGGGGTACCCTTGGGTCTAGGATTAAACGCATGTGATATCTAGGATTATTGGGCTAGAATAATTTAATAGATACTAAAAGACGGGAAAAATACGGAATTATATTATAGTCCAACTCAATTATATGGTTATATTAAAGAGGCTTAATGTTAACGTCAATGTCGAATTTACTTTTCAAGACACAAGCAGCTGTGTCGCTTCATCCCAGAGATCATTTAGTAGTTTATCCCAGAGATAATACTAGCACTATATATTTGTTTGATATCATAGTTATGTGCTTCACATATAATATGTTTCAGTTAATTATTTTATGCATTTACTTTTGTTACATTCATCCTTAGAATGATATTCAATTTTTTAATGCCCACTAGTTTGTATTATCCCTCATCAATCTATTATCAAAATTTATGGAGTGTCACAACATAAATCCTATAATTAGTGGAGTCTAAGTTTGTAAGTTTATCTGTGTCATTCTGTAATATCTTAGTTGTAACAATGTTGAAAAAGTTTTTTTTAATAGCTTTTTTCCTTATACCTCGTGTTATTGGTTGTTTGATTCAATTTAGAACAATTATCTTGCATGTTTATTTTCACCCAATTAATCAAGATAAAATTGGATTAAATTGATTTTGGATAGTTTACAACTTAATCTACGAATTAAATATTTCACCATCTGACCACACCGCTCTAAAGGTTTTTCAAAGCGTAATGTACATTGTGTTACTTATTTATGAGTTATAGGAGGGCCATCGTGATTAACAGGTTCCATGAATGCCTTATGCACTTGGTTAGTTATTCTTGGGCATAGGCAATGCCCTACTGTGGATTCACATAGTGAATGTGATGATGATATTTTAATTTTGGCGTGAGAGTTCCTATTAGATGTGACTATTGAGTTTGGAGTACTCATATGGGTTATATGCTAGTGATTGTGTACTTTATAAGGTGGTTATCTGGTTCAGTTAACCAATGATGGATTTTTCTCACTGTATGAGGATACACATAATGGGGAACATTTATGACATGAACAATTGGGTTATTTTGTGCACTATAATGCTAGGGATGGCCTCAACTGCATGAAGTGGTGTATGGTCACGTGTGATGTGAGCACAATGACATTATTAGGGTGACTCATGAGTGGAGGCCCTTATTGGGATGGTTAAATGTTTAGATGTAAATGAGTGGTTGAAACATATTGGATTAAGGATAGGAAATTATTCTCTATTGGATGTTTGGGAAAACCATGATGTTTTTCGAGTGGTGTTAGATCAAGTAAATCAAGGAGTTTAGGTATCATTCTTTGTAGGGGTGAGCCTTTTGTTGGAATAGTCACAATTAAAATTTATCTCATGATGGATATTGTTTTGTGTGGATAGTTCATAATTGCATGTTTGGTCTTAGGCCAACAAATCTTAATAACTGAATGCACTAGGTAGTAGTGTATTGGGAGGGTTTCTTCTTTGGATTTCTCTTTTGAGACGTCTTCCACATGAATCTTAGTAAGGGTCATGAGTTGAGAGGTGCTTGGGCGCTAGGATATTTGATAATTATGTTGGGCATTACTTATGTGGAGAAATAATGCACGGAGCGATGAGATATTCCAAGGTTTAGGGTCAAGGAGTGCAACATCGAGATCACCGAGGAATGTTCGAACCATCGGTAGTGTAGGTTTGGAAATCGCACAAAGAGTCAAGTCACGAGTAGTAGGGCATAAAGACATGACTTTGCTTTATGGTTACATCTTATATATCCTTGAAATTTATATATATATAGGTGAGTGTATGGGCTCCCCAATGATGCCATACAATGGTAAGGCGTATCAGAGGCTTATTTTATTTATATCATGGCTATATGGGTATGAGATAGTTGTGTATAACACTATAGTATTTGTACGATTTACATTGTGATGTTATACTTTGGGGAATTCCGAGGATAGAATTCCCGTATTAGTGGGAAGAATGTAATAACCCGTATTTTGATGTAATATTTATTAATTGAGAAATAAATTAATAAATGAGACTAAATATTACTTGTATAATTTGGTAATAATAAAATTCATAATTTACATAGTAATTAAATTTATATGTGATGAGACTTTTGTGCTGCGTGTGATAAATAATCAATTAGTGACATTAATTATATGATACTGGAGTATGTATTATGCGCAAAATAATATTGTGTGTTTATTTTATATACGCCGTGAGGTATTAGCATTTGGATTGGACAATGGATTTAAGGAGTCCCGATTTTGTAATTTTAGGACTTTGTAATGGTCCCTTGGGGTAGGTATACCTTTGGGCTAACATTTGGACTAGTCTAGGTAGTTTTTTGGGCTCATTTGCAGGCCCAAAATTAGGCCTATTGGTGAGCTATGAGTTTAACAAATTTTAAATGGTATTAACCTCATTAGTTAAACACTTTACACACAAGACTCAAATCCTATCTACCCCTGCGATTTGGAAGAATTTTGGAAGACCTTTGGAGAGGAAGAGGGAAGGATTAAGAGGAGAAATCATTCGTTCGTTTTGTTCAGGCAAGAAATGTCTTTCTTTATCAAAGTCTAATCGATAAGTTTTTTATGATTTCATTATCACGTAATTGATTTGGGATTTAGAAGCATGTTTAGATATTTAATCTGGAATTTTAATCACATTTGCATTAGATTTAATCAGGTTGTGGATTTAAACCATTGTTGGAATTATAATTTGAAGTCAAATTGGAGATTTTGTTGGGAACCATACATTTATTTGTGTTAAGATATGATTATGTGATTATAACTCATGATTATGATTTAATTTTGTTTATAAGTTGAATCCATAAGTTAATTGGGTGATTGGATACAAAATCGTATGTGTAACTAGACCTTTTATTATGGAAAGGAAGAACTAGGGTTTTATTTTGGGATTAGAAGAATTAAGCCTTTAATTAATGTTTTTGATCTTAAAATGTTGTGGGAATCATTTATAATAATGAGCCTGTGATTAGGTTTGGATTTGATTATGCTTGGGTTGCTGGGATTAAGTTTAAATGCATTAATGGAGGTGTCCTTTCATTTTGTATTTATGGGACAAGGAAGACGAAGATTATCAATCTCGTTCGAACAAGATGGTTATTTTAGTTCAAATGAGGTGTTAGGTCATTCGAACGAGTTGTGAAGTTTCCTTCAAATGAGAATTGTTTTTCGTTCGAATGAGTTGCACTGCTAGCAATCGTTTGGGGTATCATAAGCGGATTTTGATTTTAATGGCATTATTATTTTGTGGATATTTCTTATGCGCTTATGTTATAGTTTAAGATGATAATTAAACTAGATAATAATGAGATGAGATGTTTGTATGAGTTTCAAGTAGAGTAAACCATATGGTATCAAGGACAATTCGGTGATGAAGATAGGGACAATTTGGGTACGCTTGAGAGTATGTTCTCTCTCTCTCTCTCTCTATATATATATATATATATATATATATATATATATATATATATATATATATAGAGAGAGAGAGAGAGAGAGAGAGAGAGAGAATATATATATATATATATATATATATATATATATATATATATATATATAGAGAGAGAGAGAGAGAGAGAGAGAGAGAGAGAGGATCTTACACATACATGCCAAAGTATGCATACTTGTGTGGTATTTAAATATTTCAAGGGACCCCTATAAAAATATCAGTTCAAAATAACTTTTTTCTATTATAAAAAAATCGGTCAAACTTTTGCAGCTTTTAAAGTGCTTTAAAGTTGCGAAAGTTTGGCCAATGTTTTTTAAAATAGTAAAAAAGGTTATTTTGAACTTATTTTTTTTATATGGGTCACCTAAAATATTTAAACACCATATAATAAAATTAAACTGCATTATAATTTTCTATAGTATTTAAAAAAAATAGGTATGTATACTTGATACGTGCAGGAGCCTATCTATATGTGTGTGTGTGTGTGCTATAAATTTGTTAACTATGTGAACATACCAGTTACTCATGGGGCATCTATCGGTTGATCTTTTGATGATTTTGATTGTGACCGTACACCGCACTCCTGCATATTGACACAGGACTTTGTGGAGGTCGATATGTTTGATCATACGTTCAAGATGGTCACCATCATGTGACGAGGGATACAAATGGCTCGATCCATAGGGTGTAATAGATGATGGTGTTACTGCATGGTGGCATGTTAGGATCATACATTCAAGATGGTCACCGCCTCGCGATGAGAGACGCTGAGTGACTCGATCCATAACATGTGCTTGGGTATCATTGCGTAGTGGTCATTCGTTCATATTTTTTATATGTTTTCCAAATCTGTTAGGCGAGGGAATCCTACATATTTACCGATAGAAGCATGAAAAGGTCCCTCGAAGTTAGATGCCTTCGTGTCATTTTTATGATACTTATATACGTGTATATGATATTAGTCTCATAATGGAAATTTTGATTAAAATCCCTATTTCACATTTATGTTTTTATTATAAGATAGTGTACATCTTATAATGCATGTGACATGAGTGGGGGTGATTTGGGATCGTATTATGCACATACGTTGAAGTTCAGTGAAAAACACGTTTATTTAAAAGATATTAAAACAAGAGAAATTTTACGTTTTGAGATAATATGTATCTTAATGAGTATATATGGTAATTTGGGTGCATTAGGTACATGTGCGATTAGTTGCATCCTATTTACCGTGATAGTACTGGCTAGTCTAGTGATAAATAATTCTTAGTATTGGTTATGCATTGGGTTGGGACACTCGTGTAATATTTCACTTATGTTGAGGGGTGAGGTACCTTTGTATTTGAGTATCAGTGGGATGACATGTTTATCGTAAATGGATCGCACAATTATTTTCGTTTTGATACTGTAATTGATTCCTTGCAACTTAGGGCGCTGGCATAAATCTGTAAAACCTTTAACCCATAGGTAATATTATTTATACATGATTAGTAAGGATGAGAAGTCAGACATGCTGTGTTTGAAGATTCAGTCATCATCCGTAGAGTAGGAGTTGTTGTTTGGTTATGTTTCACTAGCTTGGTAGTTAATTAGGATTACGAGTGTGCCAAGCCTTAATATGTGATTATGTTTCGTTAGATGCCTAAATTAAGAGGACTTATGCTTCCTTTAGGGAATACTTTAAAGTGCGTGCTAAGTGATTAACTGGGACAAAAACATTAAATTGCATGAATTAAATAAAAGTAAATCTTTGTAAATAAAAGAAATAAAAATAGGAGTAAAGTAAATATTTGCAAGAAAGTAAATTGCGAGTAAACTAATTTTTTGCAAGAAAGTAAAAAAGAACAAATGTAAAGGGAAGAAACTTTAAATAAACTCTGAATGAAAAAAGGTTACAACTACCTTACAAAATACTTGTGAAGTTGAAAGAAATGTAATAAATAAAGGAAGAAAATAAAAGGAAAGGAAAAAAGGGAATAAAAGTAATGCAAATGCATTATTGGGGAGGGTGTCCTCTATTCCTTGTTAGGTTCATTAATTATTTACTATGTTTCTTATTGATGTAAAGTAACTACTCATGTAATTGCGGGGTGGTTACTCACCCATTTAAGTTTTCTCGCTTTGGTGTTCTAACGCCCCAAATTAATTCGGAGTAAGTTCACATTTCCATTAATATGTACCAAATGGTGCCAATTGCTATGCATAACCATTTCCTAATATTTTGTATTTACACATAAGAACCCGAATATTTCTATCAATTCTAATTATTACTTGGCAACACTTTATTGGGTTATTTAGTATGGTGTAAACATACCCCCACACTAATTGATGTTTAGAGAAGATTAATTAGTAAATTGTTGGTTTTATCGAAGCCTTAATCTCACATTTACCATCCTTTCACTCTGCATATATACATTTATTGTGGCTGAGAGGATATCCATGCTGTGATCAACTGTCATTTTTCCCACTAGCTTGGAGCTCATTGTCTTCCACACTCCTCTTCTCTTTCTTCTTCCATGGATATTTAAATCAACGACAAAATTAGCTTTAAACAACCTCATGCTCTTTCTTTTCCATCATTCAGTGATTATGGATATGCCATTGGTTGTTATGACGATGACATTTTTTCTCCCCCAGGGGAATTTTGAGATGGGATTATTATGAGTATTCAGCCCCTTCCACTTGAAATGGATATGATCTTTGTATCATCCAGTGTGGTGTTAAAGTCGTTCCACCCGAGGAGGAGAATCAACTACTAGGGGACATAATGAATCTTGACCTTGATGACACTGTTGAGAGGTTTGAGTATGAACCAAAATGGATTCTTACCCATTACTCTAATCAATGTGGTACTCTCCCCACAAAGTTTGTGGTAGTCCTCCCTTAAGTATGATTTTTAACTGTTCGTAGAGAGCTCCAATGAAGAGCATGTTTGATGGGATGGGCCATGGTTTTTAACTTTATTTTGGTCATCCTTATTTTCCACTCAATCGTCATGCTCAGGTGGCTTTTCCCACTCTTATATCTCATCCTTGAAGTGCCTATGCCTAGTCACAACCTGCCCAAACTTACAATGTTTTTAATAAGGAGAGGAGTGACGATGTGAATCTTTTGCCTACTTGGAGATATTCTCTCCCTTTTAAAAAGGATCATTTTCCCCATTATTACAATATAAATGGAACTCATTATGACTTATGTGATGAGTTTCATTCATCTTCTAATTTGGGTGGGGGTTGTTTCACACTTTGGAATTCGAAAGACGCATTATGGATACTCGTCTTCCAATATTGTCCGTTCACAAAAGGATGTCTTTTCCATCATTCTGTCAGTCGATCCCTTGAAAAGACCTTCAGATTTACCTGATCTACAACCCAAAACTCCAACCTAAACTTTGTATTATCTGTGTAACTCTTTCACTAATCTCGGATAATCTCCATACATTCCCTAATGAGTTCCACCTTCTCTGAGGTGTCCTGAATGACATTTGTCCATATTAAGCTGCTCTCATCTATCTTTAACTAGTAGGTTGGTGAACGACATGGTCATCCATACAATGCCTCACATTTCTCCATAGCAATAGTTTAAGGGTGACTACTATTATGTGCAACTCCACCAGCAACAAGTTTTGATCCCAGCTTCCCTTGAAATACAACACACAAGACCATAAAATATCCTAAAAAATATGGTTTTCCCGCTCAATCTAATCATCTATTTAAGGGTGAAACTGTAATGACTCCACTTTTATATCTTCATATATATTTTTAAATGTTGTATTATTTCACATGTGATATGGATAATGTTAATTTATTATTTTTATTCTAATCCACCATACATAAATCATGAAATATCAAGTTAGTACAAACATAAATTTTTACAGTTTTTGGTAGGAATATTCATACGGGAGACTAGTTTTAATCAATATAATATAACAACTGAGTTGAGGTAAAAACTAAAAAGTTTTAGATATGTGAATTAGGTTTGTAACGCAACAAACAGTATGTTAAACAAAGGTCCAATCAAGAAATTATGCCGAAATTACGAAATAAGGGCAAATATATCCATCCTTTAAGTTGTATTTTGTCCTATTACCACACCATGTGTTATATTTTGATTAGTTGGAAGGGGAGGCTGGTTTGGCCTACTTAAACACTTTGAAATAACCTCATTTTTCATCAAAATGGATTAAATCAAAGTCTTATAGCATATCCTAAGCTAAATGATAAGTTTTGGGGTAGAAAATGATATTTTATGAAACTTTAGGGACTTGATTTTGTAAATAAGAAAAGTCTCAGGGACTAAAATGAAAATATAAAAAGAAACATTTTGTAAATAAAATATTTGCAAGGACCTATAAGAAATATTAAAAATGTATGGTGTAAATTACTAAAATACCCTTCATGTGTAAAATGACCCTTATACCTTTAATAACTTTACACCTCGTGCTATATTTTTTTTACCACCACACCTTACACATGTCAACCATATAAATAAGGATAAAAAACATGTCATGCATTTAAAGAAGGCTAAAATACTTGTCGCCATTTGGTGAAATAAAGACTGCAAGATAGCCACGTTACATGACACGTTAACGCTGACTCACTAAAATGGAAGCATAGTCACCCAAACACATGTCAACACCCAGATAACTTTGAGAAACTATAAATAGAAGCCTAATGATCAGTTCTTATACAAAATTCATTCCAAAGATAAAAAAAGTGTGAGAGAAAGTGTGAGGAAGTTTAAGAAGAAGTTTCATCTTAAGATTAACGAGCGATCCAACACTCTGTATCTATAACTTCGAACTTCTGTTCTAGGTGAGTACTCCGTGACATTCCTTGCGTATTTTGATTATATGATATTATGAAAACTATATCTATTTTCTTAAATGTTTTATCCTCAAAATACATCTGATACTGATGATTCCATCGTTTGTTATATGTGTACATCTCTCAATATATACATCTGATTTGAATTTTGAAATTATTGATTCGGCCTATGGAAACTCTCTTAATATTTTGGCCTTTGTAAGGACACAAATTTTTAATTGAGTCCCTTATAATTTTGGCTCAATTGCGGACAAAAATATTTAAGTTATAGGATAGAGTATATTGATCATCCTTCAAGCCTATGACGTGTTTGTTGAAGACGTAGCAGCCAAGTGTATAAAGCTTTATCAAAATGTCGAGTTTAAATGCCTCGTTTCTACGTCATAAATAGTGGTTCCATGCTCCCAAGGTATGAATGCATTACATATATATAGGAGCTTGGAACAGTTTATAGGGTGTAGGTTTAATTAAAAAACTGTTGTTTATTTGTCAGAAAGATTTTATTAAACTTCTATATATAGTATATAAAGTTTGTGGGATAAATTTGTAATTTTCAACTTTCTAGTTTCTCATTCGATATTATCGTTTGAACGAGATTATCATTCGAACGAGAATGTCGTTTGAACGAAGTGCCAACGAACTTCTCCATAGGCCACTGGAACTTCGTTCGAATTGTTGTTCGAACGATATGACTGTTCGAACGAGATTTCTAACGAGTTCCATTTTAATCCATTAGAACTTCGTCAGAAAGGCTCGTTCGAACGACACTTCGTTCGAACGAAAATCTCGTTTGAATGAGATTTCAGGCGGGAAAATTTTATGGCAGTTTTTAGCAGTTTTTACCCATGTTTCCCACTTCCTTACCCCACTAACTTTTGGCAGAACTTAATAGTGCGGGAACCAACCTTTTTGGTTGATCTTTTCCATACACATCTATCTCCAAGAGATAGTTTTAGAGAAAAAATTGATTAAGGAAAATGTTCATGTTTTAAAGTGTCTAAGTTTTTAAGAAAAATTGATATACACTTTAGTTTTACACCCATATTATTTATCCAAGCTTCCATAATTATATTTGTACTTCTTGGAGTTTTGGCACCAGTTTTTCATCTATACCATTTGAAGAGACGTTTTGGGTTTGCTTCTAAATCCCACAAAGAATAAGAGGTTTTTCGGTTATTTACCCACTTGGAGAAAGGCTCCTAGTTCGGGTGACGGTGATCATATAAAGTCTGATCGGTGGATTCCGAGACCGCGGTGGAGCTCCATGGTTATTCGCTAAGAAGAGGTTGATACAAGAAGATGCGTCGGGGCTTGAGAGGGATCGAGTCAAGTGTTGTATGTCATCTTGCTTGTATTTGTAAATTCCGTACTTAGTAGATTTGAGGCTAGGGTCGTCCGAGGTTTTTTTTTGTTGTGGGTTTTTCCTCATACATCGCGACGTAGTGGATTAATTATTTATTTTATCTTTTGCAAAATCACCTAGAATGCATTCTTAGGTAAAAATATAAAATTGGTTTAATTTAACCACTACTTGTCCAATTTGGTACAAATTAATATTGGGTAATGTTAATGTTTATGTTAATTTAATTCAAGTCATTTAATTTAATTGATAAATTTGGTTTGGCATAACTTGATAGAATTACAAAATGTGACTTAGGCAAATTTTCTAGGACTTAGATTAATTAACTTGGTTTAAGTGAAATTTAAATAGTGTGTGTGTTTATCCTATTTCACTTGGTTTAATTTTAATTTGAAAAAGAAATTAAAATTTGGTAATTCATTTTTATTGAACCATCTTACGCTTCCGTATATCCATTTCTAAAAGGAAATTACTTTTGAATTTTAAAATCGGGGGTATATCACCACCTCTCAAATTGGTATCAGAGCCAAAACTATGATTTACTTCGTTAAAGACCCTTTAACTAATTTTTGGCTTAAATGAAATTTTTCTCATTTTCTAAATTTCCTATTTTTGATGGTTCTAATTACGCGTATTGGAAAGCGCGTATGAAATCGTCACTTAAATCTATTGATGAGAGGGTTTGGATGTCTGTAGTTAATGGATGGTCACCACCAACTCATTTAGTTAAAAATGAACGTGTTCCCAAACCGGCCGATAGATGGAGTGAGGGTGAATTTAGACATTCAAATTTTAATTCTCGTGGTTTAAACGCCTTGTTTAGCGCTGTCACACCAGATCAATTCCATCGAATTATGACGTGTGAGACCGCTAAAGAAGCGTGGGATATTTTACAACTTACTCATGAAGGTACTAGTGTTGTTAAAGCTTCAAAACTCTAAAACCTCACCACTCAATTTGAAACTATCAAAATGAACGAAAAAATGACTTTTGATGAATTTTATGCTAAACTTTCCGACATTGTTAATTCATCTTTTAACTTGGGAGATAAAATACCCGACAACCGAGTTGTAAAGAAAATTTTAAGGTCCCTACCCGATAGATTTATTCCAAAAGTGACCGTGTTAAATTCTTTGCCAACTTTAGGCTCTTTGAAATTATAAGAGCTCGTAGGTGATTTACAAACCTATGAACTAGACATGTTTCCCTCCAAAACTGAAAAGAAAATAGAAAAGAGCGTTGCTTTAAAAGCCCAAAAAGAGGAAAAACAAGTAGTAGAGAGAGAGAGTGATAGTGACTCAGAAGATATGGCCTTGTTTGCTAGGAAATTTCGAAAGTTTCTTAAAATTAACAAAGATAAATTTAAAAATGACTTTAAGAAATTTGAAACTTCTAAGCATGACAAAGCCGAGAGTATCCCTAAAACTATTAATGAAAATTTAAATAGGGACGAGTCGAATAGGTGTTTTGGTTGTGAGAGTTATGGCCATAGGGCTTCTGAGTTCCCCACTAAACTAAGGAGAGCCGGTAAGCAACCCATTTCATATAATGCGACCCTTAGTGATAGTGATAAGGAAGAGGGACTAGATTCCCCCACTAAGCCCAACTTTGTGGCTTTTATGGATAGTCATGTGAGTGATAGTGAGAACTCATCTATAGATGAAAATTTGACACATAACACTTCCAAGGTCATAGTTTATTATTCCCTTATTTTTGATGATAGTGAGAGTAGAGAAGAAAGAGAGAGTGACAATGAAGAAGAGGTTAATGTGAGTGAACTTCAAAATTCTTTTCAAGAATTATATGAAGAATCAATTAAATTAAAAGAGCAAATTTGAAGTTAAAAGAAAATTTAAAAGAGCATGTCAAGGTTGTCGATGATAGTGTGTTGATAAAAGAACTTAGGACACGTGAGAGGACTCTTCGAGAGAAGCTTGAATATGTAGAAGGTGAGAGAGATAGCCTTAGAGGTTTAATGAAATCCTTGAAAAAGGAGCTTCTCGAGTTCGAAAAGAGAAATGTTTTACTAGAGTCTAACATTCTAGAATTAGAAAACAAATTAAAAGACTCTAGTAATGTCAAATTTGATTTGGAGTGTTGTTCGGAAAAGTTAGATAAAATATTAAGAACGGTCCAAATTAAAAATGACACTTGTGGTTTAGTCTTCGATACTTGTAATGAATCTACTCAAAAATCCAAAACCAACTTTTTAGGAGAATCACTTAGGAAAGCCTTTAGAGATCACTCCTTAGGTAAATATTTTCGACATGTTTTTACTTGTGAACATTGTGGTCGAAAAGGTCATCTTAAGAAATATTGTTTTGATCTTAAAAGATTTTCTAGAAAATCCCAATGTAAGGCAACCAAGGTAGGCAAGATTCCTACACCCCGAGATAGTCACTCATCATTAGTTTGGGTTAGGATATTCGACTTGGTAGCTTTACAAGATAGGGTATTTGAACCTCATTTACTTTCACATGCTTCCTCTCTTACAAAATCTAAAGGTTGAATGTGTTAATTTTATTTGCATACTTTAGCTTTTGTATTTCATGCTATATTCACATGCTAATTGTATGCTTGTTTAATCATTTTCTAGTCTATGCTCCATGCTTTATCACATGCTAGAATTATGATTTTTGTTTATCTTTTGTATTTTATTCTTTCATTTTAGTTTGCATTGATTGAAAAATACAAAAAGATTTTTGTTTATCATTTGGGTTTTATCTCTTGGTAATTTAAGCTTAATGAAAAATTCAAATGATTTTTGTCTGTCTTTCGAGTAAATATTTTTTTTTGGTTAAAAAATTTCAAAAACTCAAAAATCTTTTTTTTGTGTGTTATTTTAGTTTGACACACTTTATGTGGCATACACTTGTGTTAGAATCCCATTTTTTTCGCTCCCATGTGGCTAGAACTTTTGGTTTAGATTGTCAATCCTTATTATGTTCTTTACCATGCTTACATTGAGTAGTTGGATTTTGTGTTGATTAAATGGATTCTATTTTTATATGCCTCTATTCACACATGCACGAGATCTTTTGAAATTTTAACTTCATATGTATATTAAGCTTTGTGTGGTGTTCTCCTACCAATCTTGTCATCTACATTTTTGTGACCAAGGAGGACTAGTGCATGTCAAAATCCATTGCACGTGAGACTTGTGAGAATTAAAAAATTATGTATAAATGTGCACGGAGAAGGGCTCCGAAAGGATTTATTATCCTTTCCGATTGTAAGCCATCATTTGTTTGGACCTAAAAGAAATACGTGGTCCAAGGCCTAAAAATAGAAAATATGGCATTAAAAAAAATAATTGCCAAGGCCTATGTTTGATTGATATATTCATTCAAAATTAATATATGCTTATTGAGGGAGATTGGATGGTATATCAACGGTTTGCACAATATTTGTATATCCTAGTTGCGCTTTCAATGTCATGGCTCTATTGGTTCGTAGAATCATTAACATGCTAGGCTTGTATGCATTGTGTATGTTTGTTCATTGACTTCAATTTCTATTGTCACATGAGGTTATATTCAAATGTGATGAAGTTTTCAATCAATTGAGAAATTCGTGAACATGTTTTAAGTGAATGAGTCTAAATTAAATTGTTGCTAGTTCACACCCCAATACTTTCGTTTCCATATGACACATTTTTGCCATACGAGTGTGAAAAGTTCATCTTATTCTGTGTCATTTGTGTGTTTATATCTATATATGTATACTTGAGTCTATTAGGTATATATTATGTATACATATATTTGATATTTTGGGTTAGTCTTTGCCTTGCTCTCTAGTCCACATATGCTTTAATTCATAATTGGTATTCATCTTGTTGCATTGTTTGTTGATATCACATGCTTAATCCTTATGTATCATATTGGTATCTGTTTCTTGCATCTTAGTTGGTATCCATTATTATTTGTTGGATTAGTTATGATTTTGTTTCCCATGTGCTTTAATGTTTTCATCATTTTATGCAATTGCATGTTGAACATGCTTTGATTCTTTAGTTTTTGTCTATTCCTGAACAAAAAGGGGGAGAATGATGGGGGGGAAATGGTATCTAATCCTATTGTTATCGTATCTTAGTTGCGGGAGATTTATCTTAGGGGGATACGTCTTTCTAAGTAGGTATTTTATTTTGATAAAGGGAGAGAATTAATTTAGGAGGAGTACTTACTTTACTTGCATTAAATATTTTGATATTCCCTATGCGTGTAATGTGTTTGCTTAAGTGTGCATGAATTATATTATAAGTGGCAACTTTCACTGGTAAAGATTGTGATCCTTGGGTTGTTTGAGTCAAGCATTGTAATTTTATTTTGGGTGGGACATTTTTGTCTGTCTAGTAGAGCTTGACGGACCTTTAGGATTTTTCTTTGGTTTTTGTCCCGGAATAGCCAAAGCGGGAGATTTGTAAGGACACATATTTCCAATTGAGTCCCTTGTAGTTTTGGCTCAATTGCGGACAAAAACGTTTGAGTCATAGGATAGAGTATATTGATCATCCATCAAGCCTGTTACGTGTTTGTTGAAGACGTAGCGGCCAAGTGTATAAAGCTTTATCAAAATGTCGAGTTTAAGTGCCTCGTTTCTACGTCATCAATAGTGGTTCCATGCTCCCAAGTTATGAATGCATTACATATATACAGGAGCTTGGAATGGTTTGTAATGGATGTAGGTTTAATTAAAAAACTGTTGTTTATTTATCAAAAAGATTTTATTAAACTTCTATATAAAGTATATAATGTTTCTGGGCTAAATTCGTAATTTTCAACTTTTTGGTTTCTCGTTCGATATTGTCGTTCGAACAAGATTGTCATTCGAACGAGAATGTCATTCGAACGAAGCTGCCAACGAGCTTCCCTATAGACCACTGGAACTTTGTTCGAATTGTCGTTCGAACAATATGGATGTTCGAACGAGATTTCTAACGAGTTCAATTTTAAGCCACTGGAACTTCGTTAGAAAGGCTCGTTCGAACGAGACTTCGTTCCAACGAAAATCCCGTTCAAACGAGATTTCAGGCGAGAAAATTTTATGCCATTTTTTAGCAGTTTTTACCCATGTTTACCACTTCCTTACCCCACTAACTTTTGACAGAACTTAATAGTGCGGGAACCAACCTTTTTGGTTGAACGTTTTCATACACATCTATCTCCAAGAGAGAGTTTGAGAGAAAAATTGATTGAGAAAAATGTTCATGTTTTAAAGTGTCTAAGTTTTCAATAAAAATTGATATTCACTTTAGTTTTACACCCATATTGTTTATCCAAGCTTCCATAGATATATTTGTACTTGCTTGGAGTTTTGCCACCGGTTTTTCATCTCTGCCGTTTGAAGAGACGTTTTGGGTTTTCTTCTAAATCCAATAAAGAAGAAGAGGTTTTTCGTGGATTTACCCACTTGGATAAAGGCTAGTAGTTCGGGTGACGGTGACCATATAAAGTCCGATCGGTGGATTCCGAGACCGTAGTGGAGCTCCGTGGTTATTCGCTAAGAAGAGGTTGATACAAGAAGACGCGTCGGGGCTTGAGAGGGATCGAGTCAAGTGTTGTAAGTCATCTTGCTTGTATTTGTAAATTTCGTACTTAGTGTATTCGAGGCTAGGGTCGTCCGAGATTTTTTCCCGTTGTGGGTTTTTCCTCGTACATCGCTGCGTAGTGGATCAACTATTAATTTTATATTTTGTAAAATCACCTAGAACGCATGCTTAGGTAAAAAGATAAAATTGGTTTAATTTAATCACTACTTGTCTAATTTGGTGCAAATTAATATTGGGTAATGTTAATGTTTATGTTAATTTAATTCAAGTCATTTAATTTAATTGATAAATTTGGTTTGGCATAACTTGATAAATTTGCAAAATGTGACTTAGGTAAATTTTCTAGGACTTGGATTAATTAACTTGGTTTAAGTGAAATTTAAATAGTGTGTGTGTTTATCCTATTTCACTTGGTTTAAATTTAATTTGAAAAAGAAATTAAAATTTGGTAATTCATTTTTATTGAACCATCTTAGACTTCCACATATCCATTTCTAAAAGCAAATTACTTTTAAATTTTAAAATCGGGGGCCTATCGCCACCTCTCAGCCTTGACTACCGGGTGGAAATATTTGGGTGGTACCTTCCCAGATGGTTAATCGCTAATGTGCCTTAAATAAGGCACTGTTCCAGAGATCATAATTTTCTGTCTGTGTTGTTGTCGGGTGGAAACATTTGGTGACATTATCTGTTTATCTGGGTATTAGAGTGTACATGGCCATAAAATTTAAAATTGAATAATTGACATATTGCTCAATTGTTTTATTTGTTATGTTCTGATCTGTTTATTCTGAAAATATTTACTATCAATTACTTTTTATATATATATATATATATATATATATATATATATATATATATATATATATATATATATATATATATATATATATATATATATATTACTGCAAATTTATGTCTCTATATACATGCCTTATGTATTAAATTAAATAGGTACCAATTTTCTGAAAAACCCTAGAATGTTGCGAGATTGAATCTCATTCAACTTTTAGCTGAGGTTGTATAAATAACCATTTTTAAGGAAATAAGTAGATTCGTGGAGAGAACATACAAGGATTACGTTGAAGATTTAGCTTTTAGAGCTCTTTTTGTTATTATGTTTGTTTTATTATTTAGAGCATGCCTCGCTCCCTTGTAATCAATTTTTAAATTTTATATTAAGTTGTAATTCATCGTTACTTTTAATATAAATGAAGTTTCCTTTAGAAAGCTCTGATGACGTAATTCCTTTACTTTTAGTATTTTACGATTCATAACCATGTGATTGTATTTTCGTTTCACTTCTTTAAGGAAATAATTTAAGTCAGATTATGTAATGCCTTGGTGGCATGTCAAGACACTCGTTCCCTACTACTAATTTCGGTCAGGGCCGTGAGAGAGGTGGTATCAGAGCGTAGGTTATGAACCCGTAGACTACTGAACATAAGTTTTGAACGTTATCGATTTTAAGTTTCCATACATAGGACATATGATTAAATATCTGACTTATGTGATAACCCTCCATATGTCTTACAGTCTATATATAATTGTTTATATATAATTGTTCTTCTAATTTGCAATCTTAAGATAGTATAATACGTCTTATGTTTGCCCATGACTGTAGAAAATGACTAAGGAAAGATCAACTGCGGGAACTAGTGGTTCAAGTACGGAAGGACTGGAAGGTGCATACAAGACAATTGAGAGTCTAGCAAAGATTGTGGAGCATTAGGTGAATCATGGAGAACCAAGGAATCTTAAACTAACTAGCTGTACCATTGAACATTTCATTAAGTTGAATCCGCCCTTCTTTTAAAGGTACTCCTCACCCCACTGAAGAAGAAAGTTGGGTGATGCAGATGGAAAAGATGCTCAATGTTCTTAAGTGTACTGATGAACAAAGGGTTTCATTTGCAACATTTATGTTAGAAGGTGAAGCCAGAAATTGGTGGAGAGTGACTAAGAGAATAAGGAGTGGAATACTTACATAGATTGTAATGACTTCTTGGTGATCTTTTATGAGAAATATTTCCCTGAAACGGTGAATGATGAAATGACAGCTGAGTTCATGAGTCTAGTGCAAGGGAATATCATGGTTAATCAATATGATGCCAAGTTTACTGAGTTATCCCATTTTTCACCTTATGTTGTGATAACTGATGTTTTAAAAGCCAAAAAGTTTGAACGTGGGTTAAGGTTGAGAATTCGTAGTCAAATTTCCATCCTGAAGTTGACATCATATAGTGATGTCATGGCTAGGGCTATGATAGCTGAGAGGGATGGCGAGGAGTACAATAGAATAAGATATGGCAAGAGGAAGTTTGGGGAACAAATAGGGAGGAACCCAAATAATAGAAATAATTTTAGGAGTGCATCCAATATTGGGGGAGCTAGTGATAACAAACAGTTTAATAACAAGATATGTCAGCGATGTGGGTAGATGCATGGAGGACGACCTTGTTACAAGGATACAGGAGCTTGTTTTGGATGTGAACAAAAAGGACATCAGATAAAAGACTGCCTAACCCCGACAAGGATTCCAATACTTTTAGGTGAAAAGAACGACCAAGGAAAATAGGGTAGAGTTTTTTCACTTTTTTGATCCCCAAGCTTCTAATGAAGTAGTGTCAGGTACACTTTCTATATGTGCACAACCTTTTCAAGTTTTAATAGATCCTGAATCTACCCATTCATTTGTGTCTGTACGTTTTGTTAATTACTTTCCTAATATGCCCGAACCCTTGAATCATAGAATTTGAGATTAGTGGTTTTGTTTCTTTCGTGGGATTTTATTTAGATGGTCTATACACATTGTTATTGTGAAATTAGTTTATTTTTATCGTACTAGAACGTCGTGTGTCTTTTTCGGGCATGTGGAGTGTTACAGATGGTATCAGAGCTTAGGTATACGACAAATCTCGGGATTAGATATTGGGTCTAGCATGCGGGTTAGATATGTTTTCTTTGGAGACAGAAATTTTTTGAGGATGTGTTAGGCATTGTGGTAAGGATGTTTATAATTGATTTGAGGAATTTAGTGTTGTGATTTTTTTGGAAAATAGAATCGAGTATCATTTTTTTTTACTGATAGGTTTTGTCGAATTTCAAGGACGAAATTCCTTTTCAAGGGGGGAGGTATGTAATACATCGTTATTTTGAGGGTTATTTATGAATATTATACAAAATTTCAGTAATATTATTATTTTATTAATTGGAGATAAAATAATTTATTTTGATTTGAAATCGAATGAAACATTTAAATTTAATTGGCTTTTGGACATTTTATAATGGTTTAAATATGTAAAGATGATAATTTTGAATTAAAGGGAAATATAGTAATATGAATTAGCTTAGGCTCCAAACTAGGGTTGAGAGATGGGTTATATAAGGAATATTATGGGTGATTATAAGGAAAGGGAAATGAAAAAGAGAGGCCAAAAACAAAATCCAAAAAGGCAAAAACGAATGGAATGAGAAGAGCCAATTTAGAATGATTAGATCTTCTTTTTGAGTGCATTCAGATAAGATTTGAGAAAAATCCAAAACATATACCTGACTCAATTTTTCGTGTAGAATCCAAATTTGAAGTCGGATCAGCGATTCAAATAATTTTTGGAGCTGATTTTTCTGAGTTTTTAAAATAGGAATATTTGGCGTTATCTCTGTTGGGGTTAGAACATGATTTGATTATTTTCGCTAGAGGAACGTGATAGTGCAATCAGATTTTGAAGCTAATTTTTATGTGGCGATTCATGCAATGACTTTAAGATATGGGGTTTTACACAATACGCTCGTTTAAATCTCTCGAGAGTTTATTCCGTTGATTTCATATTTAATTGAACTCATATTTGTCTGGTTAAATTATTTGAAATCTGGATAAATAATTGTTGAATTATTTTGATTCATGCGGCATCATTATATAGTTGTTGAGAACGTTGTCATGAGATTTTAATATGGCACGGATGTTGGGCACCTGCTAAAATTCCTTCTTTCTGGGGCTATGACTTGATAAAGCATATATGGATGGGGCAAGGCCTGGTGACCCATTGATGTGTTGTTGAGAAATTTATTGTTAAATGCTTATGAGATTAATTTGAATATTCGCACTCGTGTTGCTACGTTTTATTCACCGCTAATATATTTGTTGAGCATATTTCCTGTCGTATTATGTGCTTCCCCATATTTTCTTTAGTTGGCAGGTTAGCGTGGATTTGAGCGCTATGGACCTATTGGGATGATTTTAGCGTGAATTATTTGGGAAGAATTTTTAATACACGATGAGAAGACTTTTATTTATTTATTTTGATGTATAGAGCATTGGAGATTTACTTTAGTTGTATTTATTCGAGAGAATATTGTTGTATTAATTTGAAGAGTTTGAGATTAGTGGTTACTCTTATATTGTGGAATTTTTAGATGCTCCATACCTTGTTACTTGTGGATTTGGATTTATTTTATCAATAGTAGCGCTCCTCTCCGCTCTCCCCGGACGGGCGGGGTGTTACACGTTTCTACTCCTTCGAGTGAGTTATTGATAACATTAGTATATAAGTCTTGCCCTATGGATGTTAGTAGTCATAAACTATTTGCCGATTTGATAGCTTTAAACATAAGAGACTTTGAAGTCATTTTGGGGATGGATTGGTTAGCATCCTATCATGTTAAGGTAGATTGTTTTGAAAAGAGAGTTACTTTCCAAATCCCTAACCAACCAGAATTCAGTTTTAAAGGAATTGGCATCCTATCTCCCATGTGTATTATCTTTGTAATGCAAGCTTGTAGTTTTCTTAAGAAGGTATGTCAAGGATTCCTTGAAAGTGTTATTGATTTGCAAATAAAATATCATATTTTAGAAGATATTCATATGGCTAAACATTTTCTAGATGTTTTTCTAAATGATTTACCTAGTCTTCTTCCTACTAGAGAAATAGAGTTTATGATTGACCTTATTTCTAGAACTATACCAATATCGAAACCACCTTATCGTATGGGACCTTTATAATTAAGGGAATTAAAAAGTTCAATTACAAGATTTGTTAGACAAGGGTTTTATTAGACCAAGTATATCCCCTTGGGGTGCTCCGGTATTATTTGTTAAAAAGAAGGGTGGGACTATGAGGTTATGTATAGATTATCGTGAACAAAACAAGGTAACCATTAAGAATAATTACCCCTTACCTCGTATAGATGATTTGTTTCACCAACTTCAAGGTGCGTACGTATTTTCAAAGATTGACCTTAGGTCATGCTATCACCAATTGAAGATTAAGGAAGATGATATTTCGAAATCACTAGATATGGTCATTATGAATTTATTGTGATGCCATTCGGACTAACTAATGCACCAACCGCTTTTATGGATATGATGAATAGAGTGTTTAGGAAGTCTTTGGATCAGTGTGTGGTTATTTTCATTGATGACATCCTTATTTATTCCAAAAGTATTAAAGAACACAAAAAGAATTTAGAGACAGTGTTACAAATCCTTAGGAGGGAGAAATTATATGAAAAATTAAAGAAGTGTGAGTTTTGGTTGCCTAGCGTCTCTTTTCTAGGACATGTCATTTCTAAGGAGGGATTGTCGGTTGACCCTCAAAAGATCGAGGCTATACTAGGTTGGCCTACACCAACTAATGTGATGGAGATTTGTAGTTTTCTTGGATTAGCAGGTTATTATCGAAGATTTATTGAAGGATTTTCTAGTATTTCCAAACCCCTATCTAGGTTAACCAAAAAGAGGGTGAATATGAATGGTATGAGGAAGTTGAAAATAGTTTTCAAGAACTTAAGAATCGATTAGTAACTGCCCCAATTTTGACTATTCCTTTAGGGACAGGGGGATTTGTGATTTATAGCGATGCTTATAAAAATGATTTGGGATGTGTGCTAATGCAAAATGGAAAAGTAGCTGCTTATGCCTCGAGACTGTTAAAACCACATGAGCAAAATTATCCAACCCATGACCTAGAATTAGCAGCTGTAATTTTTGCTTTTAAGATTTAGATACATTATTTGTATGGATTGACTTATGAAATTTATACCGATCATAAGAGTTTGAAATATATTTTTACCTAAAAAGAATTGAACATGAGACAAAAGAAGTGGTTAGAATTAATGTAGGATTATGATTTAAATATTCATTATCACCCAGGGAAAGAAAATATAGTAGCTAATTCTTTAAGTAGGAAGTCTGCACAAAATTTAGCATGTCTTATTACAAGCCAAGAAGCTCTGTTGAAGGATTTAAAAAGTATGAAAATAGATGTATGTATTTATAGCAAAGGAGGAATAATCGTTAACTTACAAGTACAACCCATGTTGATGGAAAGGATCAAAATTGCACAAGTAAATGACTCACAACTCAAGAAGATTAGAGAATAAGTTATGGAAGGGAAGATGATTGAATTTGTGATACGAGATGATGTATTGAGATTTGTAAATAGAGTGTGTGTGCCAAGTGATTCCCAACTAAAGAGGAAATTTTTGGAGGAAAGTCATTACTCAGAATCACATTTCATCCCGGGTGTACAAAGATGTAAAGGGATCTTGGAGAAGTATTTTGGTGGAATAACATGAAAAGGGATATAGTCGAATTTATATCTCAGTGTTTGGTTTGTCAACAAGTAAAATCTAAACATCCGAAACCATCAGGATTACTACAACCCCTACCTATCCCTGAGTGGAAATGGGAACATATTACTATGGATTTTGTGACAGGTTTACAAAGGAGTTCAAATGGTAATGATTCTATTTGGGTAATTATTGATAGGTTAACTACATCTTCTCATTTTCTTTCCGTTAATATTACCCATTCTTTAGAAAAGTTAGCCAAGTTTTACGTACGGGAAATTATTAGGCTTCATGGAACCCTAGTTTCAATTGTTTCTGATTGTGAACCTATATTTATGTCTCTCTTTTGGAAAAGACTACAAGCATCCATGGGAACACAATTAAATTTTAGCATCGCTTTTCATCCTCAAACAGATGGATAATCTGAGAGAACCATTCAAACCTTAGAGTATATTCTTAGGGCATGTGTACTTGATCTGAAGAGGAATTGGGATGATCATTTATCATTAGTAGAATTTGCACATAATAGTTATCAAGAAAGTATTCAAATGGATCCGTATGAGGCACTCTATGGTAGAAGGTCGTTCCCCTGCATGTTGGGTAGAAGTTGGAGAAAGAAAATTATTCGGACTAGAATTGATTCAGATCACAACAGAGAAGGTGAAATTGATATAAGACCGACTTCTAATCTCTCAAAGCCATCAAAAGAGTTATGTTGGCAATCGCCACTGATAGTTGGAATTCAAAAGAGGAGATTATGTGTTCTTGCGAGTATCAACAGCAAAGGGAGTAATCCGATTTGGGAAGAAAAGGAAATTGAGTCCAAGATACATAGGACCTTTTGAAATCCTGGAAAGGATAGGAGCTGTTGCGTATAGAATAACCTTGCCCCCTGAAAACTCTAGCGTGTATAATGTGTTTCACGTGTCAATGCTGAAGAAATACATCCCAGATCTAACACATATCTTAAGTCATGAACCTCTTCAAATTAGAGAAGATTTAACCTACATTGAGCATCCACTAGAAATTTTTGGACCATAAAGAGCAAATATTATAAACCAAGGTAATTCCACTGGTCAAAGTACTATGGAAAAATCATTCCATTGAAGAAGCAACTTTGGAGCGGGAAGATGAAATAAAGGAGCTATATCCATACCCGTTTGAAAATTAATGTAAGTAAAGTTTGGGGACCAAACTTTTTATAAGGAGGGTAGGATGTAATGACCCCACTTTTATATGTTCATATATAGTTTTAAATTTTGTATTATTTCACATGTGATATGGATAATTTTAATTTATTATTTTTAGTCAAATCCTCCGTACATAAATCATGAAATATTAAATTAGTACAAACATAAAATTTTAAAGTTTTGGATAGGGATGTTCATATAGGAGACTAGTTTTGACGAATATAATATAACAATTGAGTTGAGGTAAAAACTGAAAAGTTGTATATATATGAATTAGGTTTCTAACACAACAAACGGTGTGTTAAACAGAGGTCCAATCAAGAAGTTATGACGAAATTACGAAATAAGGGCAAATTTGTCCATCCTTTAAGTTGTATTTTGTCCTATTACCACACCATGTGTTATATTTTGATTAGTTGGAAGGGGAGGCTGTTTTGGAAGACTTAAACACTTCAAAATAACCTCCTTATTCATCAAAATGGATTAAATCAAAGTCTTATAGAATATCATAAGCTAAATGACAAATTTTGGGGTAGAAAATAAAATTTTATGAAACTTTAGGGACTTGATTTTTTAAATAAGGAAAGTTTCAGGGACTAAAATGAAAGTATAGAAAGAAATATTTTGTAAATAAAATATTTGCAAGGACCTCTAAGAAATATTGAAAATGTATGGTGTAAAATTACTAAGATACCTTTCGTGTGTAAAATGACCCTTATACCTTTAATAACTTTAAACCTCGTGCTTGACACCTCGTGCTATATTTGTTTGCCACCACACCTTACACGTGTCATCCATATAAATAAGGATAAAACACATGTCATGCATTTAAATAAGGCTAAAACACGTGTCGCCATTTGGTGAAATAAAGACTGCAAGACAACCCCCTTACGTGACACATCAACTCTGACTCACCAAAATGGAAGCTTAGTCACCCAGACACATGTCAACACCCAGATAACTTTGAAAAACTATAAATATAAGCCTTAGGATCAGTTCTTACACGAAATTCATTCCAAAGATCAAAAATAAAGTGTGACAGAAAGTGTGAGGAAATTTAAGAAGAAGTTTCGTCTTAAGATTAACGAGCGATCCAAGACTCTGTATCTATAACCTCGAACTTCTACTCTAGGTGAGTAATCTGTGACATTCCCTACGTATTTTGATTATATGACATTATGAAAACTATATCTATTTTGATAAATGTTTTATCCTCAAAATACATCTGATACCGATGATTCCGTCGTTTATTATTTGTGTATATCTCTCGATATATACATCTGATTTGAATTATAAAATTATTGATTCGGCCTATGAAAACTCTCTTACTATGTTGTCCTTGACTACAGGGTGGAAATATTTGGGTGGTACCTTCCCAACTGGTTTATCGCTGGTGTGCCCTAAATAAGGCATTTCTCTAGAGATCATGATTTTCTGTTTGTGTTGTTGCCGAGTGGAAACATTTAGTGACATTATCTATTTATCTAGGTATTAGAGCGTAGATGGACATAAAATTTAAAATTGAATAATTAGCATATTGGTTAATTGTTTTATCTGTTATGTTCTGATCTATTTATTCTGAAATTATTAATTGTCAATTACTTTATATATATATATTACTGAAAATTCCTGTCTCTATATACATGCCTTTTATTCCAAATTGAATATGTATCAATTTTTTGAAAAACCTTGGAATTCCTGGAGATTGAATCTCATTCGGCTTTTAGATGATGTTGTATAAATAACCATTTTTCAGGAAATAGGTAGACTCGTGGAGAGAACATACATGGACTATGTTGAAGATTTAGCTTTTAGAGCTCTTTTTGTTATTATGTTTGTTTTATCATATAGAGCAGGTTTGACTCCCTTGTAATAAGTTTTTAAATTTTGTATTAAGTTGTAATTCATCGTTACTTTTAATATAAATGAAGTTTCCTTTAGAAATCTTTGATGACGTAATTCCTTTACTTTCAGTATTTTATTATTCATAACCATGTGATTATATTTTCGTTGCAATTATTTAAGGAAACAATTTAGGTCAAAATATGTATTGCCTTGGTGTCATGTCAAGAAACTCATTCACTACTAATAATTTGGGTCGGGGTCGTGACAGGAACATGGTACTAAAATTCAACTCTACCCCCATAGCCTCCTTAAAAATCCTCCAGAATCGTGAAATAAAAGTCATGTCCGTATCGAACACAATATCAATCGGTGCTCCATGAAGAAGCATAATCTACGCAAAAAAAATCTGGCATACTGCTCAACAATGTATTCAGTCCATATTGAAAGAAAATGATCCACCTTCATCAATCTATTGAAGATGACCAAAATAAAATCATGGCCGATCTGGGACCTTAGCAACCCTACAATGAAATCTATGGAGATTATCTCCCAATTCCACATGAGAATATCAAAAGGATGTCGTTCGCTTATTGGTCTCTGGTGCTCCACCTTTACTAGATGACAAGTGGAATACTTAGACACAAACTCGATAACATATTTATTCATCTCAACCCACAAATATTGTCTCCTCTTGTCACAATAAATACCGTCACCCCTACGATGCATAGTGAATAAGGAACCATGTGCCTCAGCCAAACCTTCTCTTCGTAGCTTAGGACCACCAACATAAGTAAATTCCCCTAAGACCTTATTCCTCTATCCGAGATGATCAATTAAAATAGAACTCCTTTAGATAAAATCTATCGCATCTTCTCATAATAAAAGGAGTTTGAAGACTGGCCCTGAATTACCCACAATACAATATAGGTGTAACGACCATAACTTACAAAAATGACTCTAACAAATCCATCGTATGAAAGATGTCCCACTTCCTCCCCCACAATTGAGTAACTCATCACCATACTCTACCCACAAAGCTTCCATAATAACATCGGTATATGGATCAAAGTGCCTACCACTACATTCGCCTTCCATGGATGATACTTAATCAAGAAGTGGTAGTCCTTAACAAACTCCAAAAATATCTTATGTGCCATGTTCAACTCCTTGTAAGTTAAAAAACATTGAAGACTTTTAAGATAAAAAAAATAGTCTAAACCTCTCACCTAACAGATAATTTCTCCAAATACGAAGGTAAAAGAATACCGCCACTAATTCTCAATCATAGGTGGGGTAGCTGGTCTCATGAGGATTAGTATTATGGGAGGAGTAAGCTATGATCCTCTCATCCTTCATCATAACTTATTTAGCCCTTGAAGTGACGCATCAATGTAAACCGGATGCTCCACATCAACCCATGATAAAGAAAGTACCAGTGCGATCGTGAGTCTTTCCTTGAGCCCCTCGAATGCTCTCTCATAATGAGTGATCTAAATAAAAGGTACCCCTTCCAGGTGAGGCGAGTCAATGGATCGAAAATCTTTGAGAACCCCTAAATAAAGCTTTTGTAGCACCCAGCCAAACCCAAGAAACTCATAACCTATATAGGCATCATGGGATGTTCCCACTCCATCACAACTGATACATTTCTAGGATCCACCAAAATCCCAACCTCCGATACAACGTGTCCCAAATACTGCACCTCCCTCAACCAGAATCCACACTTAGAGAACTTAGCATATACCTTATGCTCCCAAAGCTTATGCAAAATAGTTCTAAAATAGTGTGCATGCTCCTCCTTCGACCGAGAATACAATAATATGTCATTGATGAGCAAAACGATAAACTTATCTAGAAATGGGTAGAAATCTCTTTTTTATCGAATCCAAAAATGTTGTTGGTTCATTGGTCAACGCAAAAATAATGACCCAAAATTCAAATGATCTAGAGTGCGTCAAAAAACCATCTTCAAAACATCCTCCTCCCGAATATTCAAATAATGTAACCTAGAACGCAAGTAGGCATTTCAAAGGAATGAGAATCCCCTCAACTGACCGAACAAATCATCGTTACATGGAAATGGATATTTTTTCCATATTGTGACCATGTTCATCACCTAATAGTCTACACGCAACCTTAGCGTACCATCCCTCCTCTTCACAAACAACATAGAGCTACCTATGGAGATTTACTCCTCCATATGAACCCCTAACTGAGGATCTGCTAAATTTGCTTCCATAATTCCCTTGAAATGGTCTTAGTTCTCCTTGACAAATCAAGAAATAAATCTATATCTTGTGATGGTGGTAACCCTGAAACCTCATCAAACACATCTATAAACTCTTGGACAACCATTATCGACTAAGGATACAGTGACCTCGTCTGATGTAATCTCATCAATATAATGTAAATGCGTGCTACACCCTCACCCGATCCTAGGCATGTCTATAAGAAACATCTCCCATCTGAGAATGGTAAACATGATCACCATCACACTACAACCAATATGTGTGTGTTACTATGCTAACCAATCCATTATAAAAAAGATATTGTAAGTCTGCATATCTAAAATCAATAAGTCTTAAAAAAATAAAAATAGCCAGTCTCCACTGACATACATCTACAAAATGACATAAGGCATCACCCCTATCCTTTTGGGTAACCATGTGTATAGAAATAGTGGTAAAAATATCTAATAACCCAAAAGTCTCGGCCAAATCATAACTAAGAAAATAATGATATTTCCTTATGTCAAATAAAAACTATGCATAACTACTTTAAACGTGGAACGTAAAATCTATGTCCTGTGGTGGGTCCTGATGGTAATGTTCATAGACATTTTATACATCCATAATGCACATGTGGGATGCCTTGAAATGGGTCCCTAGGTCATGGTGGTAGTATTGAAAACTAGGATGGTGGTGGAAAAGCCTGATACTGAGTTGTGGATGGAAAAAATTTTTGTTACCCTAACTAACACAAGCCCTAAATGATTGGGTTGCCCCTAGGGAATCTCCTGAATGAGCGTTCATGATCTCCATAAGTGTCATAATTGCCTCAAAATGGGCGACCCGCTTCTACTCAGCCCCGGGTTCAATCCTGCTGACTTTGACCCTATCGGACCTATCCCTTCTACCCCTAATGTTGTTGGCCCTTTTCTCCCTTGTCCATGTGAACTAGTCCTTTGATCACTTTTGTATAAATCTCTTAGGGGGTTGTTCCCCCTTTGGCCATCCTCTATGATGCTGCTGTGAACCTCCCTATGCCCGGAATGACTCACTACTTTATCCATTTTTCATCCCTTGGACGATTCCCACCTTATCTTTCTTCGGCCCCCTCTCCCTCTAAAAGTCTCGGTGATCTAAATAGTAAATCAGTGAGGCATCCACTGCCTAAGTGTAAGTAATGAAGATTGGGATTTTAAGAAAAAGTATCATAATTATCCATGTAAGGACCAAGAGAAATTGATCCATATTTTTTACCTCCGTGTTAACCTCCTTTGGTGAAAACAAAGTGATACGGGTGAATTCTTGCTTTTATTCAATGACATTGCACTCCTCTAATCGTAGCCTCTAGAATTGAGATCTCATACGCGCTTGTTAAGAGGATGGGAAATACTTCCCGTCAAACTTTGTCCAAAACTATTGAATGGTAAACTGTGACTTATCCTCCTCCGTGGTGACTAACTCCCACCATTACAAAGAATCAACCACGAGTCTAAAACTCTCCAACATCCGTGTCTACACCTCATCTAACACCACCAATTTTCCATGCCCAAATATCTTTCATTTCCAAAGCCATATCCTAGTGAACACCAAACAATAATCCTTGGGATTGCGTCAATAGTCAATGCATACAATAAAGAGATAACTCTCAGCAAAATAACTATGCCAAAACAAAATGTATTATCATACAATATATATAGATATTTTGAATCTCATGCTTCATCATATCCCTAAATAAAAGAGCTGCATATATAGCTAACCTAAAATCTCCACATGACAAAGGTCCTAATTCCACCCATGTAACTAAAAATAACATCACCAAAATAAGCAAACCTACGCCCATGTACCAATAAGGTAGCTACACGTACTGAGCTGTAACTAAAATTTCATATCACCAATTTGTGACTCAACTTGCATAACGATTGGTACACTTAAAAATTCATCTGGATCAGGTGGTGGGTTGCATATCTTTTATAACCTAGCCAAAACAAAACCATAACATTCCAACCTAAGTCAAATCCCCATCTGGAAGTCACAAGATCCCACTATCACACTAGTGACGGAAATCGAAAATAGATGACGACTTTAACAAGAAAAATAAATCACATACACTTTAATCCCCACATCGTTGCCCCCACTCTTGAGACGTGTTATTTTCACAATCATGCCAAACTTACGGCAATCACTTGGGAGATGGTAGTAAAACCTATTACATAAAATATATAAGCTTCAACTGAGTCATCTCTCGTTCTTACTCATAATACCCTAAAATCTCGTTCGGATACCCGCCACTATGTGGTCATATACTAACGCCATGAAAATGATAATCACAAATCACTTTAGGCTTTTTCTCTCACAGCTCATCTCGATATCTCGTAAGTCTCCCTTCTATTTCCCCTAACTATCTCTAATAAGGGTACTTACGGTCTTGCACTCATAATTACAATTATTATTCAATACACGCTCTCCCTTAGATCCCTTTGAAACTTACTCATTCCTTAACTTTGCATAACCAATGCATCCAAAATATATGCCACAACACGTAGGAAAATACATTATTCCCAAAGCTTTTTGTTGAATCATTTTCAACCCAAACAATATAAATATAAATCCTCATTTACAGTTTCCATCCACTCTGGTGTACTAATTATCAATTTCTATCCATCTCCAACTAATATTCTATAATTACGTGATGACCCTGCACCTAGGTTAAAAGTTCTCACATTACCGTCACCCTTAATCTCTTATGGGTTAAAATACAAATCAACATTGCTCGAATCTAACCAAAACAACATTCCACTATCTCTAAAGAATTAACCACACATAAATTCACTATCAGATTCTTCATATTTACTAAAATGCATCAACTCATTTCCCTCTCTATTCTAGGTACACGAAATCTTGTAAAGGCATTCTATTAGCATAAATTGCCATCACAATCCATATTACCATAATCAGAACCCAAGTCTCCAGTAGGCTCTTCAAAACTCAACATCATTAATGTCTCTAAAAATAAACTCAATGTGAAACACATTCACTACTTATGCCTACAAAAATATCTAAGTTTCAGGTCACACCCTAAACATGATAACTTCCTAAAATTATCCTCACAATGGTGGTGAACGCCTTTGTCCAAGAACTTGTTCTATACTTGACCACTAACTCGTAACAGTCTTCATTCTCATGCTCCTTTGAACTCGAATACCATTCAAGTCTCACCAGCTCTCAAACGGTTACGAATAATATCTACTCACATCATTGTGATAACATAGTACACAAATCGATGACAATCTCTAAAACATCAAAGAATGGTTAATGAAGAATGAAACGGACGTAACATAGATACTAAGGATACTGAAAATTGGATGCTCTGATACCAATTATAACATCCATGATTTTCCATGCCTAGTTAATCAGGTCGGACACGAAATACTTGGAGAGATAAAATATTTTTTATCATTATCACCATCAACGATAAACAAAATTAGAGTGAATAAAAACCATAGAAAATAAATACTCACTAAACGATAAAAATAAAAATAACTGAACTGAAATAATTGAAGATCAAATAACTGAGTTCGTTATTCAAAAGTCTCTTTTATATAATGTCTCAACTGAAAGAAGAAAATATAATAGTAACCACCTCTTAACAACTCTTGAATACAATTGACTACTATAATGAACCTCCGACTCTAACTCTAAAGATACCAAGTGAATCTCCACAACTGGAAGTCTGAATATTAGCCTTACTAAATGTCTATACAATAATAATACCTGTGAGATAAAACTATATATTTGGGTCAGATACCCAAAGTTGTAAGAAATGTCTCCAATACCAATAATGTATATCATGCAACTCATTTACAATAAACATGCACCCGTCGACACTCATATATAATGAATACCTCACATATTATCTAGTGCAAGTACTACGAGCATGTCCCAACCCAAGGCATAAACTATACTAAAAGTCTTTATCCTTAGAATAATAAGCAAGTAACTAATACACGAACACACTAGGGGTTTTAATAATTACTCGTGTATATAATACGACCCAACAACCATCTTTTATTCATTTATATATTTATAATCATATAATATAACATTTTTCTTTGTTTTAACATCTTCAATTAAATGGGTTCGTCAATGAAATATAATGTATATATATCCCATAAAATCCCACATTACCCTCACTCATATCACACAGAAGTTATGATATACACAATTTATAAAACTGACACAAATGTGATGGTGTAAATCAAAGTGTCCATTACTGGACTAATATTATTTAGACGTATATGTTTCATATATACCACAAGAAGGTCTCTACCTAAGGGGAACCTTCTTCTTCTTCTATTGATAAACCCTAGGAGTCCCTCCCTTAACTAATTCCAAAAGTATAATACACACAAATTATGAGAATGGGGAATCACTATGCAATCACACCATTAGGTAGTCTCATACCAAAACTCAACCAATGGATCAGGTCACCAACCTCGCTCATCATGAAGTCTAGACCAACTGAACATATAATCGAAATATATATATCTTCACGTAATCCCACACCACTGGCTATAGAAAATATCGCCCAATAGATCAATTTCTTAAGTCTCCATCTCTCATGAAATGACAACCAATTGAACGTGTGATAGTGACCTCCACAAAATCCTTCATCGATAATGAGACATGTGGTACACGGTCACAACCACTTGAATCCAAAACCCCAATCAATATATTTCCCATGAGTAACAGGTATGTTCACATAAGCACATATGAAAGTGAGGATATACATAATGGTCTAAACAAAAGCAAATTTTTAATTATTTCAAATTAACTATTGAACATAAACAATTTAACCCAAAGTAAAACATTGCACTAATTTTAAACGAAAGTTGTGTAAGCTAATTTTGGCCAATTTTATTTTATCCTAAATTATTCATCTAGGTAATAGAAAGATAAAGTAAAATAGACAATCACACAACGCTCGATGTGACAGGAAAACCCACAACATGCCCAGACACACAAATTCACTACGATACAAATTAACACATGATTAACAAAATACTTGGACAATGACTTGGTCCCCTTGTAAGACTTGACGCATCTTCAATATTCAATTGTTCCTCCACAAGACAGCACAGGGGTCCACTCGTGTAATTACCATAATGTGTGAGTCCATACACTCCACGGTATCTACCGAGCAAATCAACAATTGCCTACATATCAAATAACGGAGTCCACCATTTCTTTATCTCAATACGACAACACAGATTCCACCGTGTATAAATAGCAAATATGGAGTCCACCATATGAAATGATTCTCAACAAGATGTAAAAAATAAATCAAAGTTTCCCTAATCTGGATTTTAAATCCTAATATGATGAACATTTAGATCCTAAAAAACTTGGGTGTAAACTAGGGTTTTGAAGAGCTTTTTGATGTCGTTTGGTAACTAAAAAAAATAATATTTTTTCTTAAATAAAATTATTGGTCCACACGCCTATTTATAGGAGGTTTTCTAAAAATGAGATTACGATAAAACACTTTGAAGAAAATCTTAAAATATTAAAAAATGTTCCGAGTCGTTTGAATGAATTTGAACCTCGTTCGAACGAAGTATAAGATCTCATTTGAAAAGCTATCCAACGAGCTATCAAACGAGATTCTAGCGAAGTCTAAAGTTGGTTCGTTTAAATTTTATTGGAACTTTTTCTAATGAGGTACCTTCTCTCATTCGAACAACATACCCAATGTCGTTCTAGCGACTTTGTGAAAAAAATATTTTTCTTCTAAAAAAATATTAAAAAGTATAAAAAACATTTAAAAACTAATTTTATAAAATCTTAACATGCTATTATAAAATCTCCAAGGATCAAAATAATTTTGCATCCGTACCTTAGATATCCTCAGAACTTGAAGACGAAAATAAGCACTACACAGGTACTGATGGTGTAGATCACTACAAGAATTATGGCTTTTAGAAGGAAAAATCGTTGCAAAAGGTATATTTTCGTTGCAAAACACCTTTTGCAATGATTTACCTTCCTTGCAATGTTCCTTGCACTAACCATCATGCTATAGATTTTTTGTAAGGAAATTTTGTCATCGCCGCTAAAAATATATTGCAATGACATTTTTCGTTGGCAAAAAATGATTTTTCGTTATAAAAAAAATTCTCATATTTCGACTAAAAATCTTTTATAATGAATATTTCATTGTAAAAGATATTAATAAATCCTCGTAAAAAGATATTTTGAGAGAATTAAAATTCCTTGCCAATTGTTAAGTTTTCATTGAGAAAAGTCTTTCGTAACACTCTTTTTCGTTGCAACAAATTTCTCATATTTCGACTAAAAATCTTTTACAATGAATATTTTATTATAAAAGGTACTAATAAATCCTTGTGGAAGATATTTTGAGAGAACACAAATTCCTTGCTAAATATTAATTTTGCGTTGCTAAAAGTCTTTTGCAACACTCATTTTCGGTGCAAAAAAGTTCTCATATTTTGACCAAAAATATTTTACAATGAATATTTCATTGCAAAATATACTAATAAATCCTCGCAAAATATATTTTGAGGGAATTAAAATTTCTTGCCAAATGTTAATTTTTCTCTGCTACAAGTCTTTTGTAACACTCTTTCTCGTTGCAAAAAAAGAAACTATTGATTGTAAATAATAATCACCTTTATAACGATAGGTTTCAACAACATTTATTTTGTTGCAGAAGATATTTTGTGATGAATTAAATTCCTTGATGGCAGTCATTGTTTCTTGTTGACATATGTTTGAAACTTGTTTGTTCGTTATAAAACAATACTACTTTGGTTGAAAAAAAGACGTATTCATAATAATAGTGTTTCCGCAATAAATTTTGCTTGCAAATTGTATTAGATAATGAAATAAATAAATATAAAATTAAGTAAATACACATAATTAAAAAATTATATTATATCCAAAACATAAATGTGCTACTCATCATGTTACAATGAAGCTCAAAAGTAAATACTACGTCATCTAAAAAAATGATAAAATCCACACTCGTCATCATGCAAATTGATTCGAAGGGACAAATGATTCTTGAAGGACATCTTCCTCAGGAGCAGTGTCTTTCTCTGATAGTAATGCATTTTTCAAATCTACGACCTCTGTTTGTAACTTTTTGTTCTCCTATTCAAAATTCTACCTACGTAGTGATTTCAAAGGTCGAGTATCAAGACCTTTCATATATCCCAACCTCTTTCTAAGGACTTTCTAACAGATTGATGCTTCAACATAATCTTCCGATCATCTTTTCTATAAAGAAAAGAAAAGAATGTTACACTATCGTTTTGACTACTTCTTACAATTTTTTTAAAAAAATTGATAGAGTTTCCTTTGTTTATTTATGATATCCAACATGTTATGACACACAAATCACTAATCCAATAACTATAGATAAAGTTAAATGATCAATGTGTCCCATCCATCGATTTCACTTTATTTTTTAAAAAAATAAACAGAGTTTCCTTTATTTATTCGTGAAATCCAAACTGTTGTGACACAAATCAATAATCCAATCCCTTCCACCTATTTCAACACAAATCAATCCAGTTCGTATGGCTTGGGAGTAATACTTTATGTTTAATCATGTAAAATTATTTTCTTTGATATACTTACTATAAGAGTTGGGTTCTTGAAATACAATTAGTGTTTAACGAGACGTAACCCCTTATCAAGATGATGATTAATGTAGCAAGAACAATACAATAAATGATAACTATAAATGTGCAATACATAGCCTTTATTATCAAATGTTTATATTAAATGCAGTTCTTATAACATAAATTTTCTTGGAATATAATAAATGGAAGGTACCCCATAATCAACTTGACTGGAGGGAGAAAGAGCAAGGAAGTATCCAGATGCACAATATATACTAATGTTGGTGAATAAATGGGGTCAAAGGAATAATTACTCAATGATGAACTCACAACAAACTCTCTTATCTAGAGGAAACTTGACAGAAATTCTGGATAGTCAAAATTTTGATGCCTTGGAAAGACACTACTAAAAGCATTTATATGAGGGCAAGGTCACTTAGGTGACCTTGCTCGCATTAAATGCTTCTGACTGCATTTAATGCTAATAGTGTTGTGCAATAAATTCCAAAGATAGCGTATTAAATGCATGAGAATGAAATTTTGGCGAGAACACTGTTTTAATCCATCAAAAGTCTCTTGGCATTAATTGGAATGTGATCAATTTCTATAAAGGTTTACCTATGATGGATAATAGGAAAATTTCTTTAAATAAGATGGTTGTCCTAGGAATAAACCCACTTAAGTGCTACTTTTCTCGAGCTCCTTAAATCTCATAAATCATAACATAATGAAAGCTAATGAATAGTGACATGTATGGGATGAGCTATCCAATCAACCAAGTGTGGCCTTTCGGATGATGGTTGATCAATAAACCTAAAACTATTGGTAAGAGATCAAAAGGGTATCTTTAAACAACTATTGGAACTGAGGTCCCTTGAAAGAGGTCCCTCAGAAGATGGTATCTCGAGCGTTCATTTATTATGCTTGTTTAAACAAAGGTTTTACCTAAATGTGATAAAAAGGTTGGTATTGTTTACCCAATGTAACCTTGTTCCCAATCCTCCAAACCAAATCCCTGTAAAGTTCCCGGAATGAGGTTTGTTCGATAGATCATGTGAGATCTCCCATGTCCTACCAGACATGGTCCCTCGAAGGTATCAATCAACCTCAGAGTCATTTCAAAAAAACATGTCTAAATATTTCAACAGAAGGAAATAAATACAAGTACATCGTAATTCCTCTTACAAGATGTGTTTTCTATATCTCCCAATTGAGCTTGATCTTTATAGTAGGTCCTTCGACCAACCTCAATCTTGGTGGATGATTTTCCTTCTAATAACCTTCTTTGGTGAAGATCTTTCAAGAGACCTGAGTTTTTGTTTGATAATTAATCCTTTGTTTGTGCAAGATTAGCTTGCTAATTAACTTGGGCTTGGACCTCCCCCTACAGTTGTCCCTTCGTAGAGATATTTTTTTATGTATAAAGAAATATATGTACAAAATAGCATCATCTTTATTTGAATAACCTGTAGTAGGGGTTATTTTAAACAAATAAATAAATAATTATAGAATAAATAATTATTTGTGCAGAGATGTGTGCGAGTAACCACACAAATAGTTTCCCTTCGAATGAGCTTTTGCTCGATGGAATTGCAAACTTGTTCATGAATTTTTCTCATAAATAAACTATTATATGGTGTGGAAATTTGTTTATGTATTATTAGTGTAAGGACATTTTTCACATGTCCAATATGTTACATTTGTGTATGTCGTACGTCGCTACATTTGTCACGTCACCTCAAGATCTCACTCGACGGACTCAATCCGAATTCTGGGAATCTAACATTCAACATCTCCATCATATATCCCTCATCTGCCTCAAAGACTTCATGTTCCATGATTTTAGGGACTTTATGCAAGTGGTACGCAAGAGAAGTCAAAACAGTGCAAGAAGGCATGATAGGGAAGTTCAAGGGGATTTTGGTAATTTTACAGCCACCGTTCAGAGGACTGGTCAAGTAAAAATTTTAAGAGCTTTCCGCAACAAGGATACTGGAAGGAACGACACCTCAATCTGAGCTACGGTGAACAAGTTATGGCCCGTTGAAAATGGAGATAATTCTAAGAAAAAATACTTGGAATTTTTACTAAGTGTTTAGCCCCCTTCCAGCGAGTTTCCTCGAACCCAGCCCGAACCGATTCGGGGGGAGAACCAGTTCACAGGGGACCACGAACCGGTTCGGGTACCCTGTACGCTGGATATAATTTCATAGTTTTTAAAACGTGGAACTCTTCATGTGTTTCCCTATAAATACCAACTTCGGGGGAGCAGTTTCAAAAGACTTTGGAAGACATTTTTAAGAGTCCCAATTACTCTAGTCTTCATATTTTTTGAGTCCCAAGACTCATGTTTTGATTCACACAATTGCCAAACCTTTGTGAATATTTTTTTTAACCCAAGAACACAACATTATGTTTGTTTAAACCTTTGTGGAGAGATCTTTGCAACCGAGGGTTGTGTGTCATTGCTGAGGGAGTATCTACAAAGTTTTATGACTGCGTGTCATTAAGGGGAGTTGTGGTTCTTCCTTTGTTGTTTGGGTTGCAAGTCCTTGGAGGGTGCTGCATGTATTCTCTTGCTGAGTTCAAGACTGCGTGTCTTTGTGGGTTGGCTGCGTGTTGATCCATTGCAGATTTTTCTATGTAATTGTAAGTTGCGATTTGTGTACTCATAGTGAAATAAAGGTTTTACCCGAAAGGGTTTTTTTCCTGAAATCTGTGTCTCAGCATATTTATTATGTCGCATGCCTTATTTTTGATGGGTTGATTTATATGCATGTTTAAGGGCTGATTTTATTTGGTTTAAAAGTTGAATCTAATTAAATAAGGGTTACTTGGGAACTTGCGAATCTTATTTAATTTAATTTAATCAAGTATCACACAGTCGCATATACGACGTTTTACAAATTAGTATCAGAGCGGGTTACGCTAATTTATCGCGTGGGCCTAATTTTTCGAGGATTTACTTTCTGGTACAATTTGTCTACTCACGTTTTCAAATTGGTATCAGAGTAGGTTACGCTAATTTATCGCGTATTCCTATTTTTCGCAAAATCGTGTGATATTGACTTTTTGAAAATAATCAGTTTTGTGAAAAATCGCAATCTTTCCAATGGAATACCCATTTAATGAGGAGCCTATTTTTGAAAAAGTTCACGACCGTGCTGAAAAATTGAAATGTTTGAATTTGAAACTTTATAAAAGAATTAAAGTTTTGGAAAAAGAAAATTCTCATTTTAAATTCGCAATGGATCTTTTGCAAACGGTTCAAAATCAAAGAGATTTTTATCGTGAAAAATTTGTTTCTTTGGACCATGAATTTAATGCTTTAAAATTGTCCAAAAAGGAGAGTGATGATAGGGTCCTATTTTTAGAAAAAGAATTAGAGGACCTTAAAAATTCGATGGTTTGTGTTTGTGCCAAAGATGAAAAAAATATTTTAATCAATGAATTTGTGGCATGTGAAGAGACTCTTAGGGAAAAGTTTGCTTTAATTGAGGGGGAGAGGGATACCCTTTTAGAAATTGTTGAAAATTTGAAAAAGCAATCCCTATCTTAGGAAGAGTCTAATTTATTGCTTGAATCAAATATTTTGAAGTTGCAAAATGATTTAAAGGATTCAAGTAGGTTTGATTGTGATGGTAATGGCTCATCTTATTCTCATGCTTCTAGTGCTAAAGCCAAAACTGTTATTTGTTTTAGAGGGTCAATTAATACCAAGGACATTAGAAAAGATCACACTTTAGGTAACATTCCTCCCGTTTACCCATGTTCACATTGTGGTAGGAAAGGTCACCTTAGGAGATTTTGTTTTGATCTTGGAAGATGTCCTAGGATGTAGGATGTCAAAGTCTAGTGTTTCCTTAGTTTCTAAATGCCCCACACGTTTTTTCACATCTATTTGGGTTAGAAAATCACTTTTGGATACACTAGATTTTAGACAAGTTGATTCTCGTTTCCTTAAACATGATTCTTCTCTTGCCATATCATATAGATGAGTGTGTTTGCATATTTGTCATACGCTAGTTATGCTTTTTGATATATGTTTGCTAGCGTTGTGATATGTACTTTTTGTATAGATTTTTTGTTTTTGGAAATATTTTGAAAAATACGAAAAGATTTTTGTTTTTTGTTTGCACCGTTTATGGATGAACACTTTAGATGACCTAGTCACAACATCATTTCATTTTTTTCATGTGACTATTTGATAGTGTTTTGAGACAATAGGTCAATTAATCCTCGTGCTTTATAATGTTTGGAGTCATTAAGATGTAATTAAGTGTTACTTCCTACATGTTTGACTCATGTTTCCTTTATTGCACACATGCACGGATTTGTTTGATTATTGTGCTTGTCTTATCACATGTTGGTTGGGTGTTTTCACTTCAATCCTGTCCTTTAAAACGAATCAAGCGCAATAAATTTTGATAAGGAAATTGTGCATATAAAAACCGTTTTGTGAGTTTGTGTGCTTTGTTTGAAAACGGGGAAGGGCAGCGAAAGGTTCATTTTTCCTTTGCGAAGACTAAGCCACCGTTTAAATTGGACCTAAAAAATTGAGGAATTTTATTATCCGAGGTCCAAAGAGGTTTAAAAGCGCCCGAAAAAATTTAAAGGCAATAAAAAGAAATTCATGCCAAATTATGGGCCATTTAGGTTTTTGCACCAATTCTCCAATGTTTGAGAATTTAGTTTATACACCTCTAAAAGAAAATATATATGAGGGAGTTTGGTTGGAGATTTTAAAATGGGTTTGCACGTCCTTGAATTGCTTAAATATGCGCTACATAGTTTTGGACATTAGTGGTGTGGAAATCACTTTGACTTTGATTTTGTTGATTTGCATAAGACGATGTCATCTAAATTCAACAAATTTTTACACCTAGGGATACTTTTGATGCTCATTCGTTAGGGGTACACATATGCATCGTGCAAATATGATTGATTGAGTTGATTTACCTATCGAATGTGTTCACACCCATTCATTCCATTTCCATGACTTGGTTGTTCGAGTTTAAATCCATGGTGTGATTTTTGTATCATGTTTTATTTTTTTTTTCAAATTGGTACTTATTTCTTTTGTATAAAAAATTTGAAAAACCAAAAATAGTTTCTGAAAAGTTTGTTTGAGCATCTCCTTGCTAGAGCACGTTTGCCATATTGATTTATGCTTTGTTTTGAATACCGTGACACCCCGATTTTGCTTGTTTGATTCATTCTTCTTATTTGTCTATTTGGGAACATCATAAAAAGGGATAGAAAGAATTATCTTATTTTGGGCGAGTTTGAATTTTGGAGGAGTTTTGAGATTTGACTTATGCTTATAATATATTGGTATCTATGTTTATCTCCTTTCAAACTCGATACATCACTTGGTATTTTTTCTTTATCTCATGTGTGTAGGTACTTACATTGATGGTCTGTGATTTGCACACCCTGATGAGAAAAGATTTGAGATTCCTGAAGATTTGAAGAACAAACGATGGAGACTATTCATTTGTACCTTTTCCAGTTTTGGGTTCATGGGAGGGTAGATTTGTATAGGCAATTTCATATTTGATAATTCAGATTTTTTATGTATGTACCGGCATAGACATAGGGGGAGATTTGTAAGGACATTTTTCACATGTCCAACATGTTACATTTGTGTATGTCATACGCCGCTACATTTGTCACGTCACCTCAAGATCTCACTCAATAGACTCAATCCGAATTCTGGGAATCTAGCATTCAACATCTACATCATATATATGTCCCTCATCTGCCTCAACGACTTCATGTTCCATTATTTTAGGGACTTTATGCAAGTGGTACGCAAGAGAAGTCAAAACAGTGTAAGAAGGCATGATAGGGAAGTTCAAGTGAATTTTGGTAATTTTACAGCCACCGTTCGGAGGACCGGTCAACTGGAAAGTAGAAGATCTTGCCGCAACAAAGATACTGGAAGAAACGGCACCTCACTCCGAGCTATGGTGAACAAGTTATGGCCCGTTGAAAATGGAGATAATTTCAAGAAAAAATACTTGGAATTTTTACTAAGTGTTTAGCCCCCTTCCAACGAGTTTCCACGAACCCATCCCGAACCGATTCGGGGGGAGAACCGGTTCGCAGGGGCCCCGAACCGGTTCGGGTACCCTGTACACTGGATAGAATTTCAGAGTTTTTAAAACGTGGAACTCTTCATGTGTTTCCCTATAAATACCAACTTCGGGGGAGCAGTTTCAAAAGACTTTGGAAGACATTTTTTAGAGTCCCAATTACTCTAGTCTTCATATTTTTTGAGTCCCAAGACTCATGTTTTGATTCACACAATTGCCAAACCTTTGTGAATCTTTTTGGTAACCTAAGAACAGAACCTTGTGTTTGTTCAAACCTTTGCGAAGAGATCTTTGAAACCGAGGGTTGTGTGTCATTGCTGAGGGAGTCTCTACAAAGTTTTATGGCTGCGTGTCATTAAGGAGAGCTGCGGTTCTTCCTTAGTTATTTGGGCTGCGAGTCATTGGAGGGTACTACGTGTATTCTCTTGCTGAGTTCAAGACTGCGTGTCTTTGTGGGTTGGTTGCGTGTTGATCCATTGCAGATTTTTCTATGTAATTGTAAGTTGTGATTTGTATATTCATAGTGAAATAAAGGTTTTACCCGAAATGGGTTTTTTCCTGAAATCTGTGTCTCAGCATATTTATTGTGACGCATGCTTTATTTTTTATGGGTTAATTTAGATGCATGTTTAAGGGCTGATTTTATTTGGTTTAAAAGTTGACTCTAATTAAATAAGGATTACTTGGGAACTTGCGAATCTTATTTAATTTAATTTAATCAAGTATCACACAGTCGCATATACTACGTTTTACAATTGGGTCAAAATAATGGTTTTTAAAATTCCCGCCAAAACTATTTATTTCCTCAAGTGAGAGGGTTTGTAAAACGCCTTTTGAATCTACCAAAGTTATAATTCTTGAAGCGTCACCTCGTATTAAATGAGCCTGACATACATCCCCCAACTTTACACATGGAGTGATGGGGTCAATGCATGTAATACACATAAGAGATTTTGAGCATCGTAAAAGCAGACGAAATCATTGCACGGGCTGCTCACGCGCAACCACGCGCATGTGGGGCCAAACCAACCATTTCAACTTCTGTGTTTTTCCCCTTATTAAAGGGTTTAACTTTACCCTAAATCATTTTTACCTTCACGATTTATTTGCTTATTTCCATCGTCTAGAGAGAGAGCGAGAGAGAGTTGTATTTACCTTCTTGCTTTCCCCAAAAAAGTTCTTCTTCCCTAAATATTTTAGCTCTATCACCATAAATGTCTCCTATAGTGAAAAATACTCCTGCTTCTAGGAGCGTTTCACCCAGGACCTATGTCCGCCGACAACAATGGGCAAGATATCACCGTGCTCCCTATTTTGGGGACTCTGACCATTTTTGGTATGTAGGAGATCATTTTCGAGGTCCTCTTACCTCTAAAAATGATCCTAATCTGTTATTGGGCAAGGATTTGAGAACGGGGCATATGTTCCAAGTGTGAGTATCACAAGGCTTCGAATTGATAGGGAAGATTTCCCTTATTCCAACGTGGAGTTTGAGTCTTCCGGTGGGTCATGTGAGGGTTTAGGAGCTTGGACAGACTAAATTCATGATAAATATGTCGTTAAGTTATCTTTGGTGGGTTTGTCCTCCATTATTTAGTTTTGCAATATCAATTTAACAAAAAATAACAATACATTAAGGTTGTTGGTTTCACGCTGGAGTTATCGGACTCACACTTTTGTAACTGGATGGGGTGAATTTCACCATCACTATAGTGGATGTTTGCGAGATATTGGGAGTTGAGGAGGATAGAGCTGAGACCTTCTTTGAGGAGGCCATTTCAGAGGAGGAGGCAGCTACATGTAGGGAATTAGAAGGAGTTGTAAGGAAGGGCACTTTTTCAGAGATCGTCAAGTACGCATACTTCATGGAGAATAAAGATGCTGCCAAGGCTAAGGGGAGGAAAAAGGTGATCCTAAAGGAAAATAAGTGGCTGAGATGTGTCCTAATGGTTAAGGTTATGAGAGTGACATTGAGTTGTCTAGTTACATTGTGTTATCTTATCGAGGATATTTCTTCCCGAGAAACCTTATGATTGCTCGAGGAAGGATCTTATAAAAACGGTCGTTCGCATGTCATTTGGTGTGAAGGTCCCTCTAGCTTCCATAACCCTTGTCTCTCTTTACACTTGGATCGATAGAGTTCAAGATGACTCTTTCAGATCCATTGGAAGGTTTGATGTCTCAAACTATGCTAATCATGTCCTTCTCATAATTTTCTTATATTCTAGGTTTCCATCCTATGCCCCTAGCTCTTTACTCCCCACTTCCCTTGCCATTAAGGTTCCTTGCATTATTGCCTAGAGTTACAAACAATCCAAAAATCCTTTTCACACATTGATTGATAATGTTAAGTTTTTCAAGTTTCACCCTTAGGTTGGTATTAACTAGTTCTTCTCTAACCATTTCTTTGAGGATGACCCCCGACCACTTATAGTAGTTGATAAGGCCTTTGCTCAGAATTCTCCCTCTTCCAACATCCATCTTATACTTACTCCTTAATATTTTCCTTCCTATGCTGAGCGGGCATCCCACTACTCAGTATATTCACCTCATCGAGTGGCCACACCGTTTGGTTATGACAAGGGAGTTCCCATTCTCAGCCACAACACTTGCAAGAAGCCTTCCAATTTTTCCTTAGCTTGTGGTAATTTCCTCACAAGCACAGTTGCAACCTTGTCATCCTAATACTAGGGATAATTGGTAATTCCTTCAAGAAAAGATCAAGGGAGAAGGTCCCCCATTTACCTCAATGTTTGTTTTACCCAACCAGTTGGGCACGTTCCAAAAAGATATACTTCGATAACTAGCCAATCCATTCGTTGAGAAGTTCCCCCCCAACAGAGTTGGGACTAAGGAGTTATTTTATTAATCAATCTAAGTTCCCTTTGAGTATAGTAAATGACACAATGCCCATCGAAATTTCTACCCTAGCCCCTATGGAGGAGGCAGTTCTAAAGAAAAAGAAAGGAGCTTCCACTTTTCAAGTTACTGAGGAGGGTGAAATGACCCCAACCTTTCTCGACCTACTGTCGAAGAGGAAACACCTCTTGTCCCTTCAATTATGGTAGCAATGAAGGCTAAGAAAAAACATCCAAAGAAACAGAAGACTGCTGCCCCAGGTCCATCGGAGGCCTCTCTTCCCAGAGAATATATTGATCCTAAGTTAGCGAATGAGTGCTTCAACTTGTTCGATGACTTGATGAGTCAGGGGGATCAAAGTACATCGGCTTCCAGAGCTATTATTGAAAAAAAATTATATATAAGGGGTTTTCCTTCACCCCCCAGCTAACATTAGTGGAAAAAAGAGAGCAAGATCAGGTTTAAGGGTCCCTTGCCCTACCATGGAAGAGGTTGAAGAAGCTGAGGAAACTACGGTAGCTGAGGAAGTTGAAGGAGAAACAAAAGTTGAAGGAAAGGAAGAAGAATAAGAGGAGGAGGACCTAAAGATATTCCTCTGATGCATCGAGTGCACAAGTTGCGTAAGATATACTCAACTGAGAAGCCTTCTTCTCCACCTAAGGACTATACTGCCTTGGATGACTTTGAAGTCCACGAGGTCTTACCTGAACTCCATATTCTCTTCCTTATACTTTGCATCTGTATTATTTTCCTTATACTTTGCTTATGGTATGAAGATTAGTGAGTCATGGGACATTCTTATTGCTGAGAGGGTACAAGTGAAAGAACAAGAAGTAGGTGCAAACCCTCAAACCCCAACTCTTTCTTCATCGCTCGATATCCCTGTAGTGCAAGAAAATTTCGTGAACATACTAGAGGTAATGGTGGATTCCCCCTTCGGGGATGTTGGTGGGTTTTATCTTAGTGGGTCAATGAGTAGTGGTTATACACCTGACTCTTCTTTCTTATGCAATCAGACATCATTTGATAAGGCTAAGAGGGATGCTATGGAAGAGGAAGTGCAACAACTCAGAACTGTTGAACCAACTCCTTTGGTGAGTTTGGTTGTTTAGCAATGGGTAAACTTGAAACTTGCATTGTTCAGTTATGTATTTTAATTCCCTCTTTGTTCCTTATCATTGCAAATTATTTCCCCCGAAGAAGCTCCTATCAATACTTGTAGGTCCCTTATAGTTATTCCTACCCATCCATAATTAATGAATTAATATTGGTGAAGGAAGTTGAGAGGGATGAGGAGGTTGCCCAAAACCCTGCCATTGATCCTGTGGTTGAGCAGATAACTCTTGTGGCATATCCTCATAAATATGTATATTTCTATCTTATTTTTCCATTGTTTTAGGCTAAGTGTTAATTTCACACTTTAAAAAAATCTTTGAGCCATGAAAACATGGTGTGTGATACCGATCAAATTAATTTGCAAATGCCAAACACACTTATTTAATTTAGAACAAATCAAATTTAATATAAAGTTCAGCCCCTAAACATGCATCTATGTGTCAAGTTTTAAATATCAAATCAAGCGATGAACAAAGCCGACAAAAGCAGGTTTCGGGAAAAAAAACATCAGGGCAAAAACCTTTTATTTTCACTATAATTTTTAAAGTACCGGTTACAATCAGATTACAATGAAAATACACTTTGACTTACGAAATACCCGCAGGCGTCGGTTCGTAGTCGTCAGCCGAGGAACACTGCAGCATTTCCTATGACACGCAGTCCTGAATCTTGGCAGAGTCTCCTTCCACAATAGCTCATAGCTCTCGATTGTAGAGATCACCCTCCAACGGTTGAATCATCCCAATACCTCCCGTAAGTGGCACCTATGGTCAACCCAGTACCTTTACAAGGAACCTATTGTCTCAGCATCAAAACTCCCAAAAAAACTATGCTTTAGGGTTCTAAGAACAACTCACATAAAAGGGTAGAATTTGTGAATTTTAAAAACAAATATTTGAACCCTCAAAACTGATGGAGAATAAATCAAAAACACTAAAAAACGTATTATGTAAAAAAACAGTGTTTTCTCCACACGAAATCAATACGTCTGACACCCTATTTATAAAATAATTAAGGCGGTGATGTGTCAGAGAAACATTTATCTCGTTCGAACGAACTGTCATGTCGTTTGAACGACCTTTGGTCTCGTTCGAACGAGATAAACTCTCGTTTGAACGACCAGGCACAAATCTCAAGATTCGTCAGTAGAGTTTTAAAACCTTTGGAAACCTTGAAACCAAAACTCTTACGAATCTGAAAACATTTATCCAAAAACTTTTATGATAAAAATGTTTTTGAAAAATTAAAAACCATTTATAATAATTTTTCATAAATGAAAAATATTTTAATTTTTGTAAACATACCCTAACACTTTTATGCAAAATGTAAATGGAATATAAACACATTTACTAAATCCGTCCTTATTGGGCATAATTGTTGAAGTTGACTTTAAATTGGGATCGTCGATTGTAGATGTACGCTTTCCAGTACTTCGACAAACTTTTAGTGATATACGACATACTAAGTGTGACGGACTATGTCCTTACAAATCTCCCCCTATGTCTATGTCAATATAAAATAAAAATAATACGAATTATCAACAAAATTTTCTATACAAATCTACTCTCCCAAAAAACAAAAATGGAAAGATAAACCGACAAGTATTCAAACTTTTCAAACATGTCTTCAACAATCAACTATTCAAATCTCCATGCTTTTCTCATCAGGATGTGCAATTTTGAAATCTTCAATTGTACGTATACACAAGAGATAAAGCAAAAACCACATGACATATCGAGTTTGAAATGATTAAAAAACATATATTAAATTAAAGCAATAATCAAATCTCCCCCATACAAAATATTCCCCAAAATATCATAATTCGTTCTCCCCTTTTTATTTATTCGAAATAGATAGGATAATAATAAATTAGGTCAGTGAAAATCGGGGTGACATGTGAAACAAATCAAACAAACTATTTTTGAAATTTTCAAATATTTTTATAAAACAAAAAAATGTTACAAAAAATCACACACCAAGAATTTTTATTAAGACAATCAAATCATGGAAACAGAATGAATGGGTGTGAATAAATTCAATAGGAAAATCAACTCAATAATATCATATGTGCAAGATGCATAAGTGTACTCCTAACGAATGAACATAAAAAATAGTCGTTTTGTGTAAAATTGTTGAATTTAGATGACATCGTCTTAAATCAAAATCAACAAATCAAAGTCAACATGATTTTTACACCAATAACGTCCAAAACGATTTCATGATTTTTAAAGATTTTTTAAGAATGTGCAAAGCCTTTTTAATTCTCCAACCAAACTCCATCATATATATTTTCTTTTCAAGGTGATCTAAATTCTCAAACATTGGAGAATTGGTGAATAAAGCTAATGGACAATTATTGGCATAAATTTCTTTTTATTGCCATTCAATATTTTCGATCTCTTTTAGACCTCTTTGGACCTCAGATAATTAAAATTCCTCAATTTTTTTACATACAATTTAAATGGTGGCTTACTCATAAAGGATAAAGGAGAACCTTTCGTAGCCCTTCACCATTTATATGATTCACACAAACTCACAGCAAACGGTTTAAAACATGCAGACCTTTTATTCTCTTGTTTTATCGCATTTGATTCATTTTAATAGACAAAATTGAGATGAAAACATGTAGCCAACATGTGATTGACATGAACAATATTATATAAATTCATGCTCATGTGTAGTAAAAGACAAAAGGAGTAAAACATGTAGGTAGCAACAGTATAGCATCTCAAAGACTCCAAACTTTGTAAAGCAGATGAATGACACAATATTTTGTCTCAAAATACTATCAAATAGTCACATGAGTATGACATGAAATTGTGACTTGGTCATCCTAAATGTGCGTTCATATATGGTGCAAAAAAAACTACAAAAATCTTTTTGTATTTTTTAAAAAATTTCTAATACAAAATTATAATATAAAAGTATACATGTCATAACACTAGAAAAGATACAAAATCATAAAACATAACTAGTGAATGACAAACATGCGAACACAATCATCTATATGATATAGCAAGAGAAGAATCATGTGCAAGCAAACGAGAATCAACACGTCTCAAATCTAGTGACTCTAAAAGATATTTCCTAACCCAAATAGATGTGAAATGACATGTAGGGGTAGGGGAAACCACAAGAATACTAGACTTAAACTTCCTAGGACTTTTTCGAAGTTGAAAACAAGATCCCTTAGGTGCCCTTTCCTTCCACAATATGAACATGTGAAAACAGGTGGAATGATACCTTTGGTTTGACCTTTTCTAACATCCTTGGAAACGGTTGACCCTCTAAAATAAATAATGTTTTTGGCTTTAGCATTAGAAACATGAGAACACGATGAGCCATTACCATTACTACACAAACTACTCGAGTCATTCAAATCATTTTTCAATTTCAAATTTTTTGACTCAAGCACTAAATTAGACTCTTCCATAGTTAGGGATTTCTTTTTCAACTCATCAACTAAACTTAACAGTTTATCATGCTCACCCTCTATTAAAACAAATTTATCCCTAAGAGTCAGTTCATGTGCCGTAAAATCATCGATTAAACTTTTATCATCGACAGCACAAACGCAAATGCTGGGATTTTTCAAGTCCTTTAATTCCTTTTCTAAAACTAGGACTTTTTCATCACTCTTCTTTTTGGACAATTTAAAACATTAAAGTCCAAGTCCAAAGAAACAAAATTTTCACGATAAAAATCTCTTTGATTTTGAATCGTTTGCAAAAGATCCATAGCGGAATTAAAACGAGAATGTTCTTTTTCCAAAAAGTCAATTCTTTTAGAAAACGTCAAATTCAAACGATTTGAATCGTCAAAATTATGATTCGAGACAACGGGTGGGGGCATCAAATTAGATAAGTGTGCAATCAAAAAATTGCGATAAATTTTTCAACAAATATCAATATCACGCAAAGAAACTTTAAAACTCAGGATCACTCGATAATTTGGAGTAACCCGCTATGATACCAATTTGAAAATGCGGTGTGTGATACCGATAAAATTAATTCTCAAATTCCAAACACACTTATTTAATTTAGAAGAAATCAAATTTAATTTAAAGTTCAGCCCCTAAACATGCATCTACGTGTCAAGTTCTAAATCTCAAATCAAGTGATAAACAAAGCTGACAAAAGAAGGTTTCAGGAAAAAAATCCCCTCAGGGAAAAAACCTTTTATTTTCACTATAATTTGTAAAGTACCAGTTACAATCAGATTACATTGAATATACACTTTGACTTACGAAATACTCGCAGGCGTCGGTTCGTAGTCGTCAACCAAGGAACACCGCAGCACTTCCTATGACACGCAGTCCTGAATCTTTGCAGAGTCTCCTTGCACAATAGGTCGCAACTCTCAGTTGTAGAGATCACCATCCAAAGGTTGAATCAGACCAGTACCTCCCGCAAGTGGCACCTATGGTCATCCCAGTATCTTTACAAGGCACCTATTGTCTCAGCATTAAAACTCCCAGCAAAATTATGCTTTTGGGTTCCAAGAACAAATCACGCAAAATAATAGGATTTATGAATTGTAAAAATAAATATTCGAATCCTCAAAAGTTATGGAGAATAAACCAAAAACACTCAAAAATGTATTTTGTAAAAAACTAGTATTTTCTGCACACGAAATCAATACGTCTGACACCCTATTTATAAAATATTAAAGGCGGTGATGTGTCAGAGAAAATGTTCTCTCATTCAAACGAACTATCATATCGTTCGAAAGACCTCTGGTCTCGTTCGAACGAGATAAGCTCTCGTTTGAACGACCAGGCACAAATCTCAAGATTCACCAGCAGAGTTTTAAAATGTTTGGAAACCTTGAAACCAAAACTCTTTCGAATCTGAAAACATTTATCCAAAAAATTTTATGATAAAAATGTTTTTGAAAAATTAAAAACCATTTAAGATCCTTTTTCTTAAATGAAAAAATATTTTAATTTTTGTAAAAATATCCCTAGACTTCTATACAAAATGTAAATGGAACTTAAACACATTTAACAAATCCGTCCTTGTTGGGCATGATTGTTGAAGTTGACTTGAAATTCGGATCGTCGATTGTAGATGTACGCTTTCCAATGCTTCGATAAACTTGTAGCGGTATACGACATACTAAGTGTGAGGACTATGTCCTTACAAGCCATTTTGCCAAAACGGGTGATAAAATCAAACGTAACCAGAGTACTTGTTCGATCAACCTTAAAGGTACTTCAAGTAAACTTGGGTTTGAATAACCATAGATACCGAGTATGCCCAAATTACTTGTTCGAGAAACCTTAAAAGTTTCTACAAGTAACCTCAGGATTTAAACCAACATATATTGTAACTGTGCCCAATTTACTTAGTCGAGCAACCATAATGGTCCTTTAAGTAAATTGGGACTTTAAAAATGCCAAGAAATTATGGTCTTTAAGCGTGCCCAATTTACTTAGTCAAGCAACCATAAAGGTTGATTAAGTAAATTAGGACTTTAGAATGCTCAGAAATTAGGGCCTTTAAGCTTGTCCGATTTACTTAGTCGAGCAATCATAAAGGTCCTTTAAGTAAATTAAGACTTTAGTGTGCACAGAAATCAGGGTCTTTAAGTGAGCCCAATTTACTTAGTCGAGAAATCATAAAGGTCATTTAAGTAAATTGGGACTTTAGCATGCCCAGAAATCGGGGTATTTAAGTGTACCTAATTTAACTTAGTCGAGCAACCATAAAGGTCCTTTAAGTAAATTGGGACTTTAAGAAACTGTGAGGCCATGATTTTGCCCTTTTTTGACTTTGATTATTTTGTCTATCAGGTTAAAACTAAGCGACCTGCCCTTGTAATTGAGCCTGTATTAATAGCTGAACAAGTCCCTTAGGAGGATGTTCGTGAGGAGGATGTTGTTGACTCTATTGATGTGGGTGACCTTATTGATCAGACTGTCCTTACCCCAATTATCCCAGGTGCTGAGGGGACTTCTCGAGATATCATGTCCGCTTTGAAAGAGGAAGATAGGGCATCAAACACTATTTTGCCTTCAGTGACCAATAGTGCCTTTAGTTTTCATCCTCCGGAGGCTTCACCCACTGAATTAATTAGGCAGATCCTTTATGATTTTCCCCATATCTTAACAACCCTTCATCGTGAGTTGATCGAGGGTCTGCTGGATCGCCATCCTTAAACTTTCAATGCTCGTTTTATCCAGCCTTTGCCCGTTATGATGGCCTATAGGTTTCTCGGGTTTTTCACTATTCTTAGTGAAGTTCTGAGTACCCCATTATAGTTCCTTACTTCTTCAAAGATCAAGGAACTGATAGAAAAAGATAAATGTACTTATGAATGATGGTCTCTTATTGACATGGATGATCAACCATTTAAGAACATTAAAGCAAGCTGACCTTCCAGCCTTCTACACCAGACTTCAAGAGACTAATTGCTCTTAGGCTGGTATTACTGAAGAGATAATAAGTCTTGGTCTGGAACCTATCAAAGTAGAAGAGAAAGTGGTGGCTGCCCAAGAAGCCTAGGCATAATTTCAGGCAATATTGGAAGAGTTATGATAACAAATGGAGGGCCATGAGAAGGATATGGCTGATCTGGACAGTGATTATGCTTCTTTGGAGTATATTTTAACAAATCAACACCACAGTGTGATTGATTCCACCAAACTATGATTTATGATAGATGACCTAAGCGACTATTAGGATTTTTCATTTTCCTTTGTTGTTTTGTACCCTGAGGCAGTAGCCCCTCTTGTATATGTATTTGAACTTGACAATTGAAATGGAACTACTACTTCCATCTTCTTATTATGTGTGCCTTACACTTGTGATTAAAAAAATGCACATGAACTATTTGGTATGTAACTTTCCTTTTCATTATGAAGGATCATACATTTTACTAAGTTGTGAGAACAACCTCTTGACTAACTAGGATGATTATAGACATAAATAAAAGAGTATAAAGGAAAGAAAATCTAATGATAAATAGAAAAATCTTTCAGACATGATACATTTTCAGCCACTAGTTATTAAGCATGAATTTTACATCATCTTTAATCTTTGAGATCTTATAATAGCTTCAGTCATGTCCCTTGCACACGATATATGGGCCTTATTACTTAGCTTCAAACTTAGGTAGTGGGAGACCTCGTATATGCCTTTTGCAATCCTTCAAAACCAAATCTCCTTTCTTGAACTTCCTTGGTCTCACCTTTTGATCATAGGACCTGGACAACTGCTTTCTATACACCTTGAAGTGCCTCCTTGCATTATCCTTGTGCTCATATTGCGCCTCAAGTTATACATGCCTGCTTTAAGGGAGAATCTCGCTACGTAAGTAATATCGAGCAGAAGGTATTTCTAACTCATGTGGTAGGATGGCTTCAACTCCATATACCAAGAAAAAAGGAGTATAACCTGTAGGATTACTTTTTATTATTTTGTAAGCCCATAGAACCTCCAGTATCTTGTCATCCCATGTTCCCAAAAAACCCTTTGGCATATTTGCTAGAATATTTACCAAAGTTTTATTAGTAACCTCCGTTTGCTCGTTGCAGTTTGGGTATGCCACAGTTGATCGGCGGTGAATGATAGAGTAATTTTCTGTAAGCAAGCTCACCTTATTGTTCATGAATGGGGTGCAATTGTCTGAGAGGAATATTTTTGGAATGCCAAATCAATAGATGATGTACTTCTTCGTGAAGCAATCAACCACCGCTGTTCTGGCTTTCTTTAGTGTTATAGCTTCTAAACACTTAGTAAAACACTCAGTGGCAACAAGGATCCAAATTTTTCCTTAGAGGAGGGATTAATTACCCTTACTTGATCAAATGCCAAAGTATGGAAAGGAATGGCGTGGAGAGGGAGCAAGTCCACTAAGGGGGTGTGGATCATATTCCAATGGAGCTGGCATGCCTTGAATTTTCAAAAAAATTATGTAGTTTATTTCTCCATAGTTAGCCAAAAGTATCCTAAGGTCATGAGATGATCGTAAAGCTTTTCTCCCATAATTTTGTTCGGCTTGTGATCTTGTTTCAAAACCTCTTCCACTTCCTCTAACCTGATGCATTTTACTGGTCGTTTCATGTATAATATCTGGAGATTCTCCTCTTGAGACCTGTAACATCATCTTTGCCTGCTGGAACGACCCCCTCTACTAGCATGTCAATATATGGTTTCCTCCAATTAGATGGTTGTTTAAAGAAATTGCACTCAACCACTTAGTAGTAGCATTTGCTATAACTTCTTTGTACCATCGACGTATCCTGCCTCATTATAGGCTAAATTACAATGCTCTTAGGATCATTTGGTACAAAGGAATTTATGTCGTCTCGCATCTATCTTCATGAGCCTCCTTCAATCTTCTTTCAGCTACCTAAGGGTCCACACACCTTGATATCCACCCCTTTTATTTTTAAAATAGAAGTTGCCAGTAGTGGCAAAATATAGTGCAAGTTCAACCAGACTCACTAGTCCTTCCCCCATATCAAGATACTTCTTTATCTTTCCTTTCCATTCGTTGTTCTTATTTGTGGGTAACAATTATGTTATTATGGATAGAGCTATCCTCTTGATGATTCGAATAACCATTGAATCCCCTTTGATGGAAATCTTTTGGGCAATTATGTCATAGGCATCATCATGTTTGTTCATTATGCGGGGATATTTATTTATTTTCACCTCATGGAACTGGCTGATCAATGTCTGGATGATCATTTGGTAGGGCGCCAAACTCATGTGCTTTAGATCATACTCTCCATTCACTTTCTTCAGCACCTAGTTTGAATCCCTTTTTATTATAAGTATTTGGATACCCCTTTTTAAAGATTCTAACAACCCTAATACCATAGCCTCATACTCAACTTCATTATTTGAACACCTGAAGTTCAACTTAAGGATAATCGACCTTATTATCCCCCTTTTGCTCAAGATAACTTCTTCCCCCTTTCCCTGTGGCCGAGAAGACATCAAACTCCATACTCCATCCTTTCAAGCTAGATTCCAGGCAATTGTCTAAAAGATCATCGCCTGGAAGTTCTTTATGTGGTTGATCAAAGGTCTCAGATAGAATATGGCCGATAAATCTGCATAACCTTAGCTTTTAATGGCCCGAGGGACCACACATTTAAAATCATACTCTAAAAGTATTAAATATGATCTGTCTACCCTACCAATTAGTACAATTCTAGCAAGTACAAACTTTATAGGTCCATACTTAGTTACAATATGAATCGTAAAAGACAACATGCAGTGCCTAAGGTTCTGTGCGATAAATACAAGGGTTAAACAGTGCTTCTTAATACTAGTATATCTGACCTCGGGCCCATGTATAATGTGGCTTAGGAAATATACATGTTTTTCTACACCATCTATCTCTTGAGCTAACAATGCTCCAAATGACCTCTCTATGCAAGTGAGGTAGAGTTGCAAAGGAATACCTCCTTATGGGCTGATGAGATGTGAGGAGATGTGAGGAGCTTCTTTATTTTTTCCAAAGCATCCTGAAGTGTCTACTCCCATACAAACTTTGTCCCCCTTTTATAGCAGCTCCATCAGTGGGCGAGTAATCTCAGCAATCCCAAGTACGAATATGCTCAAATAGGAAACTTTCTTCAAGAATCTCTTCAACTCTTTTGTAGACTTAGGTTATAACATGTTGATAATGGCCTTTTTCTTTTCTAAATCCATCTGCAGACCTTGCCTATTCATCGCAAATTCGAGAAACTTACCACTTATCACCCCAAAGACACACTTAAGAGGGTTCATCTTCAACTTGTATATCTCATATATCGTGAAAACCCTCGTTAAGTCTGTCAAATGAGTTGCCTCCTTCTTTGATTTTATTACTATATCATCCGTATTAAATTCCATAATATCATGGAAGAGCTCATGAAATGTAGCCATCATAGTCCTCTAGTAGGTTGCATCTTCATTCTTTAATCTAAATATCATAACTATGTACATAAATTTACCTAGTGGTGTGCGAAAGGTAGTGTTCTCAGCATCTTCTGGATCCATATTTATCTGGTTATACCCCATGTATCCATCCATGAAGCTATACATCTAATGCCCCGCAGTTGCATATATTAAACTATCAATGGAAGGAAATGGTAACTAATCTTTTGGACAACCGTTGTTCAATTCCCTAAAGTCCACATAAATCCTGATTTGATTTTTTTATTTCTTCCCAACTGGCACAATGCTAGACAACCAAATAGGATATTGTATAGAGACAATGAAGCCTGTAGTGAGCAACGTCCTCCTTTATCTTTAGATCCATCTCTTCTTTATACGTTCGAGTAGCTTTCTTGACTGGGATTACTGAGGGCATCACACTTAACTTGTGGCAGCTCACCTCCTTATCAACCCCTGACATCTCTGTATATTTTGCAGGCAAAGACATCTTTGAACTCTCGTATAATTTCAATTAGAGCATCCTTCGATGCACCATCAAGGTCTTTCGAGATGTAAATTGGCCTAGGGTCATCACCTTCCTTTGCCAAATCTATCTACCTTAGCTCCTGTATCTGAGGGTTTGGCTTGTCTTTCATGCACTCAAGATCCTCTTCCACTTCTTCCACAAACTCTTAGATGTTGGAGTTATCAATCACCAGATATTGAACTTGGTTGTCCACCAAGAAGCATTCATAAACTGGGTTAGCTTAATCATCCAAGCCTTCAATTTCCCGCTCACAACTTCACATTTTGTAAAATAATTTTACTGTTGGGCAACACCACCCTTTTACATTGCCTGGGGTTTTCCTCCCTCTTTGATCTCTTTCATCTATTTTCTTCTAACTCTCTTGCTGAAAACCTGTTGAGAACACTTTGTTATTGAACCTGGTGTTCAATTGGGTCAACACGTGGTGTCATTCAATCACGTAGCTATTTAGATAAGCCTGAAGGTCTCACTTCTTCTCGATCTATCTACTCACCTTCAAAAGCAACCACTGGTTGAACTAGCATGCAAACTCTTTCTCTAGTATTGGTAATTATAGTGCCTCCAGTGTATCAAGTGAGTACTACATCCTCTTTTGCCAACTTTGTATAAAAAGTTACATCTACCAAGTGCGCCTCTTCTCGCACAAACAACTTCTTGGATGCCCGAATGACCACCTCTTTCCCTTTAATATTTTCATTGGTACACTGATGGAACCAACCCATGATTATGCATCTACACTCCTCCCACCAATAACTGGTATGATGGTTCACATTCCATTATGTGGAACTTTATGTGGGAAGTGATATTCTTCAAATTAATCCCCACATTAATGTAACCAATGGATTTAAAAGATTGGTTTTCATACCCCGAGATTGACATATTTTGCACTATCCTTGTCTCAGAAATATTACAGGCATAAAAATATCCGATAGGCACGATGTTAATGGAAGCTCCTCCATCTAATAAAACATATTTAAAACTACACCCATTGATAGTTGTTGTAACATAAAGTGGCCTGTTATGAGGATACCTGATCAAACGATCTGTTTCGGAGAAAGTGATCTCCTAGTGGAACCTCTTGACTAGCTTGGGCATGGGCCCTTTCCATCGCACGTTTGGAGCCATATTATTTTTATTAATCTCCAATATCGCCCGAGTGACCTCCAGTATTTCATTTTTGGGCATCTCCACCTAATCGAAGAACCAACTAAACTTATGTGAGCATGCTACTATGTCACACTTCACCCAAGGATTAACTTGGTCTTCATCTAGCTCATAAACTTCTTCCACATCTTTGTAAGCAGATTCATCATAGACTATCACAATGTTCATTGTACCTAAAGAACAATCTTCCATCTGCCTACTCAAATCATCGATTGGACTCCAATCATCCCCTTGATTATCCTATAACTTTAACTGAGTCATATAAAATATGCACTCTTCCCGAGAATCCTCAAAAGTTTCTTCGAAGAGCTATTGCTCTTTCACCAGCTATTTTGCCTCATCATCATAAGCGCTAGCCATGTTTGCCCCATGTACTGGAAAAGGATTATCATTTACATTAGATTGAGGCAACTAAATATATTCTTTCTTGACATGCGTGTCAATGAGCCTTCTTAGTAAAAACTATTTTTTAGTTGGGTGGCACAACTTCTTGTCAACTTGACAGAATTTTTTATTATTCCCATCCTCTCACGTCGCAGTCTCTGTGCTGGAATTAACGGGCCTACACATTTTATCATGAACCATATGATCATAAATCTTAAGATCTTGCTCCACCGTGCAAGGTAGCGCAGGAGGATCATCTTTGTTATCAAACTTCCTTTTATTGCCTCTATCTCTTCCTTTTTGGCCATTGTTTCCACCTCCTTGTCTTCTATCTCTATCATCAGTATAATTCACTCTCGGGAGTATTCCCCTCCATCATCTACCATCACCAACCTTGTCGGGAATATTACCTTGGTGGTAAAACATCTACTATCACCAACCTTGTTTATGGCCTCAACATCAAACCCGACAAGGTTTGTGATGGTAGATGTTTTACCACCAAGGTAATATTCCATTCAAAACTGAGGAGCGTTGTAAATGTCCCTTTTTCTAGCTTCATTTATTAGATGGCATATATACTCAGGCAACAAACCCTCAGCGCATAATTGTGAAATCTTACTCTCTCACGTTTCCTAATTTACATTTAGAGAGCGTTTAATAAACCTTCTAATGTATGCCACTATATCTTCACCAGAATTTTGTTTCTCTCATGCCAGTTACGTGAGTATGAATTCATCTTCTGCCAAAAATAACTTCTGCGCAAATTTGACATGAAGATCCTCCCAAGTGGACACACTTCCTAGCACCAAGCTGTAATACCACCTATTAACCTTCTCGATTAGATATTTTGAGAACTCTCTCAACCCCAGCTTTTTTTCATTGCAGTGGGCCCCAAGATTTTCAACAAACCTCTCCATGTCATCCTTGGTATTCCCCCCTTTAGCTTTGTACTTTTTAAAGATAGGTGGGATATACCCTACTAGATAGGGTTCATTATTGTACACCTCTCGGTACGAAGTAAGGAAATCATCATATATCGACCAAACTTCTCCTCCATCTTTATAAGCTGCCATCATCCTCAATAGTTCTTTTTTCATTTCCTCCAAGCTAGGTGGAGGATGATTGCCTTGTACAAGGGCCATCACTATTGGGAGCACACTTGGTGGCATGATCCATATGCCACCTCCCTAATAGGTAACATAAGCCATAATCAGTGAAACCACAACACTATTAGTGGCTTGAGCAGTTCCCCCCGGTAATAAAGGGGGTAGCGATTGGGGATCATATTTGTGGGGAAATGTTATTTATGGTTGTTGAGAAACTCCCCTAGAGATAAAGGGAGCTTGTAATGCTGCCAGTGGAATTGTGAAGGAACTAGGCTCCCCCGTGACCCCCAACACCGCCTGTGCACTTGGGGTCTTTATAAACTCAACAAAAATGCTCGCCAGCCCCACTATTTGCATCGTACCCATACCGGATACCATACTAACAGATGGTGGACTGGTATCCTTTTGTACTACCCATACTCCTTCTAGCAGGATGGTGACGTCCGCTTCCTCCTCACGTTGTAGAGCGTCAAAGTTAATGTTCTTTACCACATTATCATTTGTCATCTCTCAAAAGAGAATACCTCCCCAGCTGAGTCGCTAAATCAATCCAGCTCGCACAACTTGGGAGTAATAATTTTTCTTTAAGCATGTAAATTTATTTTCTTTTATATACTTACATAGTCAGACTCTACTTCTTCACTAATCCACCATTTTTTTCGTCGAATGAGTATTATAAGATACTTTAATTTTTCCTTTCGAGTTCTCATATTTTTTATTTTCCTATTAACATATGTATTTTTTATTTTCCTATTAACATACAAAAAGTATTAACATATTTTAATTTGTTATATTTGTTATATTTTAATTTTTATTTTCCTATTAAAATACATAAGTATATGTATCCACATAAATTAAAATATAATAAATTTTATGTGCTAAAAAATTACCCTGTCTTCGTACAAGTATTGGAAAAAATACTTTATCCCACCGCGATTAACATACTTGGCATTTGAGTGACTAGTAGAGCAAGCATCATATTTTCGCTACAAAAAGTGATATACTTCAAGTTGATTTACTTAAGCTTAAGAAAAGAAACAATTTTAACTAAAACATACATTGAAAATTATTACCTTGTGTTCATCACTAATAAAAAATGAACAAAGAAAATTCCAATCTTCATTTTTTCCACATCATTAGGTTTGTTCTTTTTGGCCTCCTCAATTTTTAAAAATTTAGAAAAATGTTTCTTTAATGTGTTATGGAATCTATGGTAACGTGCGGACATTGATGTATGAAAATAGCTCACAACGACCGGATTTGATATGTCTAACTCAAATTTTGACTGCACTACTTACAACTTTCAAAGGGAATAAAACATAATAGTTAAATATTCCAAAACATGATCAATCATTAATGTCTTCTCCTTCTCTTCAATATTTTCCCATTTTCACACCTTTAATGGGGAAAATTTTCGTACGACAAAGCCAATTTCATTATCTAAAGGAGTAACAGCACGTTTGATCGGTTTATTATGCATTGAATTCCATTCAACTGGAATTTTAGAACCCTCAAAATTTTTAATAAAAGCATCAGTTGTTATCCCACATGTTCTACTAGCAAACTTTTTTCTTAGAGGTGGATCTAGATTCTGACAAACACCACAAATTTGTCTAATAAATTTTGTATCCAGAATAGCATAAACAAGCAAGTATACCATTATAAATTGAGCACTAGTGGTGTGGAAAATATTTCCTTTAAAGTTTCATACAAGTCCTATAATATATAAATATGACACTGTTGTTAATGAATATTGGCAAGCACATAGGGAGGAGAAAATTAAAATGGTTATTAGCAAGTGTAAGGGAGTTTGTCTGCTTGTTGTTATGTTACATAGCATTCATATATGCATATATACAGAATTAGACAGAATTAAATAGAATTGAGGACAGCCCATGTATATTTTCACACACCATATTAATATGAATATCATGAAAATTAATGTTTTACATGATCAATACATGTTAATAAAAAATGCTACAACCTAATAGTCTATTGGCCCAAAATACAAGAACTAACATCTCTAACTCCCATCAGTCAAAACAAGTGCAAAAGAGAAAATAAGCTAGATATGAAAATCTAAAACCGAGGTATTATGCATAAAGTTATTGTTCGAAGTGGAAATTTGTAAGTTTTAAGTTGGGAGTGTCTTCAGAGAACAACTGCTTAGTTGTTGATTGTTGTTCAAATTGGTTCCTCAGATTTTTAATTCAGAGGTTCCACTTGGGTTAATTTTTTTGTGAATTCAAATTTCGAAACACATATCAGCATGTTGCTACAGATTAAGTACATATGTAAACCTAAAAACAATGAGCATGGATACAAGAAAAGGTGAATTCTCTAACATGAAGTCAATAAAAATGAATTAAGCTAAATCATTATAATCTAAATGTCATTCAGTCCATCTAATCTAATAAATAGTCAAAAAAATGTTGGACCACAGTAAACAAAAAAAATTATTTTTAGATTCTAAGAGGTCAAATTGTCTATCCATGAAAACAATACAGTTATACAGTACAAAAACATTTTCAGGATCAACTGAATGAGAACCTCCAATTACAATACATCATCACAGGATATGGCATTGGTATCGACAAATTTCCCAGAAGCGAGAACTAGAATCAAATTAATTGTTTCAACTAAACCCAAATCCATATGACACCAAGTATGTCCATCGAAACATTATTTCAATATATAACATTACCATGATTAACATAATTACAATAGCATTAAGCATTCACCACTATTTGTAGTCCCTAAGAACATCAATTTCCTTCTTCAAAGACTATTATGGCCAATTCCAATTAGTCTCCAGGTAAACAAGTTTATCTTTCCACATAATTACTGAAGAAAGTATTAAGCCCATAATTTTTTTAAAAAAATTTCTTTTAAACTGTTCAGTTAAAACACAAAAATAGAATTCCCAAGCATAAGTGTTGCAATCATTCAGAATATCAAAAGTTATAGTGACCACAAACTTCAACCAAACATATATTATACATTCAAGTTTTGGGTTTTTACATCTAAAAATATTACAGTGATAGCAAACTTCTAATACCTACAACATGTTCTGTCTACTATCTAATTAAATAATTGTACAGAATTACGAATAATAGTAATTACATAAATAAATTATAAATTACAGAAAAGTAAGATTTACTTGGTTTTGCAGAAATTAATAGTAGAAATAGATAAGATAAATCTGAGCCCCGTAGAACAGTCTCCTTAAGGAAAATTTATTCCCTCCAATGTGCTTCAAGGTTATTGAATAATTGTCTCCCCAGATAGAACGGATTTTTCGAATTAATTATGTATCACAACTATAATCAATTCCAAGGAACACAATTATGTGTTAATATACTCAACTGAAATAGTAACATGATATGCAGAAATGAAGAAAATAGTTTTTCGGAAGAAAGAAATATTGCAATAGCATTTTCAGAATTTTCTGGAGGTGAAAACTTTTTAGCAATTAAAACTGGAGGGAATATGTTGTATTTATAGAATTTGTGTTGAATGTTCAAATTAACTTCCAGGAAGTTAATTTCAAACAGTTGACTCTTGGCAATTAACTGTTTAAACAGTTTTAATTAATTACGAAATTAATTAATCCGGTGTTAACAGATTAATTAATTAATTAATTATGAAATTAATTAATTCGGCCCCAAATAAAAGGAATTTATTTCAGCCCGAGCCCAAACCAAACCAAACCAAACCAAATCGGTCGGACGGACGGTGTGCGTGCGCGTATAGGCTTTTGGCCCAAGCCCGACACATGCATAGTGTAGGCCATCTTCCCTTCAAAGAGTTGGCATACCCCAAAGGCATTCAAGCCTTAGTCCATCATTTGGGTTTTATTAACTCATCAATTTTTCACTACTCTTCCAATGTGGGACAAGAGTTAAAACATACTCAATGCATTAACTTTCATTTCTTTATGAGTCACTTTGGGTACATATTTATCATTCACATCTTAATGAATTTGGACATATGAATATACTACATTAATCTCCCTGCAAAGGAGAACTTGTTCGTATATTGTCCCACAATTATCGTAGTGTGGGTCCCACCTAACTTTGAGCTTAAAGTTGCTCAAAATTCTATCCAAAAAATTTGGATAGCTTTTAAGTCCAATCCTTTAGTTCCATTTTCCAACAATCCCCCACATGAATGATATATCTCTATAAATAGAAATGAAACCGATGATGATGCAGTTGCAGACACAGGTTGAGTAAAACAGAAGATTTATTGCATCGGGAGATGTAGCTTAGTGGCCTTGAAATTTCCTTAGTGATATACCATCGTATTTACTTGATTAATCAGTAGACTTCACATCTTTGAACCGTCAATTATTTTTGTAAACCTAAACGACAGTATTCACAATATAATTCTTCAAGATAATTAGTTCTCACGTTTTTGTTCATTTTGGCCATGAACACCTCTTGGTTCCATGAGTATTTTAGAGAATTTTCCTTTCATTATTCCATAGAAGTGGCCCCCTTCTTACTCACGTAGGTGACTTCCATAAAGAGTATCCTGTAATACCCCACTTAGACATACTAAGATATGGATGTCATTAAAAGCATAACTTATCCTAATTTCGTGGTAGATGTTCACTATCTCATCTTTGGAATGGATAGGAATAAATATCCTCCAGTGCTTACTGAATACAATGTAGTTCAGTTTGCCCATTGAACTTAGATCTTAGGATCTCCAGTCAGGTAGGTTGGGTTTCCACTATATTAATTCTTATTTATTTATAGGCTTTAAACCCATTCCTCTCAATGATCTTTCAACTTTCTCTTGGTTTAAACCTTTCGTTAGTGGATCCGCTATATTATTTTTTAAAATTTACATAGTCAATTGAGATAATTCTGTTTGAGAGAAGTTGTATAACGGTATTGTGTCGATGACGAATATGTCGTGACTTTTCATTATACATGTGATTCTGTGCCCTTCCAATCACCGATTGACTATCGTAATGTATACATATTGCTGGCACAGGTTTCAACCAATTTGGAACATCCTCTAAGAAATTTCAAAGCCATTCAGCTTCTTCTCCAACTTTGTCTAGTGCAATGAATTCAGATTCCGTTATTGATCTAGCAATGCATGTTTGTTTTGAGGATTTCCAAGATACGGCTGCACCTCCAAGTGTAAACACATACCCACTCGTAGACATAGAGTCTTTTGTATCAGATATCCAATTTGCATCGCAATGTGCTTCAAGAATAGCTGGATATTTTGAGTAGTGCAGCCCATAGTTTTGAGTATATTTCAAATAACCCAAAACTCTCAATATTGCCTTCCAATGATTTTTCCCTAGATTACTCATAAATCGACTTAGCTTACTTATAAAGTATGCTATGTCCTGTCATGTATAGTTCATGTTATACATTAAACTACTAATAAAATGAGAGTATTCTAGTTGAGATATGCTTTCACCATTATTTCTTGCTAGATGTAAGTTTACATCTACAGGTGTCTTGGTACGACTGATATCATACTTCTTGAATTTTTCAAGTACTTTATCAATGTAATGAGATTGAGATAATATAATTCCATTCGATGTTTTAGAAATTTTAATTCCTAACATAACATCAGCAATACCCATATCTTTCATGTTAAATCGACTACTCAACATTTGTTTTGTAGTTTTGACAATTTCCAGGTTACTACCCATGATAAGCATATCATCAACATAGAGACACACAATGACATATCTATTTTGAATGTATTTAAAATAAATACATTTATCGTATTCATTAATTTTGAAAACATTTGATAACGTTGCATTATCAAATTTTGCATGCCATTGCTTAGGTGCTTGTTTCAATCCATAGAGTGATTTAACAAGCTTACCTAGTTTTCCTTCATGTCCTGGAGCCTTGAACCCTTCAAGTTGCTCCATAAAAATTTCCTCATCAAGTTCACCGTTTAAGAATGAGGTTTTTACATTCATTTGATGTATTTCAAGTCCATTAATAGCAGTTATTGCCATTAACATTCGAATAGATGTAGTTCTTGTTACAGATGAATATGTATCGAAGTAATCCAACCCATCCTTTTGCCTATAGCCTTTAGCTACAAGTTTATCTTTATATTTATCAGTTGATCAATCGGCCTTCAACTTCTTTTTGAAGATCCATTTATAACCTAACGGTTTTGAACCTGGTGAAAGATCCACTAGTTCCCATATATGATTTTATAATATGGATTCAATTTCATTATTAATTTATTCTTTCCAATTAGAAGCATCGGGTAAAGATATGGCTGCTTTGTACAATTGAGGTTTGTTTTCTGGCAGAACTGTTATAAAAATTGGACCGAAAGAAGTCGAGGTTCTTGCTCTTTTACTACATCTTGGTTCATCCTCTATTGGTTCAATAGGTTGATGAGTACCACTTGTAGTAACTTGATTTATCCTCTTAGAAAGACCAGATTCTCGGGTCAAGTTATAGGTGAATTCATTTTCAAAAAATGAAGCGTCCCTCGATTCAATAACCGTATTTAGATGAATATCTGAAATCTCAGATTTACAAACTAAGAAATGATATGCACAGCTATTAGTAGCATAACCGATGAATATATAGTTAGCGGTCTTTGGCCTTATTTTTACCTTTTTAGGTTTAGGAACCATTACCTTGGCTAAGCACCCCCACACTCGTAAATATTTATAGCAAGGTCTTCGACCTTTCCATAACTCATAAGGCATTTTATGAGTTTTCTTGTGTGGTACTTTGTTAAGAATATAATTAGCATATAATAAGGATCCCCCGCCCCCCCATAAGTTCTGTGGAGCTTCTGAACTTATTAACATAGAGTTCATCATTTCCTTCAATGTACGGATTTTGTGTTCAGCAATGCCATTCATTTGAGGAGAATAAGTAGAAGTGGTTCGATGAATAATTCCATTTTCCGAAAAAAAAAAATTCCTCAAACGGATATTCATATTCACCTCCTTTATCACTCCTAATAGGCTTTATATTTTTGCTTAATTGATTCTCAACTTCATTCTTATATTTTTTAAATGCATTGATAGCCTCTTTTTTACTATGTGATAAATATACATAGCAATATTTTGTGCAATCGTCAATAAAGGTAATAAAAACTTTTTTCCCCCTATAGTTTGTACAAATTTTAAATCACAAATATCCGTGTGAAATAAATCTACTGGTTCGATTATCCTTTCAATAGAATAAGAAGGTAATCTAGTTAATTTTGATTCCACAATAATATCACATTTATGATTTTTATCAATATTAAATTTTGGAAAAAATTCCAAGTGAATTAATCTACGCAAGGTATCAAAATTAACATGTCCTAATCTAACATGCCAAATATTAGATGACTCAATCATATAAGTAGAACTAGAAATTTCATTGACTCAATAATATAAGTAGAACTAGAAATTTAATTCATAGGGGATGCCTTAGGCATCAATGTCATTACATTCATTTTAAAGAGCTACTCAGATAGGTATCCATTTCCCATATACACATCATTTTTAGACAACACAAACTTATCAGAAACAAACACAAGTTTAAACCCATTCTTTCTTAGAAGTGATCCAGAAATCAGATTCTTGTGAATGTCAGGCACGTGCAACACATTGTTATGAGTAAGCTCCTTTTCCAAAGTCATCTTCAGAATAATCTTTCCTTGTCCCACGACCTTAGAACTCGAAGAGTTTCCCATAAACAGAGTCTCCTCATTTTCCAAAGCCTTATAATTAGTGAACCATCCATTTGTTTACACAAATGTGGTGTGTAGCCCCAGTATCCACCCACCATTCCTTGGTATTTCCTACCAAATTGCATTCAGAGACAACAGCAGAAAGATTCATATCTACGATACCATCGAAAATGTTCTCACCCCCCGTCACATTTTTTTTAGCGTTGTTCTTTTTCGCGTTCTTTGGTTTGCGACACTTGGTTAAGCGGTGTCCTGACTTGCCGCAATTGTAGCATTTGCCTTTGAACTTCTTTCTTTGCTTAGATGTTCCTTCCCCATCACGCTTACGTTTCGATTTAGGACCTTCAACCACATGAGCTATGGACCCCATAATGTTCTTAGCACTTTTCTTTTGAGATTCACTATTGTCTTCTTCAATCAACAATCGCACTGCCAATTTTTCAACATTCATCTCCTTGCGTTTGTGCTTGAGATAATTTTTCAACAAATTACAAGATAGAGGCAATTTTTCAATTATCACAGCCACTTGAAAAGTGTCACTGACTCACATTGCTTCAGCATGAATGTCATGAAGAATAACATGAAGTACTTGAACCTGTGCAATAACCAACTTAGAGTAAATTATTTTAAAGTCTAGAAAATGGCCCACGATAAATTTCTTCATATCAGCGTCTTCAGTTTTGTACATCTTCTCCAAAGAATTCCATAATTGCTTTGTAATTTCATAGTGTTGTACACGTGATACAACGTCTTCTCCAAGTATGTCAGGATGTAGTTACAGCACAGATAATCAAAATGTTTCCATGCTTCAACAACAACAAGTTTTTCAGTCTCATCTTGTTCTTTCAAAGGTGGACAATCCTCATACAGGAACCTTGCTAATTGGAAAGTTGTGAGGTAAAAGTACATTTGTCCTTGCCAATGTTTGAAATTAACCCCGGTAAATTTTGCGGTTTCTCCCCATGTGGCATGGTTACGGGGGCAACAATAGGTACATGTGTTACATTCATGGTAGGTGGAATGTTCAGGGTAGGTGGTGGAACTGTGATTGCAATTTCTAATTCCATTTCTGTTACAAAAACAAAATTTTTATCAATGATAGTATTTATTTGTAATGAAATTATCAAAACAAAATACAAAATTCTGTACACCAATCTCCTCTAAATATAATTAAGAATAAATGAATTCTAACAAGAATTCTAAATAATATTCTGAATGATATAACATAGAATTAATCTAAATTATTAAACACTAGTTATTACTAGTCTAAATTAGGAAAATCCGTGCCAAGATATTTTTAATAATAAAAACAATTTCGTACGAGACAAAATACAAATTTAAAAAAAATTCTTATATAAACAGATTTCCTCAAAATTTTATGAATAAAATTTATTTTCAATAAAACAGAATTATTTTACACAAAACAATTATGTACTTAAAAAAAATTATGTACACAATATAAAGAGTAGAAATAAGTTAAATTTGCCATAAGATTATTATGTCTACTATCTAATTAAATAATTGTGAAGAATTACGAATAATAATAATTACATAAATAAATTATAAATTACAAAAAAGTAAGACTTACTTGGTTTTGCAGAAATTAATAGTAGAAATAGACAAGATAAATCCGAGTCCTGTCGAACAGTCTCCTTGAGGCAAATTTATTCCCTCATATGTGCTTCAAAGTTGTTGAATAATTACCACTCCAAATAGAACGGATTTCTCGAATTAATTATGTAGCACAACAATAATCAATTCCAACGAACACAATTCTGTGTAAATATACTCAACCGGAACAGTAATATGATATGCAAAAATGAAGAAAATAGTTTTCTGGAAGACGAAAATATTGCAGTAGCATTTTCGGAATTTTCTGGAGGGGAAAATTTTCAACAATTAAAACTGGAGGGAATATGTTGTATTTATAGCATTTTCGCAGTTAATTTGAACAGTTGACTCCTAGCAATTAACTATTTAAACAGTTTTAATTAATTATGGAATTAATTAATTCGGTGTTTAAATAGATTAATTAATTAATTACGAAGTTAATTAATTCGGTCCAAAATGAAAGGAATTTAATTAAGCCCGAGCCCGAACGAACCTAGTCGGACGGCCGACGGACGGCATGCGCGCACGTGTGGGCTTTTGGCCCAAGCCCAACACATGCATAGTGTAGCCCAACACATGCTTAGTGTAGCCCATCTCCCCTTCAAAGAGTTGGCATACCCCAAAGGCATCCAAGCCTTAGTCCATCATTTGAGTTCTATTAACCCATCTATTTTTCACTACTCTTTCAATGTGGGACAAGAGTTAAAACATACCCAATTCATTAACTTTCATTGCTTTATGAGTCACTTTGGGGACATATTTATAATTCATATCTTAATGAAATTGGACATGTGATTATACAATGTTAATCTCCTTGCGAAGGAGAACGCGTTCGTATATGGTCCCACAATTATCGTAACGTGGGTCCCACCTAAATTTGAGCTTAAAATTGCTCAAATTTTGTCCAAAAAATCTAGACAGCTTTTAAATTCAATTTTTCAACACAACATTATTTATAAAGTTCAAATTGCCCAGATCAAGGCAAGCCATAAGCCACACCGTTTTTACTGAAAAAACCATCTAGAAATTATCTAAAAACCTCACTGTTTTACTGAACAAGCCACATGTATAGTTCACATCTAGAAACAATTTTGTTAAGGCTCTAATACAAGTCCTATACTATATAAATACAAGACTCATGACTAGAGGTCTATTTTTTAATTTCGTGCTCTATTTTTTTAATTCCTTGCTCTATTTGTTAACTGCCTATATATTCTTTTGATGTTTAGTTTTTTGAACATTATTCTTTGAATGCACAAGTAAGGCTGGAACACCGAGGTATAACAGTGGCAATTATAGTGAGACTGTAATTAGGTCTATAAGTATTAATCCTAGATCTAAAAAGGAGCTTAAAGTGAGCAAATCACCAGGATCATTTTTATTATCAGGAGCATTTTTATTATCAAGAGCAAATCATCAGGAGCATTTTTATTATCCAAGCAAATATCTTAAAATGAACTTTGTCTTTTCATTTTTGCAATGACATCCATCACCTTCATCACCCCCTATAAATAAGCAGTTCCAATACCCAAAGTCCATATCTAAATATTACAAAAAAATTATTACAATTGATTTCTCCTGTTATCCAAGTGAAATTTTATCTACAACTTAAATGGTCAAATCAGGTTTTTTCATAGAAATGGATAGAGTAAGAGAACTAGCATCAAAGAAGGCTACGATTATCTTCTCAAAGAGCTCATGTTTTATGAAGCATAATATTAAGGTACTATTTTATGAACTTGGTACAGGTCCAGCCATTTACGAGCTTGATGAAGATGCAAATGAAAGAGAGATGGAGTTGGCTTTAAACTAGTTAGGTTGTAGTACTTGTGTTCCAACAGTGTTTATACGAGAAAAATATATAGGCTCGGGCAATGATGTTGTATCCATAAATTTCTCTATATATCGTGTTAGCCAATATGTTGTAATTATATCAAAACTATGTCTAATGTACACAACAACATTGTATTAAGGGCTTCTCTTTTTCCTAAGCTCTGTACTGATTTAAATGACAGGCTCAGACTTCATGAAAATCACAATAAACACTAGAGAGTAAATCATGAGTGTATGCTTATAGAATTTCCCAAGGTTAAGAATCTCTATATATATCATGTTAGTGTGCATGTTGTAAAATTGGGACAACACAAAAAGGAAAACATGAGTCTTGATTTTAGCTTATGGAACCTAAAGTAGATGCTGAGAAAATTGACAAGTATAAAATAAAATGGAAATCTGAATTAAAAGGCAGTATAATATGACATGTACCATTAGGATTAGGCTTGGATGTAGAACTTGCACCCGTCATTTGTGCCCCATTCGATGTCCTAGATACAATTTCATTAGGTATTGGATCCCCCTGCATAGTTGAATCTTGCGTATTCAGTGGCTCTACAAAAGCAGTAACTGAAGAACCACGTACCTCCACATCCACGTCCACATTCACGTGCACATCCACAGGTGCCATAAAGATGTTAATAATCCTCATCAATTAATCAAACAATTAATTTATAGATATAAAATTAGAAAAGCAATGATAATGGAACCAACTCAGTTACGTAACATATAATTTAGAGTTTAAATAAAATAAACACAAATCCTTCACACAACATATAAATTTAACTAAGGTCCCTCACCATCATAAAAAAACAAGTACATAGGAATTTAACATCATATAGTAACAAGTGGATTGGAATTTTAATAAAAAAAAAAAATCAAATGTTTAATCTTCCTTCACTCTCTGTCATAATCATCATCACTGCAATTCTCTTCATCGCTATAGTATTCTGCTAATGTATCATCTTCCTCATCATCACTGTCACCGTTGTTAAGATTATCATCATCATCATCACATTATAGAAAATTATTGCTTATAATAATGTTTGGTAGAACATTGGTCCTAGCCATATGGATCAAGTCCAAATCTCCATCTTGAATAACCATTTGAATATTAAAACGTTCTTCCTCTTGGTATGTAGCATTACTTGGATAATTGCTGGTATCTTCTGCATCAGCTTCTTCTGGAATATCCTAAATGTGTCTATGTTTCACTTTTTGTACTATTTTCCAGTTAGAACCCACCTTGTAGTCATCTAAGTAAAACACTTGTGATGTTTGAGTTGAAATCACAAAAGGATCATCATTATACCATGTCGAACTAACATTAATAGAAGTGAGATGATTGTTCATTTGTACTCCTCTTTTTCTTGGGATTAGTTTCGAACCACTCACACTCAAATATAGAAATAATGTACCGATTTCGGCACTTCATTTGTAAATTTCCATAAAAATCAGCCAATTCATCATCGTGCCCTCCGAGAACAACACTTTTATTATTTTGAGTTCTGCGTCGATCGTTATGATCCTTAGCATGAAATCGAATCCCATTAAAAAAAGAATCAAAGTATTTATCCACACAAACATCTGGACCGCATGCCAATGAATAAAACTCATTTGTGGCTACTAGTGACCCTTGATGACGCAAAGTTTTCATCTATATAAATAATATATTAGCTTTATATTGATTATCATGTTTTAATAGAAAAAAAATGAACAAGTGCGTTATTAAAACTCTCAACTTACACGGTCCACAACCTCTTTTTGGAAATCCACGTTCTCGCCTTTGAAATAAATTATTGGGAGATTCGATCTTGAATTGCATCATATGTTCACTACATATGCAAAATAAGATTTTGTTTTATTTTATGAAATATTAACAAAAGATTGTGTAAAATGATACTTACTCAAAATAAGGTTATATTTCATCATAGTTTAATAGTTCACCTTATCAATAATGCTTTGGGACAATCGAGTGGGTTAAGCAACACCTAAGGGACGAATGGATTGAGAGAAAATTGAGAGCTTTGCATTATATTTTTTCTGATATGTATCATGGTTCCATTCTCCTCGATTGAATTTATCTTCGACCTCACGAAGTTACATTAAATATAAAGTTATGGCTTCACTAACAACGTACATGTATGTTATTGATCCTTTGGGTCGAGCTTTATTTTTTACGCTTATCTTTGGTGATCCCAGATTCATGAACACATTGAATGTTATATAGATAAATCATTTTACACATTGAAAGTTCATAACTAAACATTTGAATAAATATTTTTAAGATACCTCTCAAAAGGGAACATCTATCGTGTATTTATCGGGTTGTCAAGCATAGCTCGAGTGGTAAGTGAACAGCTAAATGGACCATAACATAAAAAAAATACTGGTTAAAAATTATTTCAAGCTTATGGAGTATAAGTACAATCGCTTCCTCTAGTTTCTCTAAGTTCTTCGCATTCAAATTTTTTGCACATCATTGTCGAAAGAAGTTTGACAACTCCATTAATGCAGTATTAACATCCTTTGGCAAATATTGACATATGCCAACCGGGATAAGTCGCTGCAAAATAACATGGCAATAATGACTTTTTGAGCCTGATATCCTACCATCGTTGATGCTCACATTTCTAGACATATCCACTTCATAACCATCTAGGAAGTTGATTGAGTTTAAGAATGCACAAAAGTTCTTTCTCTCTTTTGATGTTAAGATATAAAATGCATCTGGTTTCAACCATCTATTACCTTGTTCTTATAAATGCAACTCCTTTCTTATCTTCATATCATTTAAATCCATATGAGCCTTGTCTGTATCTTTTGTCTTTCCTTCCATGTTCTTCAATGTTCCAAGAACGCTATCACATATGTTCTTCTTCATAAGCACTACATTGATATTATCTCTTAATTTCAGCTTCGACCAATACTCTAAATAAAAAAAATGCTATTTTTGTATCCAGTTTAGTCCCTTCATGGTACGTTTTCTCTTCATATCCTTATTTTTGGGATGCTTACCCGATTTCAAAATTTTCACCCTCTCATGCTACTCCAGTATATTATGTCCAGTAAAATCCATTAGTGTTGGTCCCTTTTCTTTTCTCCCATTATGTGGTCTACTTTTTCGCCAAGAATGGCTGGAAGGAAAATACTGACGATGGCCCATAACATATTTTATGAACTAGACATGCATTGTACATTTTCATGCTCTATTCAGACAGACTACCGTATATTGGGAACTCATTGATCATCCATAATACAATTTCATGTAAATGAATATATTCCTTACTGTAATTATCCCATGTTTCTACACCAACATGCCAAAGATATTTCAACTCATCTATTAAGGGTTATAAGAAGATGTCCATGTCCTTACCTAATACTTGTGGAACTGGAATTAACAAAGCCATCATAAAAAATTATTCCATCATACATAGCTAGGGTGGAAAATTCTAAGGCAAGAGTATTATTGGCCACATGTTATATGAGTTACTCATATTTACAAATGGATTAAAATCATCGAAAGAAAGGCCTAACCTTACATTGTAAGAGTCATTTGAAAACCAAGGGTACTTTGTATCAAAGTCTTTCCATGCCTCGACATCAGTCAAATTTCTCAAAACATCCTGCGTATCGGCTTGCTTTTCCTTAGGCCTCTTCTTATCAGCGATTGTATGTCTTGACATATACAATCATTGTAACCTTGGATTTAATGGGAAGTAGCATAGTACTTTATGAGGAACATTCTTCCCTTTCTTATCATCATACTTGTACCTAGGTTCATGACATACCTGACACATATGCATATATTGATTCTCTTTCCAAAACAATGCATAATCATATTTGCACATGTGAATTGATTCATAATTGAGTCCCAAATTTTGCAAGTTTTGTTTTCCTTCATAATGTAAAGATGTGATCTTTGAATGCAGATAGGTTTGCTTAAACAGTTGGAGTATCATATCAAAGGATATGTTACTCCAATAGTTAAGAACCCTAACATGCATAAACTATATAAGAAACTGAAATGAGGAAAAATTTTCATATCCCGAATATAGATCTTCTTCAAGTTCACTAAATAATTTATTATATACACTAACAACATTTTCACTATGCTCAGGAGAAGTATTGGGGACAAATATATCATTTAACAGCCTGAACATATCATCATCTTCCTCCTCAACTTCTATATTTTTCGACACTTGTTTACTTGAAAAGTTTTGTTCATAATTCCCACCATATCCATGATTTATCTAGCAAGTATAACTATAATACATTCCACGACTCAATAAATGACTTATAATAGTTATCAAATCATGGAAATATGCGTTTTGACAATCTCTACATGGACATTGTGACTTATTATTTTCATTAAGGTGGTCTCTTACGATCTCGATGAACGAATCAATACTAGATGTATATTGCTTAGACAACGTATTAGGCATAAACATCCAATTCTTGTCCATATTTATCTTCTGATTATTTCACACCAACATATCATTACTTGTTTTTTTACTTGTTTGGAAAAATAAATTATGATTGTCGTAATTAATTAGGAATAAATCAGCATATTGGCCTAATTTTTACTTATTTGTCCAAATACTTTTTAGAAAAATGAACCCCGAACACTAGAATCCTCGTGTGCAAATTTGAGATGTTTAATGAGAAAATGGATTCCTTAGTAAGTGATGCAAGGGAAAAGCTTTAACAAAATTAATCGGGACAGATACAAGTCCAAATTTTTTTGGGTGGTTAAAATTCAAAAATCTTAATCTACTATAACTATTAATGGAATTGTTATCTTCTAGCATAATTGTTAACTTAAATAATTTCAATGGCACTTGAAAAAGGTCAATGTGGAGTTTAGTATCTTTTTTATCTCATGTTTATGATATGTATAGAATAGAAGAAAGATTATTGAAGAACATCACAGAAGAAAGATTAAGTACCCTAACTTAATTTCTATAGTATATCACTCACGACTACATTGACGGTTACACTAGTGATGAAACTAGAGCGTATATAATAACCAAAATATATATGAAAGATAAACTAAGGATTTGGAAGAGCACAAAATATAGAAGGTATAATTCATATTTTTCTTGAGCGTGAGATATTTCTTTGAGATATAAAGCAAGATTTTGACACAAACTACTATAGTTTTTTTTTATACAATGGGGTAGTATTAACGAATGGACACTAGAAATGTTAAGATAACATACGCCGACATAATCAATAAATACTTATGTATCAGACAAAGTGTTTTGATTTCAACCTCGCTAATACCATACACTCCACCAATCAATTCACCACCATCAATACCATAAACCCAATCAAACATTGTTATCACCCATCATGCTTTATAGAGAGTAACTAGAGTGATCTTTTATCTGATATAAAAATGGTTCAAAAAATGATTACATAAAAAATTAATAGACTTTTATGATAAATACATACATAAAAAAAATTAATAGACTTTTATGATAAATACATACATTAAAAAAATTAACCACTATCAAATTACAAAACACACTAAAATTTATTTTAGAAATATATTGTGTTGCTTACCCACATAGAAAAAAATAAAAAATAAACCCAAAAAAATGCCATATATATATATATATATATATATATATATATTACATATATATTTATATGTATGTATATTTTTTTTCAGGTCTCCTTTCATACACAACTCTAAAACATAACAAATCTATGATGTGTAATGAAACATTTCAAATCTAAGCTCCATATGTCTATATGTATATGTCTATATGTATTCATTTCAGATTTGAACTTAATACGTATACATGTATATATATATATATATATATATATATATATATAAACTGATCGAGATAGCTCATCGGAGATAGTAATAACGACCAGATGTTGTCCAACCGAGGATGTTCACGAGAAATCAGAGGTTGACTAAGGCTTGTAAAAGGAGCAGAGGTTAAACAAAGGGGGCTGAAAAACGATCAGAGGTTACAAAGCCAAGGAAAAACGACCGGGAGTAGCAAAATGCCTTTTTTTGTCTTCCTTTTTACTTAAATGTGGGAGTGATAAATGAAAGTTTTGTGTGCGGATGATTTTTAGTGTGTACATACGTTTTGGGCCTTTTGTCTTCTTTTTTTCCGTTAAATGTACATGTTATTTTTTTCAAGGAAAATAATTAAATCGTTGTAGTAAATACTCCGGATACAAAAAAAGGTGGGAAATTGTACTGCCATGTTTTAATCAAGTGCTAAATGTTACATTCTGTAAGGAAATATTTCCTTGCAATATGTTTCTAACAAGATTATATTTTTAGCAACGCTTTTTTCACTTTCCTTACTGATAATACACTTTTTGTAAATAACTATGTGTGATAAAGATTTGAAGAAATTCGCAAATTCTAACTACAAACTTATTTAATTATAGTCAATTTTGAAAACAAAATAAATCAACCCTTAAATAAGCAATTACGTGTGTGCGTGTGTCAAACCATCATAAACACAAATATGCTAACTCACAGATTTCAGAATAAATTCCCGAAGGGTAAAACCTTTTATTTCACTATGAATTAAATCGTAATTTACAATCACAATGAAATCTATAATAAGTTCACCTCAGCAAACCTACATAGACACGCAGCCTAGAGTCAGCGATGGACTCCACGCAGCGAACCCACATGAATCGCAGTCCAATCTTCAACAAAGATTCACATGCAGCGAACCTCAATGACCTCAGTCTTCAGGTGTAGAGACGCACTCCACAAGGATGAATAATACAAAGTTTTGTTCTTGGGTTCCAAAAAAATTCACACAAACTATTAGGATCTTGTGAATTGAAGACAAAAAGGTTTGAACCCTAAAATTGAGAAGACAAAGAATTCTGCCAAAGAAGTTTCATCTTTATTAAAATTGTAGGTTTTCTTATTAAAATCGAAGTTAGCAAAGCCTTTTTTATAGAAAATCTAAGGCGGTGCGTCGCTCGAATGAAACAGGGCTCTCCCTCGAACGAAGACTCGATCGAGCTTCGTGCGACACGGCTATGCCGTTTGAACGACAACCACTGTAGCTCGAACGAGCCAGCGCAAAAAAATAAAATTATTTTTATGTCTGTAAATTCACCTCTGCACTTAGAAAAAAAATTTAACGAAAAACTTAAAAACTTTGCTCTAACACTTAGAATATTTTTAATGAAAAATATCCCAACACTCTAAGTTAATTATTAAGGACTTAAAACACAACCTTACCAAAGTTAAACTTGCGGAGGCTTGAATGCTGAAGAAAACTTGATATTCGGATCCATCTTGTTGCATATGTGATCTTGAACATTCTTTAACGTTTATAACGGTATACGACATACTCAATTGATAACTAACATTTATAAAATTATGTCCTTACAAATCTCCCCCCATGTCTATGTTGGTACAAAAAAAATATTTGAATTATCAAAACATAATGCCTATACAAATCGAATACCCTCCCATGAATCCAAAACTGACAAGGTACTAAACATCTAAGTCCAATTATTCAAAATCTGCAACTTTAAAATTTTCAAATCTTCAAGCTTTTCTCATTGGGGTGTGCAAAACAATGATCTTCAATTTTTATACCTACACACATTAGACAAAGAAAATACCTTCGTGACCCATAGATTTTGAAATGATATAAGAATAAATCAATCAATAATCAAATATCTCCTATAATGCAAAAACTCCCCCATAATTCGTTCTCCCCCTTTTTATTTGTTCGAAATAGACAAGGAAACGAATAAACAAAATAAACATGGAGTTGTCAATAATCAAAGATGCATAGAAAATATGGATCAAACTACGCTCATGCAAAGGAGAACTCAAAAGCTTCCACAAACTATTTTTTATTTTTTTATTTTTTCAAAAAAATTGCAAAAATAATTTTACAAAAATCACACATCATGAATTTACACTAAGACAACCAAATCATGAAAACGAAATGAATGGGTGTGAACATATTCGATAGGCAAATCGACGCAATCAAACATATCATATGTACACGATGCATATGTGTACTCCTAACGAATGAATCTTAAAATTGTCCTTAGGTGTTGAAAATGTTGAATTTAAATGACATCGACTCAATCCATCAACACATCAAAGTCAGGAATGATTCCCACACCAATAACGTCTAAAACTCTGAATGATTTTTCATGGTGCTATCGGGATGTGCAAACCTATTTTTCATTTCTTTCTATCCAAACTCCCTCATAAATAATAATCATTATATTTTTCTTTTGAGGTGGCCCCTTTTTGGCATATTTATCTTTTTATTTCCTTTAAATTTTTTGAGCTCTTTTAAATGGTGACTTTCACGAAGAGTTAATTTTTAACTCTCGCAACCCTTTTTCGTGATTCACTCATCATATTTTGTTGCAATTAAATTCCTCACGATAAACGGTTTTTACATGCACTACTTTCATTGTCAAGTTTTATCGCATGTGGTTTATTTTAAAGACAAAATTGAGATGGCAACACTACGACCAATATGTGATAAACAAGTACAATAATCAAACAAATTCATACAAGTGTGCTTTAAAGGAACTTATGAGTCAAACAAGTCGGTAATAACAGCTAATCACATCTCAATGACTCCAAATATTGTAAAGCATAAAAATCAAATGATGACGCATATCAAAACACTCACTACAACAATTCTTACATTTAACTGCGAATTTCTTATCTACAAAAGAAAATTCGTAGCAAAAACTCATTATTTGCCACCAAAATAATTTCGTGGAGAAAAATATTACATTTAGCTATGAAATACATATTTTCGTTGACAATAAGTGCCAATAGGTTGGCGCCAATATTCCCGCGAAAAAGAAAATTATTTAGGAACGAAATATAAACTATTGGCAACGAAATTTTTCATTGCAAATACTCTTATGTTTTGCAACGAAATATCTTTTGTGGTGTAAAGTCTTAAAACATTACACCAAGAATTATTTTGTAGTGAAATATTCTAATTATTAAGATCACTTTAATTATCACCCAATCTCACAATCTCCATTCTTCCCTCCAATTCCGTTCTTCCCTTCAAACCCAAATACACCATGAAACCCTTTTCCTCTTTTCTCTCCAAATCCGATCCCCACTTCGGATAGATTCGGCCTTTTCTCTTTTCTCTCCAAATTCAATCGCCACTTCGGCTTGTCGACAGTAAGATCTCTGTCTCTCTTTCTCCCCAGCTATGCATAAACCCTATTTTTCCAATTTTAGTGATATATATGTTTATTAGTGTTATGTTGTGAGATCTCACATCTATACAGATCTCATACACACACACGCATAAAGCTCAAATACACGCACACACAAATTAATGGTTTTTAATTTGGGTAAGGGTTTTTAACCAATAAACCATAACCACTTTGCGATTTGTCACATTTATGTTGTTTTTTCCTTTACGTATCCATTGTTTTTTGCAGATTTAATTGTTCTATTTGTGAGTAAGTATTTTTTTGCAGATCTAAAGTATTCAGATTTTTCATATTTATATTGTTTTTTGTTTAAATATTTAATATTTAATATTTTTTTTGCAGGTCTACTGTTTGGGGGTAATATAAAATCGATTTGTGATTTTATTTCTGGGTATGTTTTTTTTTTCAAATCTATCATATTCAGGTATTACTGAGTTTGTTCATTGTTGTTGTTGATATGAAAATGACATTATTGATATTATTGAGTTCACTTTTTCAAGTTGTTATTCCCATCCCCCACCCACATCTTCATATTTATGGTTTTAATATCAATTTAAGGGCTTTAAGCCACACAGTGTGTTAGTAGTTCAGTGCTAAATTATTCAAATTAGTTCAATCTATTTTTCCATTTGAATGAACCCTAGATTGGTGTTGTTAGATTTTAATTGGTACCATATCAAGGTGCTTAGTGTTGTTAAATTTTGATTGTAATTGTTTTACAAATATTTGGGATATTCATGAAATTTTAGTTTAGGTTTCATTCTAACATTATTCATGAAATCGTAAATTTGGGTTTTAGAATATCTTATACGTGGTTTTATAATGTCCATACTTTCAATGTCCATACAGTGATGCTGTAAAATATCTGATACGTGGTTTTAGAAAATGAAAATAAACCCCAAAGTATGGACATTGAAAGACAAATACCAAAGAAAACCCCCAAAGCTTTCATATCCAAATTTAATGAGTAAAAAAAATGCGAGAAATATCAAATGCCTTGAGAATAAGAAGGGGCTATTTAGATCAGCTCTAATCAAGGAAAGATAGTTTTCGAGTACAATACAGTCCTACCTTACATAATATAAATATATGACACTATCTTATGATATGACTATCACAAGTAATCTTGTTAATACATATTCATAGTCATATAATAAGAGTTAGGGACCACACATAAAAGCACAAAAATCTTAGAGTGCATCCCCTTTATTGGGGGCGGGTCTAGTATCTAGCTCTAAATACAAGTAAGAAAATCTAGTTCATATAATTGAGTAAATGGATAATTTTTCATTTATATATTTTTCATTACCGTCTTGACAATATCTAACAACATTTAATGATCTTGTCTAAAGTCATCCGCTAAAAGTTCAACTTCTAAACACTAACCTGAGGTTTCCATCATAAAAAACACTCATATTCTGATTCGTCAGTTGGTAATTGTGATTCTCAAATCGATTGGAATTCATTCTCTCAATTTATTGTTTAACTAGTTAATACATATATACTGAAACTTGTCGCTTTCCATCTCAAATAATGGCGCGTGACTCCTGATAGCCAAGAGAACCTTTCAACAAGTACTTTCAATATCTTTAGACCCCTTTAAATCCCATAAAAGTTCACCCCCTATACAACGAGTCCTATTTTTTTGGAATAAGGTCAGTAAATTACCAAGAAAAGAGAAATAAAGCCCAGACAATGAGAAGAGAAAATAGAAGGGATAACCATAGGGAAAGTGAAGTACATCATTCTGGGAGAGAATTGGATCAATTTTGGGCATGGAACCATCCTCTAAAGAAGATTCATAGAAGAAAAATCAGAATTTTAAAAATATAAAGGCTAATTTTTATCTTGCTTTTATACTTATGTTGTTTTCAACAATTAATATCCTTGTTAGTGTAGAATTTTTTTTTTGGAAAGAAAAACTTTATTTATTTAAAGAAGAAAATCCCTTCTCTAATGGCAGAGAAAAATTTTGTGAACAAAGAATGTTGAATTCTCTAATGAATTCAAGATAAAGCCTATATTTGGAGCCTAAGAAAGGACTAGATTTAAAGATCTCATTTATGAGCTTGTAAATATTAAGAATAGTGGTAGGAGTCTTCATAGTCTGATTATCAAACTTGCTTCTATTTCTCCCTTTCCAAAGCTCCCAAGAGATCAAACTGGGAATAAGGGAGCAAATAGTGGAAATAAGACATTTTCCTTTAGTTTCCATCCACCAAATCATTAGCTGCTTCCTAATAGAAGATGAATTGGAAGTGATTCCCATTAAGTTTCCAAATTACAACCAAGTATGTTATGCTACTTCCCCTTTATAGAACCAATGATTAATGGATTCCACTTGGTGCAAATTACAGTATTGACATTTCCAAGATAAGGGAATCTTGAGGTTTCTGATTGTAGAGTTAGTATGTATGACTTCACTAAGTAACTTCCACAGAAAAATAGAGACCTTTTGGGGGAGTCTCATCTTCGAAATGGAGATGAAAGAATATTGTGAGCAACTCTTGTATCTAAAATGTCCCAACCATAATTCAAGTTGAAGATCCCATTATAAGTGCCTTTCTAAGTGATCTTAATTGACATGTCAATCCAATCAAGAATTACTTCAATGTGTGAGTGAATTATTTTCCATATGTGAGAAGAATAAAGTCTACAATTAGAGTCTAAAGGATTAAACCTTTCATAATATTTTTTCCTTATGAAAACATACCACATAGAATCGGTGGTTAGGAGTTTCGCCACATTCTACTTGTTGATGCTGCAATAAAGTCCTGAATCTTCTTCAAACCTACACCACCCTCTTTATGAGGAAAATATTCTACCATTTCTTCCAGTTTCTGTTCAAAATTCCTTATGTTTTCCCCATGTATAAGACCAACCTTCCACTCTCTTTTTGATTTTATCAATTAAGTCATTAAAAAGAGCTACCTTCTATCTACCTACATAGACAATAACCAAAATAGTAGGTTTCATGCCATACAATGCATCACATATTATTGAAATGTCAATATCACATATATACTCACACAATCACAATGCTAAAAATCATTGAATTGCAGATGAAATACTGAAAATAGTAGGCCTTCTGTATATGACTCCTGTTACACAATTTGTATGAATGGTCTTCTTGAGTAAAGCCATTACAATATTGAAAATCATTGAATTATTGACGCGTGCTTTTCTCATAAGTAATTTCTCATGTCCAATTAATCCAAGGTAATTTACTGAAGCAAAATTCACAACTTGGTTGATGTTGTATTAGTAAGTTGGCGGGCAAATTTGTACCCTGCTGGACTGATTTTAGTATAATATAAGCCAAGTGGCTGGGACATACCGGGACATGTTATATTACTTCTGTATTACTATGGCTTCATGTTGATGTTGGTTTTAGTTCCCTACTAGACATACCGGGACATGTTGTATTACACTTATAGCTTAGAGTTAATCTATGTAGTTCTTATCTTAATTCATGCTCACACAGATGGCAACATGAGCATTATGCCCTCTGTTGATACCAAATTTAGTCTGCTGACATGGCTCAATTGAGTGAAGACACGTGGCAATCTGCGTGACAATAACAAACACTTCTGAACAAGACCTTGACCCACTCAGATACTCCGAGCAATAGATGCTCTCCGAGGAACCATACTGCAACGAGGAACTCTGCCTCCCCGATCAACTCAGACGCTCCGACCAATAAGAGTTCTTCAAGCAACTTATGAGTACCGAGCTACTTAGGCGGTCCGACAAGCTTAGGCGGTCCGAGATGCACCTCGAACAGAGCATTAATAGAAGGATAACCAACAGATTAACTACGCATTAAATGCTTATTATTATCATACAGATGTATACGCCTAATAGACAGCTATGTACTACCATTTCACATGTACAGCCCGAGGGCTATAAATACATTGTATCATCCTCATTGTAGGGGGACCGGGAATTTCTTGACAAAACTTGTAATCAAGAATTCCCAAACAGTCAGCAATAATAGAAACAGTGGACGTAGGCCATCCTTATAAGGTTGAACCACTTTAAAATTTCTTTGTCTCATTTTATTTTATCTGTGATTAAATAATTAGATATAATCTAATTTTTTACATCAACACCCTCAGACAGTTGTAATCCAGCCGAATAATTTATTTTCTTTGCCTATAGTTACATGCTAAATTTCTTGGTAGGCTACTTCACAGTTCATATAATCCAGAGATTTTCAGTTTTGGTAGGTTGCTTCACAGTTCTTGGTCTCAGTGACCTGCTTCATTCGATCAGTGTTCTGTTTTCCAATGTCTGCCTTAATTTTCTTAGGATTGGAAGTTCTCTTATCAGTTGTTAATTCACATTCTTAATTATAAAAGCGTTCTTTCTCACATTATCTAACTTTGCTTGATTTGGCTTGATATAAGAATATATGTTGTGGACGGGCAGTGGCTACCTAGTGAGCATCCAATTATATGTTATCGTAAGGAGCTCGATGATTCACTACCATCGGGGAAGTATCATCTCTGATAACGATATGTCCATTTGTCTTGACATTTTGGTCATTATTGTAGCAATTGTTAGGTGTAGCCTGCACTCTTCCATTGCATTACATAGATATACTAACATGAAAACAATGGGTGTTAAGAATAGTATAAATGGAGTATTCTCATTCTAGGTCGAGGATAATCCTAATACTTGGGACGTTTATATTTTTAAAGCGAAATGTAGTTCCTCGTTCAACTAAGATGTCTTATGTTCGTCATCTAAGGATTTTACTGCTCCTACGGCTTTTATTCACGAGGATGTTTGAGTTCTTTTCCAGAGTATGCCTATTATAATTGGCAAGTTTGTGCACATTATGATTCCATGATTTTATGGTTTACCTTTGCAATTAGCGTAGACATGGAAATACCCATAAGTTTTAGATGAGTATGCTTGCACATTTTTCTGTAACGTGCTTTTTTTGGGAGAATGTTTATCAACTTAACTATCCTCTTGAGTTTCAAAAACATCATGTGTTTAATGTGGTTGGCATAACCTTTCCAGGGGACCCACACTCCTCATATTTAATTGCAATTTGATAATTCACAACTGGTGCTATCCTCATGTCAACATAGTAAAGGGTTTTATTAATTAAGAGGTGGTACAAGTTCTAATAAAACCTTGTACCCATTACCTAATGACTTGTCTTAAAAAACCTAAGGTAGAGGCCATTTTGGTAGTGTATCTGATATTCTCATTGTAGATGCAATGTATCATTTCTGAGGCAGAGACCATCTTGTCTTAGAAAACCTTGTACCCATTACTCAATATCCTCATTGCTGATTGCTGATGTAGTTACGGTGTAATGTTGATAGAGAGTATCAACCTATCTTGAGTATATGGTAGTCAAAAACTATTTTGTACTATTTTGTTCTAATTTTCTTATAATACATATTTTTGATTGCTCATTGATGATTTTGTATATGGTAATGATCATAATAGTACTATTTCATGCCAATTATACAGATTTTGAAATGTTGCTGATTGCGTATAAGGAGATTATGAAATGGATGTGGGGATATGGCATGAGGTTGGTCTGAACCTCCAGTAGCCTGCTGAACTTTTATTCCATTTTTTTTAAATCTGATGCGACATGTAGGTAAAGTGCCATTGGAAATTTCGTGCAGGCTTTTGGACGAGACAAGATGGGACAAACCTGTTGTCACCTAATTTCAACAGAGATTTGATCCCTGTGCAAGAGTTCCACCTCTAAATTTTCACGTGGTTTCATTAGCTCTTTAGAAATTGTGTTAGCTATAAGTAGTTTAGCCATAGGTAGTAGCCCTTTCAGTGAGATAAACTCAATTATAAGAAGTTTAGCCATAGTTTAGCTATTATTATAGCTGTATTGAGATAAAAGTAAAATATGGCAGCGTAGTTAAAGTCAGAGGTTCCCTAAAGTAGTCAAATATCACAAAAGACATACACATATGCAGGCTCATCAATTTTATGATGAATGAAAATTCAAAACTTTCTATATGTTAGAATGCATTTAATAAAGTTTTAACCATAGGATTCATATCACATCCAATCAATACCAACTCATACAAATCACCGGATTCAACTCGCCTAACAAGAAGCCTAGAATTGAAATCTCAGAGGACAATGATGATCATTTCACTGTCCCTGATTTCACTATCCCTGATCTTGGTTGAGATTCATAAATGAAAGACGAGCTCTATGGTATGAGTGTAGTTGAACTATACATCCATAAATGCATACATGTGTATGTGTATATATTATATATGTGTATATACAACGCTGTCTCGAACCTCCTTAGTTGTAAACAACTGCAATTGATAACTCCCTCCTCACCCTGCCATCATTGAGGAGAGACTTGCTGGTCAACATCAGGAGATTCAAGCACTTTTTGTTGATAGTAAGAGGTTGGATACAACCCATGTATCACTCAAGAAGGAGCTAGAAGATGTGTAAACACAAGTAGGAGCTGAAATTTTTGAACTGAAATTCATGAAAGGGAAATGGTTGTGGTAAGTTTTGAACTGAAATTTGTCTTTATTTATGTTATGAATAAGTTGAAATATGTTAATATTTAAGAAGTCATGATAATTTTTGTATTACCCCCAACACTTCCTCTCCTGTGTGATCTTCGGTTTGCACTAACAGTTGGAGGTGGCCAATTCAATATACGACATAAGTTGTGGGTTCCATTCAAAAACATAAAACCAAAACCATTTTAGTCATTTTAGTTATTTTAAATGTGAAATGTAGCCAAGAAAATGTAGTCATTTTAGTCACGATACTAACTATGAAATGTAGCCAAGAAGGTGTAGTCATTTTAAATTTGTAATGTAGCGAAGATGTAGTGTTTAGGGATTGCCAGGGAGAGGAAATTGATGAACATATTTATTAGGATTCCATATACTAACTGCTTTCGATCTTTCTGTACATGTTTTTTTTCCAGGTGGTAGTCCAAAACCAAGAATAGATTGAATGTGAAGGTGGTATGTGTCCGTGATGGCAGTTACAGCGGAGATTTCAGTGAGATCGATGCCCGAGCCAAGCTTATATGAAGGTATTTTTCTTCTCACACTTTTTTGTGTGGAATTTTGAAAACTACGCACAGTTATTATAGTGGAACACGCGGGACGACTTCAGTTTATATATATGTGATTTTTTTTACGAAGTTTGTTTCGTTAAAATATTTGTTAGATTTTACTTTTGAAATCATTGAATATTGTTGGATTGGTTGTTATCCCTTAATAGGGTGGATAGTCTAATAAACAAAGGGGACTCTGTCCATTTTTTTTAAATGGACACTTTGTTTGTTTGAGGTGCAATGTGAATTCAGTGGATGAATATTTTGTATTTCATATTATATGTGTATTTATTTGATGAATTTAGACTATTTGAATATTGTTGGACAATTTACTCTTTGTTAAGCAGGGTGGATAGTCTTTATAAACAAAGGAGATTATGGTCATTTTTAAAAAAAATTACATTTTGTTTTATTGTGAAGCAATATATTTACCGTTTTGCAATTACATACTTTGAAAATTTTAACCGTTTCATAATTACGTACTCTAAAAAAAATTTCCGTGTTGATTATTATCTCTTTAATTATCAACTTCCGCTCGTCTTTATAATTTTTTCATGATAAAGAGAAATCAAATACTACTTTATCTTAGCTAATGGTATTGTATTCTCTTAATTGCAGATTTGACGTGACAAGAAGTTATTTTTGGAGCGCCATGAACTCTGGACATCTCACGTTTGTAAATGAAATCTGAGACTTCTAAGTCCTTTAACTAGTTTAAGTTTTTTTTTTGCACCATGACTATTTTTCGTGTGTAAGGGGATGAAATTTGAGACTTCTACGTCCCTTAACAAGTGTTTATGTGACTTGACAATGTATGTGTATGTGACTTAATGTTAATTTTGTTTATGATAATTTAGTTATTTTGTGCATCTAAACGAATGTGTTTTTTTAGATGGTAATTTGTTTAAATTTGGTGGTATACATTACTCCATAAAATTCATTTTTAAAAATAAAATAAAATATATTGAAACAATACGCTACCAAATTAAATGTTTTTGTAGTTAAATATGCAATTGATATATAAAAGTGTGGTTTAAGATTTTATAGTTTATTATTGAAAAAATTATGATTAAAAATCATTTTTCAACAATTAAATTTCGTACCCAATAGATCTTGAGGGAAGGTACAAATTTCGTGGTTAAAAACATCTAACACACTAGTTTATTGATAGAATTGAATACGAAATGAAGACATTTGGCAATGGAATGTTGAACAAATAGTTAAAAAATAAATTGTAAATTTCGTAGCTAAAAGTTTTGAACACACTAGTTTATTAATAGAATTGGCAACGAAATGAAGTCATTTAGCAACGAAATGTTGAACAATTAGCTACGAAATAAATTGTAGCGTGAATATGATTATTTTCCATGAAAATAAATTTGTGGCAAATGATCTACACAATTGGCAATGAAATTTAATTTCGTGGTCATATACATTTAGCGACGGGCCTTTGGCCACAAACTCTCTACGAAATAAGTTTTGTTGCCAAAAACTATCAGCAACGAAATATACACTTTTGGCTACGAAAAATTTCGCAGTTAAATGTAAGAATTGTTGTAGTGACTATCAAATCATCACGTGGATATGGAATAAAATTGTGACTCGGTCATCCTAAATGTCCATCCAAATACGGTGTAAAAACAAAATACAAAAGTCTTTTTGACTTTTTTTAAATTTTTTATCAAAATAAACTCTTTCTGTATTTTTCAAAAATTTTCAAAAACAAAAATCTAATATAAAAAAATACACACTAGCAATAGGCAAACAATATCATCATGCACATCATCCTATGCTAGCAAACAAGTCTAAACCTCAACCGTCAGGTGCGGTGGAGTTTTTCAAAGGTGGTGACATCCTATGAAAAACTTCTATAAAATCATGTAAAGTCATGACTAGAAACTTTACCTACTCCCTAATATGTGCAAACTCTCTCGTGTAATCATCCAGAGCGTCTGGTGTGGGTGCATGTGTATGAACACATGTAGTACCAAAACGTGACACATGCCCCAACTTAAAATAGAACTCCCCAAGATGTCCTTTCTTCTTTTAGTGTGTGCAAACATAAATAGGACTAGGTACACCTCTATCAAAACTTCTCCTACGTTTTCTCCTATCAGATACGGGATGCCTAGGTGGGTTGGGTTGAGAGCCATGTGAGTCTAACACTAAATTAGGAACCGCCTCGATTGCAACTTGTGATATGGAAGCACCGTCGTGACTTATTCCTAAAATCTCACCACTACCCAAAATGGGATTGAGAACCATCTTTCCTTCCTTCTTAGATATGCTATCTAAAGTGACTTTAACCTCAAGGGCGTGCTTAAGATCTCTCTCTAATAGTGATACGCGAGTTATAAGTTCACTATTTTCCCAGCCTAAAGTTATCAACTGTTCACTCAAGGAAACCTCACCTTCTCAAGTTGATTCACTTTCGCTTCAAGCTCCCTCCAACTCTCTAAATCTATCTCGAAATCTTTCACCCTAAGACTCAACTCCTTATTCAATTTTTTAGTCTTTAAGATCTCATCATACAAATCTCTAAACGTGATCTGGATCTCACTATTTTCCTCACTAGCGCACTCACTCTCAGACTCACTAGAAACACTCAAATCATCCTCGGGGGCCTCACGTGCACAAGTATCCTCATCATAGTGGGAGAAACTAGGTGTGCTCATGTGACCAGCTAAAAAGGTAACAAACTTTTCTTCTGGAGACTCATCCTCGGAATCTTTCACATCATTCTCACTATAACTAAAGGTGACTGACATAACAACTTTCTTGTCCTCTCTCATATATCTAGTGGGACACTCAAACGACTTATGCCCTTTTGCCCTCACACTCAAAACAAGTTACTTTTTCGAAATCTCCCTCACCCTCTTTCTCTTTCTCATCGCTTTTTTTGTCCTTGTCTTTTATTTTCTCAAAAAAAAATTTATTGAAAAAATTTTGTTTTGAAAACTTGAGAAACATTTTAAAACTCTTTACAAACATGGCCATATCAAAATCAGACTCAGACTCATAAAAACTGACTTTCTTTTTCTTCTTAGACTGGGCTTTAAGTGCTATTCCTTTATTCTTAGGCTTGATAGTGTCAGGAAACATGTCAATCCCATATATCTGGAGGTCTCCTACCAGCTCTTCTAATTTCAGACGACTCAAATTACCTAAGGTATTCAAAACAATTACTTTAGGGATAAAACATTTTGGCAACGATCTTAAAATATTTTTAACCACTAGTGCATTAGGTATTGTCTTACCAAGATTGAAACTAGCGTTGACAGTTCCAGACAAACTTGCATAAAAGTCATCAAAATACTCAGTCTCAAGCATGGTAATCGTTTGAAATTGAGTAGTTAAATTTTGAATTTTAGACTCTTTGACCGCATTAGTGCCTTCGTGGGTGAGTTGTAATAACATCCCATGCTTCTTTATACGTGGTGCATGTCATAATACGATGGAACTCGTCGGGGGTGATGTGTCCGGAAATTGCACTAAGCCCACGTGAATTAAAAGTGCTCCACCTAAACTCATCCTCAGTCTAGTCCGACACAAGTTTTAAATTCGTGATATTATTTGTGGTGACAGTGGGAGGAGTCTAGCCGCTTTCACAAATTAACCAAACTCTCTCATCTATTGCTTTTAAACGTGATCTCATGCAGCCTTTCCAGTAAGCATAATTAGACCCGTTAAAAATTGGCAACTGATTATATAAGTTTTCAATTGGAAACATTGCGCAATTTTTTAAAATATGATTTTTCAAAAAAAAAATAATATCACACAATTTTGCAAAAAAATAGGAATACTCGGTAAATTTGAGTAACCTACTCTGAAACCAATTTGCAAATAACTATGTGTGATAAAGATTTGAAGAAATTCGCAAAATCCAACTACAAACATATTTAATTAGAGTTAATTTTTAAAACAAAATAAATCATCCCACTACACCAAAAATGCTAATCTGGCACGCTGAGGGAAGGAGATTTTGGCACGGTTTTAAAGCATGCCAAAATCTGGCGCGGTTTAATCATAAACTGACACGGTTTAAAACAGTGTCAGATTCTGGAACGGTTCTAAACCGTGCCAAATATGAGTGCAGTTCATTAAAAAAATAACACCCCAAAATTTGAGGAGGGAACCAAATTTTCAAGAGACCAAATTGTTATTTTTTTTAAGAGACTAAATCTCCCTCTCTCTCTCTCTATACCCGGCGACTCCCCGATCCACACTACCCGGCGACCCCGATCCACGCTACCCGCCGCCGCCTCTTCATCGAAACCTCCCGTCGCCTCCATACTCCACGACCCACACTACCCGACACCTCATCCTCACTGCCACCTTCATCATCCACAATATCTATGAAATCAAACCAACACAGGTATTTCAATCGTCAGGATGCGTACACGTGTGTATACCTATGTGTATACCTGAACTTTTCTGGGAGATTTGCGAGTATAGGTGATATACTTGTGCCTGTGCACTCGTCACAGGAGCGACAAGTCTGACTTTGGATTTGAATGTTCCCTGTGTCATAGATTTTTGTGCACTTCATCACGTAGCATATAGACACACTCCTAGAATAGCTGAGATATTAATTGACTATGGAACTCGAACTGATCTCAGATGCAAAGGGATGCTCCCTCTCAATGCAGCATTGAAAATTTTGAGGTAGATATGTGATTTTGTTATCTTTGCTGCTCTCTTGGTTGTTTTTATTTTTTCCCGACGTTCTCATAGAATTGTTGTGTACTTGTATATATATATATATATATATATATGTGTGTGTGTATGTGTGTGTGTGTGTGTGATTATAGATTTTCTTTTTAACTCCTTTGTGACTTGTTGATGAATTGATTGTTCATGTATGTGTGCGCAAACACACTGTGTGGAGTTGGTAGGGAAGAAATGAAATACATATAGCATTTTTGTCATTGAAGCTTGAGGAAAAATCAGAATGTTAAGGCTTATAGAGAAATCCTGATTTAGAAATAATTGTCACACGTAGTGTGTGTGTGTTCATATAGTTCTATGTTTTCCTTTTTACAGCCCTCTGTCTCGTTGATGAGTTGATTGTCTGTGTGTGTAGATTTGGATTTGGAATGGTGGAAATGAAATAAAAATGAGATTCTTTCACTAAAACTTTGGGGAAAAAAATGAGAAATAAAGGTCTATAGAGGAATTTAGAATTAGAATAAGAATTAATTGCCAAAACGCGTATGTGTGTGTGTGTGTATATATGTTTGTATATTGTCATTTTAACACCTTAGTGTCTCATCAATGAATTGATTGTTTATGTATATATGTGTGCGTGCACATAGTGTGTGTACTTGAAGGTGGAAGCGAAGAAGTGCACTAAAGATCAGCTTTTGATTGGTATGAATATGTATATTTGCACATGTATGTATATACATGTAATTATACACTTTAAATTTATTAGCTCTATGTTTGGTTGATGAAATAGTGCCAAACTTTGTTGCAAAACGTGGCCGGAATGTTGTTGTGAGCAATCACCGGGGGCTTGGGGGCATATCAATAACTGTAAGTAAGTATTCACTATATGGAATTTTTCTTTATTTTTTCCATTCTTTATTTGTTTTTCTTTTTACTGTCCAGTAAGAAACCATTCAATAAATTTATGTAATTGAATTATATATAATGATGTAGATACTTGATTCTTCTGGATTATACTTATCTCTCACTTTTTTTTCTTTTTTTCTTATCTGTCAGTTTGTTTGTTGGACAATTATGTTTCAAAAACAGAGAGAAGGCATGTTGTTCCATCACAAGTGCAATGACATATTTTGGGCGGGTTCGCCTCTATTGTGGGTTGATTGAGTGCACCATATGAAAAGTATTCTAACATGCATGAAAGGCTGTTTGTAAATTTTCTTTTGGCAGTTGGTTGTCATCCATTTGGACTGTTCACTTGTGCTAAGGATCTAATTAGCATGGATACAAAGGTAAGCTTATTGTTCATACCCTTGGGCTTGACTTCTTTCTAGTTTATTCTCCGATTAATTTTGATCACATTAACGTATTGTAGGTTAGGTTGTTAGCGATTTATATGTAAAAGTAGCTTCAGAGCAAGGCCAAGGTCAAGGAATTACAAGTAATGTAACTTTCACATGCAGAATCTCACTAACCCGCTACTGGACAGGTAAAACTCTAGTATTATATTTTACTTCTAATAAGATATATAGTTTTATATATGTGCAGTACTTTATATATGCGTGTCCTTTAGTGTATATATGGTTATGGGGTTTAACAGTTTTTTTTAAATTAGGTGTTTTCATATTTGAAGTTTTGTTATGGAAGTAAAATAAAAGTTACATGATCTTATGCTATTAATCAAGACTTAATCGTCTCAACTACGAGAAACTCTATAAGAATATTTACTTATTACTTGAAGTCACAAAACAAAAAACTTTAGTTTTGTGAGCATTCCCACATCATCAATGATAGGAGTTCTAATGAATGGAGTTTGAATAACATGTGATAGTTTTTCAAAATTATGCCTGTTGATAGTAATTATGCCTTACACTATTGAGATTTAGTACAAATAATTAATGACCCCTCGCAGTGAGTCCATATTGACATAGAAGTATAGTTTATTATGGACATGAGTTTTTTACTCATGTGGTCATGAGAAGTATAGCTATTGGACTGTTATAAGTGATTTCACCCAAAACCAGCCCACAAACGGCTCCGTAAGAGGCACGAACACCTCGCACGGGATCAATGTAACTTGTAGGAACTGACAGCGTAGTCACGGGTCTCTCAGTTTAAAATTATGATGATAATTTGAAAATATCAAGTTTAAACTTAAAAACAAGCCGTTAAATGGTGAAAACCCAAACCATCCCCCAAACGACCCCGTAGGAGGCATGAACACCTCGCACGGGACCAATGTAACTTGTACGAACTGACCGCGTAGTCCCGGGTCTCCCGGATTGAGAATATGACGATAATTTGCTAAAATCACCTTAGACTTAAAAATAAGCCGTTAAAGGGTGAAAACCCAAACCAGCCCCCAAACGACCCCGTAAGAGGCACAAACACCTCGCACGGGACCAATATAACTTGTAGGAACTGACCGCGAAGTCTCAGGTCTCTCGGTTTGAGAATATGACGATAATTTGCAAAAATTAACACTTAAACTTAAAAATAAGCCGTTAAAGGGTGAAAACCCAAACCAACCTCAAACGACCCTGTAGGAGGCACGACCACCTTGCACGGGACCAATGTAACTTGTAGGAACTGACCACGTAGGCCCTGGTCTCCCGATTTGAGAATATGACGATAATTTGCAAAAATCAACACTTAAACTTAAAAACAGGTCGTTAAAGGGTGAAAACCTAAACCAGCCCCCAAACGGGCTGGTAAGAGGCACGCACACCTTGCACGGGACCAATGTAACTTGTAGGAACTGACCGTGTAGTCCCGGGTCTCCCAGTTTGAAAATAAAAATCAACACTTAAACTTAGAAACAAGCCGTTAGAGGGTGAAAACCTAAACCAGCCTCCAAACGACCCCGTAGGAGGCACGAACACCTCGCACGGGACCCATGTAACTTGTACGAACTGACCGCGTAGTCCCGGGGGTCCCGGATTGAGAATATGACGATAATTTGCAAAAATCACACTTATACTTAAAAACAAGCCGTTGAAGGGTGAAAATCCAAACCAACCCCCAAACGACCCCATAAGAGGCACGAACACCTCCCATGGGACCAATATAACTTGTAAGAACTGACCGCGTAGTCCCTGGTCTTCCGGTTTGAGAATATGACGATAATTTGCAAAAATCAACACTTTTTCTTAAAAACAAGCCGTTAAAGGGTGAAAACTCAAACAAGCCCCCAAACGACCCCGTAGGAGGCACGAACACCTCGCACGGGACCAATGTAACTTGTAGGAGCTGACTGCATAGTCCCGGGTCTTTCGGTTTGAGAATACGACGATAATTTGCAAAAATCACACTTAGACTTAAAAACAGGTCGTTAAAGGGTGAAAACCTAAACCAGCCACCAAAAGCCCCCGTAGGAGGTACGAACACCTCTCACGGGACCAATGTAACTTGTAGGAACTGATCGCGTAGTCCCGGGTCTCCCTGATTGAGAATATGACGATAATTTGCAAAAATCAACACTTAAACTTAAAAACAGGCCATTAAAGGGCGAATACCTAAACCTGCCCCCAAACGGAGTCGTAAGAGGCACAACACCTCGCACGGGACTAATGTAACTTGTAGTAACTGACCGCGTAGTCTCGGGTCTCCCGGTTTGAAAATAAAAATCAACACACAAACTTAAAAAGAAGCTGTTAGAGGGTGAAAACCCAAACTAGCCCCCAAACGACCCCGTAAGAGGCACGAACACCTCGCACGGGACCAATGTAACGTGTAGGAACTGATCGTGTAGTCCCGAGTCTCCCCGTTTAAGAATATGATGATAATTTACAAAAATCAACACTTAAACTTAAAAACAAGTCATTAAAGGGTGAAAACCCAAACCAGTCCCCAAACGACCCCGTAGGAGGCACGAACACCTCGCACGGGACCAATGTAACTTGTAGGAACTGACCGCGTAGTCCCGAGTCTCCCGATTTGAGAATACGATGATAATTTGTAAAAATCAGACTTAGACTTAAAAACAAGTCGTTAAAGGGTGAAAACTTAAACCAGCCACCAAACGCTTGTAGGAGGCATGAACACCTCGCACGGGACCAATGTAACTTGTAGGAACTGACCGCATAGTTTCGAGTCTCCCGGTTTGAGAATGAAAATCAACACTTAAACTTAAAAACAAACCGTTAGAGGGTGAAAACCCAAACCAGCCCCCAAACTACCCCGTAGAAGGCACGAACACCTCGCACGGAACTCTCAAACAGGCCGTTGAGAATATAATAATAATTGTGACTCGTATATGCAATTTTTCTGGTTGAATACGATTTTTTTAAAAATGACTTGGTTACTAATATCGTATTTTTTTGTGTCTTATTTTTTTTTGTAGGATAACATTTGATCGCTAGCTTTTATCAACTTGGAACGCACGAAGAAGTCAATGCTTTACAACAAGGGGATTATTTATTTAGTGTCGTTAATATTCAGGATTCTATTTTTTGTGTTATGGCCGGGAAGGCTTTAGTAGTTTTATTGTTTACTTTTATGGCCGTACTGGCTATAGTAGTTTTATTGTCGACTTTTATGGTCGTGCGGGATTTATATGGGTAGATTTTATGTTAGCAGGTTTTGGAATGCTCAAAAAATAGAGAAAACTCTGCCCAATTTTTTTTTAATCTGGGAACTATTAGCTCTTGTAATTTTTTGAAGTTTGTATGCACATTAGTTTATCAATAACATGCGATATTCATAATTTGTGAATTTTCTTGTTGTTGTTTTTTTGCAAATAATAAATATTTATCCTATCAGATTTGGAATTTGCAGATTTTCAAGATTTGTTCCCTATTATTATTTTTTTTAATTAATTGAAAAATATTTAAAACCATGCCAATTTATAAAAATGAGAACGCTTATAAAACAAGCTGGCACGCTTTATAACCGTGCCAATAGCGTGCCAGAAAATAGACAATTTGGTAACATCTAGCACGGTTTAAAAGCGTGTCAAAAGAGTGCCAAATTAAAAAATTGGCACAGTTTAAAAGCGTGCCAAAAGCGTGCCAGTTTGGAAAATCTGGCACGATTTTAAACCGAGCTAGAAAATCTGGCACGCCTGATTCTCGCACGGTTTAAAACAGTGCCAGATTGCGTTTGGCACTGTTTTAAACCGTGCCAGTTTTTTATTTTTGGTGTAGTGTCCCTTAAACAAGAAACTACGTGTGTGCGTGTGTCAAACCATCATAAACAAAAATATGCTAACTCACAGATTTCAGGAAAAATTCCCAAAGGGTAAAATCTTTTATTTCAGGAAATCACATCATAGGCCTGAAAGGTCAATGCACTCAAGTTTTAACCTCTGCCTTAAACAGTTTTTTCCAAACACAAAAAAGCCAAAACATACAAATTGACTCTATTCGAAAATTTGTCCTTACAAATATCCCCCTTTGGCTATTTCGAGACAAAACCAAAAATAAAAACTCTTATGGGTCGTCAAGCTCATCTAAGACTTAATCCCCAACCCGAAAAGAAAAAGTACAACTTGACTGACTCATAAACTTTGAGTAGCTTTTCTTGCTTATAAAATTTGTTGCATGTTGTAAACTTGGACACTTAAACACACCTTTAAATGCAAAGAGAATATAATAATATATAAAATCTTCATAAGAATAAACTCCCTTATGTTTAATGATCTCAACCTAGATAAGATGTCTCCCTTTAAGATAGAGATATCCTCCTAAAACTAAAGTGAAGATAACATTTATCCTTTTTTTTATTCAAGAATAGATAGAGAAATAATGCATAATAAACTATTTCCCCCCATAAACCAATGTCCCTAAAAATATGAGAACATGTGGTACCAACTGGAAATATCGAGGAAAGGATAATATCATGTAATGGTATAAAGTGCGACAAACACAACATGACAACACAAACACAAAAATCCAATTAATGATCAATCAATACAAATTTTGATACAAAAATGAAACCAACTTGAATACAAAATGAATCATGAGATACCATTGAAAACAAGAAACAAGATATACCAGTATGATCATATAGCACGACAATTTTACTCAAAGATAAAGCACATGGCAACATGGAATAATGCAAATACAAAGACTAAAAATAAAGATACCAAATATATAAATATGCAAAAGATACCAATGACACACACACACACTCACACACACACACATATATATATATATATATATATATATAAACACCATAAACACGACACAAAATACATAAGCTTTACACACTAGCATAGTATCGATGTCATGTCAGATGGAGTGAAGAGGCATGAACTAGAAACAAAAGAATTATAACCCAATCACTCCAGAATGTCCAAGGGGTTTTAACTGCATTAACTATCAAACAAATATTTAGCCTCATATTGACAGATAAAGTGAACTCATGAATTGATAAACAAATATAATGCACATTAGCCTAGAAAATATTAATGATTTTCAAATAAATACTGTCAAACATGAAATAACTAGGACTCATTATACAAACCCATTGCTTATCAACTTATAACACCCTCAAAATTATAGATATATCATTTTTCCCTCTCATTTTTTAAATATACCAATCTAATTGAAGAATCAATAAAAAAAATTGGCCTTAGCAATATTTTGTTTCCTCTTAATTTTTTAGGCTTTTGTTAATGGTGGCCTTTTACGCAAGGAAGATTTCTTCCTTTATAGTCCTTTCCCATGCACACTCATATTTTCATTAAAAATCAAACTCACGATCAATGGTTCTTGCATGCGAAAATTTCCTAATTAAATAAATATGTATAATGATAAGAATGTTAGGAAAATATCTCACATAGCTCGTGTAATGTATGAAGTTAAAATCCCAAAGAGTTCGTACATGTGTGTGAGGAGGCATATTAAAAGTGAATCCATTAAGCAAGTCTTTTTCAAGCTACTCTATGAAAGCATGATTAAGAACAATTTAATTATTCAAAATCATAATAAAATGTCCTATACACATGAAAACATGGAAGAAAGTGGATTCAAATACACCGATATGACACACAAAATGTGTAAAACCAAATCGCACTTAAACAAAATATTTTTGAGTTTTTGAATGTTTTATGTCAACAAATGAAAATCAAACTCAAAATATAAACCTTTTTTTGTAGTTTTCTCAATATGACAAAAAAAATAGAAAATCAAAATACAAAAGATAAACATCATAAAACTAGAAAAACAACATATAACATAAAGCGCAAATGTTAGTGTATGAAAGAATGCAACCACAATCATTCGGAAGATATAATAAGGGAAGAAATATGTGATAGCATGCGAGTGTCACTAAGTCTTACATTCAATGTCTCCAAAAATGATTTCCTTAACTAAATATATGAATACCTAATGCCTAGGGATTTGGTAACGATGGTGACAAAGGATCCAAACTTCCTAGGACCTCTTCTAAGATCGTAAATAAACATCCTAAGTAGACCTTTCCAAGCACAATGTGAACATGTGTAAACACGAGGAATGTTATACGGGTTGAACTTGTCTAACGTCCTTGGTAGAGGTTAACACTCTAAAATAAACATTTGTCTTGTCTTTAGCATTCAAAGTATTCGGATTATCGTACCCAGTACCAAGACTATTTGAGTCTCTTAAATCACCATCTAACGTCAAAATTCTAGAATCAAGTAAAGATTTAGACTCTTCAAATGTTCGGGGCTCTTTCCTCAAATTATTAATAATTTCTAAAAGGTTATCTCACTCCCTCTCAATGTAAGTGAACTTATCCCTAAGAGTCTTTTCACGTGGCCTCAAATATTTAATCAATTTATTATTTTCAACTACAGCACATTCTTTCACCCTAGTTTCAAACTACTTAGAGTCCTTTAATTCATTCTCTAAAGGTTGGACTCTACCATCACTCTCTTTCTTGGACACTTTTAAAATTTTAAAACATGGTTCATGTCCATGAGCTTCTCACAAAGGATATCTATTTGATTTTCAATAGTTCGCAGAAAATTAATTTCATCTTTTAAACATAAATTTTCTTTTCAAGAAATTTAATTCTTTTTGCAAACTTCAAACCATCGTCATGACCATGAAACTCAGTAAATTCCACTCAAATGTCAAACCATCGTCATTGCTAAACACATAGGACAACTTATCACTAGGATAACCCATCGATAAAAACAAACAAACTATAGAGAATGAGAGACAAAACAACCAATCCTAAACCAACACAAAGCATGGATCAACATGATAACTTAATGTACTTACCCTGATACCAATTTGTAAGTGCGAATTTATGGAATGGTCTAAAAAGGACAATTTTTAATTTTTTCAAATTAAATATTAAACTTAAGTAATTTAAGCCAAAGTAAAACGTTTCACCAATTTTAAACGAAACCAGTTTTTTCCAGTTTTATTTTATCCTAAGCATGCATCTAGGTGATAGTAGGATAAAGTAAAAAAAAGAATGAAACAATGACCTATGTATGAGGAAAACTCATAATGAGAAAAACCTTGAACGACCTAGGCATGCAAATTCATTATGATACGGATTTACACAAGACTAAAAAAGACATACACAACGAATCAACGCCCTCGCAAGCCTTGACGCATCTTCAATATTCAACTGCTCCTCCATCAAACAACGCATGAGTCCACCCGTCCAATTCTCATAACGTGTGAGTCCACACACGCCTCGATATCCACCGAACATCTTAGCAACTATTTATGGATCAAATAGCGAATTCCACTACTTCTTCACCATAACACCAAAATACGGAGTCCACCGTGTGTAAACAGCAAATATGGAGTCCACTTACAAATCAATTCTCGACAAGATGACCAAAAATAGGATGATAAAGAATGATATGATGAATACTTGGATCCTAAATAACTTGGGAGTAAACTAAGGTTTTGGAGAGCTTTTTGATAGAGTTTGGGAACTTAAAACATAATATTTTGTCTCAAATAAAATTATTGCTCCACACTTATATTTTTAGGAGATTTTCAAAAAATGAGATTATGATGAAACACTTTGAAGAAAATCTCGAACTCTTGAAAAATGCACCGAGTCGTTCGAATGTATTTGAACCTCGTTTGAACGAAGTACACGATCTCATTTGAACACATATCCAACGAACTATCAAATGACATTTCAGTGAAGCCAAAGTTGGTTCGTTTGAAGTTTGTTGGAACCTATTTTAACGAGGTACCTTATCTTGTTCAAACGACACACCCAAGGTCGTTCTAAGGTCCTTTCAAAAAAAAAAATCTTCTATAAAAGTATTTAAAAGGATAAATTCAATTTAAAAGATTTGAACCCCAATTTTATAAAATCCTCACACCCAAATATAAAATCTCTGTGGATTAAGATATTTACGCATTTATACCTGCGAGATTCTCGAAACATGAAGACAAAAATAAACACAAAACACGGGACGATGAGGTATGTCTTTTAACTTGGCAGCCGAGTCTTCAAGAAATCACCTCATAGGCTTGAAAGGTCAAAACAGTTAAGTCATAACCTACAACTCAAATAGTTTTGTCCAAACATGAAATAATCCGAACTATACATCTACCTTAGGGGGACCTTTTCCTCTTTCTATCAGTAAACTTGTAGGATTACCTCACTTAACTAATTTCAAAATAAACATACGCATAAATTATGGGAGCTGGTAATCACTACGCAATCACACCACCAGGTAGTCCCATACTAAAACTTGACTAATTGATCAGGTCTCCAACCTCCCTCATCATGAAGTCTAGACTGATTGAACATATGATCAAAACATATATATATATATATATATATATATATATATATATATATATATATATATATATATATATATATATATATAGAGAGAGAGAGAGAGAGAGAGAGAGAGAAAGAGCGGTTCTCATGCATACCCCAGTTTGCATACCGCTGGCGCGGACCAATTTTGATAAAATAGTAAAAAAAATATTTTTGATGTAATTTTTTTTTTATTGTTTCTAAACATTTCAATAGGACCATAAAAAAAATTCAACTCAAAATGATTTTTTTTGCTATTTTAAAAAAACCGGTCAAACTTTGTCAATTTTTAACAACTTAAAAACTGACAAAGTTTGACCGATTTTTTTAAAATAGCAAAAAAATTCATTTTGAGCTGATTATTTTTTCATGGTCCTACTGAAATGTTTAAAAATCATAAAACAAAAAATCAGCCCGAAATTATTTTTTTACTATTTTAAAAAAATGGTCTGCACGGAGGGTATGCAAACTGGGTATGCATGAGATCCTTTCTGTATATATATATATCTTCATGCAATCCCACACCACTAGCTATAGCAAGTCTCGCCCAATGGTTAAAGTTGTCATGTCTCTCACTCGCGAAATGACAACCAACTGAAGGTATGCTATTAACCTCCACACAATCCTGCATGAACAGTCAGGCATGCGGTAAACGGTCACAACCACTTATATCCAAAACCCCAAGCGATAGATTCACCATGAGTAATGGGTATGTTCACATAAGCATATAGTTTATATACACATACACTCAATATATATAAATACAAGATAACATATATTCTCAAGCATACCCAAATAATCCCAATCCCTAAAAGCTAGATCGACAACTTAATTACTGTTTACTATCTCTGAAAATCATATCAAACTTATACTACAAAGTAGGATACTGTGTACTCTTAATTGCATCTTGAATAATCTAAATCCCTAAATACCGAATTATTCATTACGTTATTTAATTAATCAACTCCCAAAACTTTTTAATTCCAAATCTTAGTTTATTACGTCTTCAAACTATGAGAAACTGCCTATATATATGTTCCCTCATTTAATTTCTAAGTTAATTGCGTGACCTACAATTTCTCAAGACTTAAATCAACCGCCAAACACTTGAGTTCGCTACTCTCCAAGATCAAAATATACATATGACTATAGGATATTGCTCACTCGTGTGTTTACCCAATCTAGCCCAATCACATCACCGTATGTCAGTAAATAGTGCTAAGGTTTATATCCTCAGCCTTTGTAACTATTCCTAGCATTAACCAAGTCTAATATCTCAATTATCTAAGTTAAGCAACCATCAAAGGAAGGCCAAACTCAAACTAGTCTTCAAAAATCCAACCAAACAAGCCTCGAGCCAACCTTGGGCAAAACAAAAGGGGTCGATTGATCAACTCCCATGGTCGATCGATCGATGTCTTCAAATCGTGGACCCCTCTTCCTCATTTTATTAGCCAAAAACCTCCATTAAAGCTTATCCAAGCTCCCAAAACAGATTCAAAATCCAACAAAACTTCAACCCGACTAGTGGTTTATAGTTCTAAACGCATTCTAATAATTAATCAAGATAAAGATCATAAAAAATAATTTTTAGTCCCTCATGTTCTTAGTTTTAAACCTAATTCATAAATAACATGAAAAAGTCACATTACTATAGGATTTCAGATTAAATATACAAATTAACACGGGGCTTGCAATTTATAACGAAATAAACCATAAAACATTATTTTTATTCCAAATTTACACAACTGTAATATTCCATTTCACATTCTCTCCATAAGAGAATAAGTTCTCGATGGATATGTAATTAATCCAACTCCTAATTAACTCATATACACAAACATGATTAAGACTAATTAAATCAGGACCTAAGCATGCATTCTAATATCAAACAAAATTGCCCCTACTCAATTAGGATTTATCAAAGGTCGATCTTTATTGGAAAATGTCATGTTAGCTCAAGAGATGATGACATCGTTCAAAAAGAAGGTGAGGGGTTCAACCCTTATTATTAAACTTTATATGTCTAAAGGGTATGATAGGATATGGTTGTTCATTATCAAAACTCTTAGGAGATTTGGCTTTTCAAAAACCGTGATCGATTTATTTTGGAGATTAATCTCAAATTGTTAGTGTTCAATAATTATCAATGGGAAGACTTGTGTTTTCATTAAATAAAAAAATGGGGTGAGATAAGGAGATCCTCTATCGCCAGCACTATTTGTGATTGCTTTGGAAGTGATGAATCGGGGAATTCATAAAATGATAGAAAGTATATAAATGACATATTTCAATCTAATAAGGGGTTGCCCCATTATTTCTTGTCTTTCTTTTGCAGACGACACTCTTAATTTTGCTAATGGTGATAAACGGTCGCTAAAACACCTCATGGAATTTTTGAAAGCTTATGAAGAGATTTCAGGAAAAGTGGTCAATTACAACAAATCTTCTTTTTACCTTCCGAGAAATGAGTTATATAGGACGAAGAAAGTAATAAAAAATAGCACCGAATTCAAATGTAAAAGCTTGCCAATTATATACTTGGGGATTCCTTTACTTGCAGGTAAAAAAAAATCCTATTTTTCTTCATATATTATCAAACTAGTTGGCAAACTTAATATTTGGAACCATCAAAGTATCTCCTAGGTGGGGAGAGTGACTCTTATCAAATCAGTAGTGGAAGCCATGCATCTCCACCTCCTAGAAGCGATTAACCCCCAGTTAATGTCCTCAATCATATTAATAGTTTGTTAGCTTAATTTTTATGGGGTAAATAAGAAGAAAAGTCAAACTTCTAATGGGTGAAGTGGGAAGGTATATGCAAAATAAACGAATAGGGTGGGCTAAATCTAAGATCCATGCTTGATTTATCTCTTGCTTATCCTCATAATCTGTGGTGGAATTTTTTTAATTCCAATTCTTTATGGTCCCGGTTAATGCATTCTAAATATAAAAAATTGGAAGCACAAAATTTCAGAGATCTATTTCAATGTCATCACAGGTGTGGAAGTGAATGCAAAATCTTTTGGGAGGTCTTTTTAGAAAAATTTGATTTTTTATCTAGAAAGTGGATTTTATCAAATAATGGAGATTTCACACTTAAATCAGCGTGGCATTTGGTGAGGAATAAGGGTTGTACCCAACGATCCTTTTCTTTAATATAAGATGAGAGGATTTCTCAAAAAATTTCAATTTTCATGTGGCGTCTCCTACATAAAGGTATTGCCATAGACGAGAACATCAAAAAGCTTCATATACAACTTGTTTCGAAATGTTGATGTTGTAAGGTGGCTTGTGAGGAGGATAAAGATCATCTTTACTAGGGTAGCTCTTTTGCGCCATCTTATTGGAGTCGCTTCTATAATATCCTTAGGTTGAGATTTACATCCTCAAATTTTAGTTGCAATTTGATGCATTGGTGGATAAATTCTAAGGGCGACAAAATTAGAGCCATTCTTTGTGAGATTATTCCGTCGTACATTTGTTGGCATATATAGTGTGCGAGGAATAAATGCATGTATGAGGGGCCGATGAAGGAAGATAATATTCTCATTCAGATTTGTGGAGATATCAAAATTGTTTTTCGGAATTTTCCATTTAGTGGCACGAAATTTAGATATTGTATTGATATTTTAGAGGCCTTTTAACTTTTAAGTGCTCACATTGCACTTCTTTTATGTAAGCCACTAGTGGAGTGATTTTTGCCACCTTTGATTCTTAATAAATTTATGGGACTCATTACTATTTTAAAAACATATCAAATTAACATAGGAAACATGTATTCTAAATACTTTACAGCAATAAAAGTGTATTGGAAGAGATTTCTCGCTTGAAATGACGAACGATGAATTTTCCAGGCTTTGATCCCATATTCTTCCTCCTCAAAGAAACTTTCAGTTCTCTCAATTCTCTAGGAACTATAAGGTTTGTGTTTATTGTGTAAAGTGATTAATTAATGAGACTTAACTCTATTAAATATCTCTAATTTCTAGACCTCTACATTAGGCCTATTTTCGAGCACCCAAATGGATCCAAAATACTACGTGGAATAGCCCAAAACTTAGCCTAAGGGAACACTTACCCTCCAGGCCTAACTTAAGACTATAAAAACATGAAATAAAATATTTGTATCACCTAGAATCTGGTCCAACTGCTATACCTCATCTCTTAAGGTAAAACCTCACAACATAAAATAAAACAAATAATTAATTTTTTTACACATTACCGCATATAGTCCAACCTAATTAATTACATCCATTAATTAAAAATAGCATGCGACATAAATAATTTACTTAATATGAAAATTTAATTATCATCTAAATGTGCAATTGTTATTACCAAATTTCTCAAGTAATAATTAAATCCCATTTATTAATTTATTATTGTAATTAATAAATAATAAATAAATGCCAGGAAATACGGGGTATACATTTCCCCCCCTAATAAAGGAGTTCCGCCCTTGAATTTTCTAAACCATAATGTCGAAACGTAACCCGCGTAAATATCATTGGCTTATACACAATCAGCTCATACCCATATCACCACGAGATGAAAGAAAATGGCTCATATATGCATATCATAACATGCCACGATTGAGGCTCCCATACACCTGATATTACGTATACACACACATCGCAAATATCGCATACATACATATAAGCATATAGATGCATAACACAACAACCATACACAAAAGGGTTAAGGCATAAGGTAAAGGCATGCTCTACCACCCTACTAATCACGACACGACTTTTTCTGATACTGCCCCACCTATTCAACTTGTCGTGCGAACGTTCCTCGGTGCTCATTCTATCGCACTCTTTGGACTCATTATCCCTAAGTCTTGGAATATCTTGTCATTCTATGCATTATCTCTCCATATAAGAAAATTTCCTAGTACCCAACCATCTATGAACTCTCGACCCTTACTAAGTTTTGTGTGTGAGATGTCGCAAAAGAAAAATTCAAACAAGGAACCCTTTGATACACCACTACCTAGAATGGTCAGTTATTAAGATTCGTTGTCCTGAGAGTCAACTTGCAACAATGCACTATCCACAGAAATATCAGCTAATGATAATTCCAATAAAAGGCTCACTTATTCTAAGAATAATACCTAAATTTCATAGGTTAATCGATCCAATATTGCTAAAAAAGAATCACAATTTTCTCAAACATTCGATAGGTCACACTCTACCCAAATTCAATCCTATAGAGTGTTTCAAGCACTCATATACATATGAACATCTAACCAGTCCAACAAGGGCTTATTGTCCCAACAATGTCATTATGCCAACACTATAGTCAATCATACAATACTTTATATAATCGAAGCTACCCCTCTCCACACAGTCCTCATAATAACTCAATTATTCATGTCTTAAATTCTTCCTATCATGCGCATCCTTTATATGCTAAGAGAAATCCATCCTTGGCTAACCACACCACATTGCAATCCTATAATGTTGCAACCACTATAATATCACATCTAATAGGCACCCTTGCGCCAAAAATCAAAATCTAATTTCTACATTAACTCTATGAATTTACAGTAGGGTTTCTCCACCACCCAAGAATAATTAACAAAATGTATAAAGTGTTTTACGGGGCCCATTAACCTATAGGGCCCTCCCATAACTCATAAATGAGTATCACAATGTAGCTTACGCTCAAATATGCACAAATATCAAAATATATGGGGAAACATATATAATATGCTCATACATAATAAATCTCATAATCAATTGCATATGGGATGGCATCTTTAACCCCCAAAGCCATATTCTAGTGAACACTAAACCATAATCCACGGGATTACGTGTAATACCCCGTACTTTTGTCTATATTTATTTTTGGGATTAATTAATTAAATGCGTATTAATTGGAAATTAATCTGGGTTATAAATACTAATGAGATGCGAATTGGTATTTGATTATGTGAATATATGATTATATATGTATTTGGTATTATAAAATTTGTCGTGAGATTTATATATGGCATTTTAGAAATTTTGTATTTTGTTGAGACGCGTGGGACCGCCGCGTCACGGTATAAAATTTTGATAATAAAAGTGAATTTAAAATCTATAATCCGTATGGTCGTTTTGAGTGCGCCAACGCGTCCGGAAGGGTCGAGATAGTCAGAAAACACTAGCCGGGGGTATAGTTTGGGTCCCGGGGTATTTTTAGGCCATACCGGCAACTTAAAGGGTATTTTGGTAATTTTACATTTTTAGGAATTAAAAGTGACGAAAATTAGAGATGTAAATCTGATTTGGATTTAACCCATTAAGCCCATTAACCAAACCATATTAACCTAGAAAGCTACGTAGGTTATCATTTAGGTTTTCTAAGTTCCCAAATCAAAACCCTAGCCACCTTAAGCCACCATTGGAGAAGGAGCTTGGAGAAGGAGAGAAAGAGAGAAAATTCTGCAGAGATTCTTCACCAAATCAACACCAAATCCGGAAACAAACAAGGCAAGTGGTTTAATTATGTTTAACTTCAGCAAATGTTCTTTCCATGTTAGAAAATTGGAAATTTATAATTGTTATTGGAAGATGAATGAAAACCCATGATTAATTGGACTTAGGTTCTGAATATTGAGGATAAATTGCATGTAGAATAGTTTGGAGACGATTAATCTGATGTTAATACATGATTGGGTGAAAGAAAAACGAATTAAATTTTGGGATTTGATGATGATATGTAGTTAGGGTTCATGTTCTTGAGATATTTGGAAAAAGTATAGAAAGTTGTAAATTTAATTGATGTTAGGATGGATTGATCCCTTAAAAACATGTTAGGATGTGACTATATATGTTTAGTATTGATTATAGACCTTTAAACGATTGTTGGGACTTAGTTTAGAAGATTTGAGGTGTTAAAATGGATGAAAAAAGATTTGGGGAAAAATCTGGGCCGAAGCTGGTAGCTCGTTAGAAGCAACCCCCAGGTCGTTCGAACGAACTCGTTCGAACGAGCTTCTAACGAGTTGACCAGTCGTTGCTAACGAGTAGGGATTTCGTTCGATATCTCGTTCGAACGAGATATCGTTAGAAGGGACAGTTCGTTCGAACGAACTGGATCTCGTTCGAACAGCCTCGTTCGAACGAGACTTCTAACGAGCTGACAGTCCAAACTCGTTCGAACAGTCTCGTTCGAACGAGACTTCTAACGAGCTGGCAGTTTGGGCCATTTTGGACTGTTTTGATTTTTGGAGTTCCGTAAACTGATTTGAGGAAGTAGATATCATTCCGTAGATGTAGTAATGATAGGATTGGGGGCATTTGAGTATTTATGAGGAGGAATTTACATACGAGAATTGTAATACATGGACGGTTTGGGTTGAGACGTGAGTGTATACTACGACGTGAGAAAATTATGGCGCGTATGATTACAAACCGAAATAGTACAAATTGAGATAATTATAGTTAGTACGAGAGTGCAATATGTACTACGATTAAAATACGGTATTACTAAGACGTGTGTTTACTTAGTATTGGTATATGAATTGTGTGTATGACATACCTACCATACTTGCTATCACGGGAGGTTGCGTTCGCTTAGGACCCTCTAATCCTTGTGTGCCTACGGGGGGGATATAGACTGGTACCTCGATGAACATAGATCATAGAAGGACTTATTGTGATATTAATAAGTCTGCTGATCATGGGAGCGTAGCTATGTGCGTGACCCATGTGATGGTGACTGTGTTCGCCTCCACTATTTGTGATTTGTGTTATCTGAACTATTCCTGAGAGATTCGGAATGTGTGATCCTTATGTACGTGATGTACCGGGATGGATAGCAGAGTATGTGTGCACCGCAGCTTAGTTCTCGGGGTGCTCGTATTGTATATTTATGATGTGAATAATATACACTTAATTAATGAGAACCTCCATGTTAATGATGTGAATATAATTACGGTATTGATTCGATAAATATAATGAGTTAGCTGATAGAGAAGTATATTGCATATTGAGCATCCGAGTTTACATTAAATCCCTATCTAATTACGAGCGTTGTATGTTAATAGAACCGGGTAATAAGGGTAGAAACTATTATAGTCTAGCTAGTTATGATGTCACTTAGCTAGTGGGTTATATCGTTGTAGATGGGTACGTACGTTAGGAGTGCACAGTTAGACGAGAGGTGAGAATATCATGTGAGTGCACGTCCTAACATGTACTTTGCATTTAATGTTTTAAATGTTTTTAAAGCACTTGCAGGTTTTTAAAATATAACTCCACATTCGGGCTCTGACCCGTTTGCTTTTCAAATCTCTTTTTCTTGTAAAACCATTTTAGGTGCCCAGCCACAGGGACACCAAGCATAGGATTCTCATTCAGGTGACGAGCTGTAGCTGTTTGTGGAAGCTACAGGGATTTGCATGTAGACGCTTCTATCTTTTGGATTCCAGAGTCACTATCTATCAGTTGTAGGGCATGTTGCCCATTTCTATTTAGAGACATTTTTACTTTTCAGTTCTCAGACTTTAGCATTTATTATTTCAGTATTCGGTTATTCATTTCAGTTTTGGGATTGTAGTGAGGAGTTTTCCTCCAGACTTTATTTACTCTATTGTGATGGTTATTCGTTTTACTTCAGTATGGTGAATGGTGTTATTTATTTCTTCATTACACTAGTTGCTTGTTAATCAGACTTTAAATAAAATTTGGCACTTACTTTTTAATTACTAGGTGGTTAGTAAAAATAAAATGTTTTCGACAGTGATGCTATTAACTGAGCCAACTTGGCATTTTGAATTAATTTAATAAAGGAGTAGCTACCCGGTATTTAATTAGTCAGGGTGTCACATTACGTCTACCGTCAATCCACACAATAAAGATGTAACTCTCGAAAAAACAACTATTCATAAACAAAATGAATAATCATAAAACATATATATATATATATATATATATATATATTTTGAATCGTGCGCTTCATCATATCCCTTAAATCTCCATATGTCAGAAGTGGTCATTCAACCCATGTAACCACAAATAACATCATATAAATAGGCATCCCTAAGCCCATATACCCACACGATATCTATACATATTGACTTATATCTAAAATTTCATATATTCAATTTATGACTCAACTCGCATAACGGTATGTATAACCATTCATCCGCATTAGGTAGTGGGTTGCATTCTCTCCCACACCCTATCCAAAACTAAATCATAACATTTCCACCTAAGCTAACTCCCCATATAGGAAGCACAAGACCCCACTATCACATTAGTGACGAAATAAAAAATAGACGAATACTTTAACAAGATAAATAAATCATATACACTTTATCCCCACATTATTGCACCCGCCTTCGACAAAAACTATTTACCAAATCATGCCAAACTTACGTCCATCACTCGGAATCGGTAGTAACACCAATTACATAAAATTTATAATCTTCAATAGAACCATCTCTTGTTCTTACTCACAAAACCTTGAAACCTCGTTCGGATATCTTCCAATGCGTGATCATATATTAATGCCATAAAAATGATAATAACAAATAACTTCAGGATCTCTCTCACAGATCATCTCACTATCTCGTAAGTCACTCTTTCGTTTCCCCCAACTGTCTCTAATAAGGGTACCTACGATCTTACATTCATAATTACAATCATTATTTGAAACATTATCTCCCCTTGATCCCTTTAGAACTCACTCGTTCCGTACTTTGCATAACGAATGCATCCATAATACACGCCACAACTCGTGTCCAAATATATTATTCCCAAAGATTCTTGTTGAATTTTTTTCAACCCAAACAATAGAAATATCAATCCCCATTTCCCATTTTCACCTACTCAAGTATACTAATCATTCATTCCTAACTAACTCCAACTCATGCTTCGCAATTCCTGACCCTACTCAGAGGTCAAAATTTCTCACATTACCATCACTCTTAATCTCTTACGGGTTAACAATACAAGTCAACATGGCTCAAATATGGAAAAAAAATCCACTCTCTCATAGGAATTAACCACACATAAATTCATCTTTATATTTATCTAAAAGGCAACAACTAATTGCCTCCTCTCTCTTAGGTACACAAAATCTCGTAAAGGCATTCTACTAGCCTAAATTGCCTTCATAATCCATATTACCATAAACAAAATCAAAATCTTTAAGAGGCTCCATCAAACTCAGCTTCTTTCATGCCTCCAAAAATGAACTCAACGTGAAACACCTTCACTACTTATGTCTACAAAAATCTCTAAGTTGCAGATCTCACCCCAAACATGATAACTTCCTAAAAGTATCCTCACAGTGGTGGTGAACGCCTTTGTCCAACCACTCGTTATATACTTAACCACTAACTTTCAAGGATCTTCATTCTCATGCTCCCCTAAGCTCGAATACCCTTCAAGTATCGCCGAAACTCAAATGGATACGAATGACATCTACGCAAGCCATTGCAACACCAAAGTACAAAAACCTATGACGGGCTCTAACACATTAAAGAACAGTCAAGGAAAAATAAAATGGACGTAACACAGATCCTAAGGACACTAAAACCTTGATGCTCTGATACTAACTACAACACCACCAATTTCCACACCTAATTGATCAGGATGGAAACAAAACACTAGGAGCACTAAAATAATTTTATCATTTTCAACATCAATGATAAATAAAACTAGAATAAATAAAAACCATCAAAAAATAAAAACTCACTAAAGGGTGATAATAAGAATAACTGAACAGAATTAACTGAAACTCCAATAATTGAATGCACTATATAAAAATCTCTTTTATATAATATCTCAACTGAAATAATAAAATACAATAGTAACCATCTTTGAATAACCCTTTCATACGATTGACTACTACAATGAACCAGTGACTCCAACTCTAAGGATAGGAAGCTAGATCTTCATAACTACAAGTCTGACTGCTCAATCCTACTAAACAACAACAACAACAACAACAACAACAACAACAACAACAACAACAACAACAACAACAACAACAACAACAACAACAACAACAACAACAACAACAACAACAACAATAATAATAATAATAATAATAATAATAATAATAATAATAATAATAATAATAATAGTAATAATGCATATGTGGGGGGGGGGGGGACATTTATAGATTTGAGTAAGATCTCACAAGTTGCAAGAAATATCTCTAATGACAATAATGTAAATCACTCGACTCATTTACAATAAACATGCAACACGTCGATAATCACATGGAATGAATACCTCACCTCTCATCTGGTGCAAGTACCACGATAATGTCCCAACACAAGGTATAAACAATACTAAAAGTATTTATCCTTAAACTGATAAGAAAGTAAATACACAAACACAACATGGATGTAACTAACTACTCATGTACAAAAAACAACTCAACACCCATCTTTTACTCATTTATATGTTCACAAACTCATAACGTAACATTTTTCTTTGTCTTAACATCTTTAATTAAACGGGTTCATCATTGAACTATAAAATATGTACACCATACGATCCCATACTACACCACTCATGTCACACAAACGATAAGATATACACAATATTATAAAACACACACAAATGTGACATAATATTTAAATAAAAACTTCCATCATCAACTAATATTATATACACGTACAAGTTTTATATATACTGCACGAAGGCATTTATCTTTCGGGGCCCTTCTCGTGCTTCTATCGGTAAACCTGTAGGAGTCCCTCACCCAATGAACTTCAAAACAAAGATACACACAAATAATGGGAATAGGGAATCACTATGCAATCACACCACCGGGTATTCCCAAACCAAAAATCATCCTACGGATCTAGTCACCATCCTCTCTCATAACGAAGTCTAGACCAACTGAACATATGATCAAAATATATATATCATCACATAATTCCACACCGCTGCATATAGTAAATCTCACCCAACGGATCAAGTTGTCACGTTTCTTACTCTCTAAATGGCGACCAACGGAATGTGTGATATAGACCTCGACAAAATCCTTCATAAATTGTTAGGTATGAAGTACAAGGTCACAACCACATGAATCCAAATTCCCAACCGATAAATTCACCACGAGTAAATGGTATGTTCACATAAGCACATAATTTATATAGACATACACTCAACATATATAGATATAGGATAATGCAAACTCTCAAACGTACTCAAATCATCACAAACCTCGAACTCTAGATTGATAACTTAATTATGGTTTACTATCTCTCAAATCCATATCAAACTTATACTATAAAGTAAGATACCGCATGCTATCAATCACACAAATAAATTACATCCATTAATTTAAAATAGCATACTACACAAACAAATTAATTAGTATGAAAATTTAATTATCATCCAAATATGTAATTATTATAAATATCTCAAGTAATAATTAATTCCCATTTATTAATTTCATCTCACAATTAATAAACAATGAATGCTTGAAAATACAGTGTATCACACCTACGATCACTTTACCAGGCATAGGCACTTTCTTATATCTCTCATCCACTACAAGGTTACTATGGGGTTTGTGGATCCATTAAACTCTAGTGGGATTCCTTTACCAAAACCACTCCTGGCTCATTCCTAGATGGATGTTGTATAAGGGGCGGGTAAAACCACGAGTGGTAGTGGTGGTGGATGCTACTCCTAACGCATGGTGTCTATAGCAGCCAAATAGGTCGGCTTAAGTGCTAGCGACTGCCCCTACTACGAAAGTTATGGTTACGTTGTGGTTGACTCGACACTCATGACCGGTCTAAGATAGGCTTCTCTCCTCCTGATGTTCACCATCTGAAAGATTATAAATAAAAGCGTATAAGTAATGATACGACTATAAGAGTACAAAAGTTTAAATCATGTTATGAAGAAATGCGAGGGACGCACTCAAGACCCTAGAACACTATAACCCAGAATGCTCTGATCCTAGCTGTGACACCCCATAAAATCCCTAAGTATATTGATCAAGTTCAAATATAAATAATACAAGAGTCAAAATAATAAATACCGTCCTAAGCATGACTGAAACAAAATAAAAAAGCCTAATAATAAATGCTAACAACAATAATAGGAATAAACCAATACAACTCTGATACTAATATCCCAACAGTAAATAAACTCCATCATCAAAATACAAATTTGTATCAATTAGTAAATCCAACCGATGAATGTAAAAGCTAACTTCAGAAAAAAAAAATCTCAATAACAGTACCTGACCCAACTATAATGAAACTACGATAAAAGAAAATGATCACGCGGGCTCGACACCTACATCTTAATATATGGAATCAGGGAATGAGAATGAATTCAAGTGAATTAGAGTCGTGGTGAAGACTACTGCCTAGGACTTGAAAATATATTTCAACGGCATGATTAAATTGATCAAGTCTACAAAGAGTAGGAATTTAACCGAATTAGGCTACAATAATAACAATTCATCTTCATCTTGTTTTTAGTTATTTGTAAGTTGTCTCAACCCAAACAAACTAAGTAAAACAGGCATGTATAATCCCTAAGCCTAAGTGAACCCATTGATTAATAATTATAATTCATCTCTATTGATTATAATTATAAGGTTACATAACTAGTGTCTAGTATATACTCTAGTATCAATCCAATAAAATAAGGACAATCACATAAGCCCAAATATCCAGATAAGTATGCTCCCAACACATACAAGTAGTTGGGTTGTGCGCAAGGCCGCATATAAAAATACGAAAGCCTTCCCCTATTGGCTCCAAGGATGACTCGTGCGTACTAAGTATAGTTATATGTTGTCTTGTACCTATAACCTCAAAGAAATAATAAGGGATAAGTCACTACGCTTTCCCATCATTTGAATAGATCTCCATAACCAAAACTATATGAAGATCACCCCCGTTTATTCTCCTTCGGGACACGGGCATGTTAGAAGTAGGATCGAGAAAAAATGACGAAGGTAAAATCATTTCTATCACTGGAGTACTAACGCAATTGATGTCATATGCTCCTCATAAATATCCATCCTAGTACATCCCCAATGAGCACTCACACAAGGTATGATTCCATATAAATTCATATTACAGTAATCCAACATACTCACAGATTACTAAAACAGTAGCCAGATTCTCATATTAATTATCTCTAATTAGTTAAGAAATTTAGAAATTAAAAGTCAATATGGTCAAAAATCATTCTAACGATATCACTAAGTTGTTCTAATGAGTTATCATATATCGTTCGAAGGAAGTCCTAAGTCATTCAGAAGAAAATACCCATGTCATTCTAACGAGTTCCCCGGGTCATTATAATGAGATCCTACACCTCGTTCGAATGAAGTGAGATTCTCATTATAACAATATGAATGCAATGTTCATGTTCTCCAATATCCAAAAACAAATATTGACACACAAAACCTGAATCTGAAGCCCCCATATGATCTTATTCCCATCCTCCTTCTAATATATAATATATAACATCAATACTAACATAAATTAACAAGTTATTATGTGATTAAACAAGGTTATAATGATTAAATATAGATTATGAGTTAAGAATTGTTTTTGTTTTTGTTGTTGTTGTTGTTGTTGTTCTTCTTCTTCTTCTTCTTCTTCTTCTTCTTCTTCTTCTCTTTGTCCTTGTCCTTGTCCTTCTCCTCCTCCTCCTCATCTTTTTTTCTTTTTCTTCTTCTTCTTCTTCTTCTTCTTCCTGAATATTTTTTACTATTGACACAAATGACAATGGTACAAGGTAACCAAACTATCATAATTTTAAATTGTTTCCAAAATTATGGTTTCTACTAGACTCGATATTTTATTATATAAAAGAATATAAAGATCTCATGAATCTGTTGGATTGATTATGGGTCAAACATAATAATAATATATACATATTAATCAATCCAACCAGATGGTGTACTATGGGTCACGTATTAGTAAATGTTTAATTAAAATATGTGATACATATATGGGATAAATCAATAAAAAACAACTTAGACCTTTTTAATTAAAATCTCCCTAAAATATTTTCAATTCAAGTGAAAAAATAATGGTGTAAACATGTAGAATAATCATTTAAGGGGAAAAACTTCTTTTTAGTGAGAAGTCAAAACCATTTTTTAGCCGACAAATTTGCCTTTGATCTCTATTTTGTGCTTTTGTGCGCAAACATAGAAATTAAATACCTCCCAAAATATAAGACCATCTAGGATGGAATTTATATATTTGGAGCGCTCTCGATGACATGTATCAAAATACATTTATGAAGGATATTGAATATTAAAATTTTCTATTTCGCAGTGAATTTTTAATATATTTTGCGGGTATGAATTTGGCACTCCTATTCCGGAGTGAAAAATTGGATTGCAAAATTTTGCAATACAATTTCAGAGTGAGAAATTGAATTTGCTAAATTTTGGAGTGTTATTCCATACTTTGGAAATTTTAGTTTTTACTAACATTTTGTTAATATAAATTTACTTTTTTATCAATCTTTTATTTTTAAAATGATTATGTTAATATATTAAATAACTTTGATTTATATCTAAATTTTGAATAAACATTTACATGTGAAATTTCACAGTGAGAATTTGCAATGAGAAAATTCATATCACAAATTCAGAATGTGAAATATATATAGTCATCAAATTTATAGTGTGAAATTTCATATTGAAATTTTTCGCGAGGGAATTGTCGAAGACTCGCAAAAGGGCCACCAGAACTTGTTGAAGTAATAAGGTGTCGTCGGAGACTCACTGGAGTCCATGGGTGTTGTCGGAGTCACAAAGGTTTAGTTAGAGCATTGTCGGAGATGTTGTGTTGGACGTTTGACCTTGATTCGTCGAAGATGTAGACGGAGTTGAGTTAGAGAGAGAAAATGAATGAACTTTGTATAGTGAAGGGTATTTTAGTCTAATCTGTAAGGGTCCGTTTGATTCAAAAGTGGGCAAAAGTCAAGATGGCAAAATTTTCCATGGGTAAAGTTTGCCTAGGCAAATTTTACCTGGTTTTTTTCACACGAAGCTATCAAATAATAATTAGGCGAAATTAAAGTCAATCCAATTAGTTTATTTAAATATTTTATAAAAAGTTTTTAAACAGTTTTTAAAACATTTCTAAAACAGTTTTTTTTTTTAATTTGAGAAAACAGTTTTTAAATTATTCAAAACAAATTTTTAACCTTTTAAAATAGTGTTTTTAATAGTTTTAAAACAAGTTTTTAATAAAACAGTTTTATAAAACATTTTTTTTAAACCGTTTTTAAATTGTTTTTAAAACAGTTTTAAAAACATTTTTGTAACATTTTTTATAAAACAATATTTTTATTAAAACAGTTTTTTTAAACATTTCAAAAACAGTTTTTATAAAACATTATTAAAACAGTTTTTAAAATAATTTTTAAAGCAGTTTTTAACAACATTTTTATAAAACAATTTTTACAGTATTCGATACAGTTTTCTTAATTATTCAAAACAGTTAAACTTTTTAAAATAGTGTTTTAAACAGTTTTAAAACAGATTTTAATAAAACAGTTTTAAAAATTATTTTTCTAAACAGTTTTTAAATTGTTTTTAAAACAGCTTTTTAACAGTTTTAAAACATTTTTTAAACAGTTTTTAAAATAATTTAAAAACATTCTTTATAAAACAGTTTTTTACTTAAAACAGTTTTATAAAACAGTTTGTAAAATAATTTTTAAAATATTTTAGCATAAAAATATAAAACAAGCACTTGTAAGAAGTGGCAAATTGTTTGGCAAATAATTCTTCTCCAAATAGCAAAGCAAAATTTGCCCACTTTTCATGCATTAGAGGTGTTGTGCATAGGCAAATGGGTTGTAGGCAAATTTGTAAATCAAAAGACCAAAAAGTGGGCAAATGTCATATTTGCTCACTGATTTGACATTTGCCATGGCAAATGTGCGAATCAAACGGACCCTAAGACTTTGTTTTCTCATTTGACATGTTTTCCCATTGAATTGCATGATACACATGTTTGTTCTCGTCTGTGAATCTAACACATAATGCCTTCACGGGATAAATCAGTAAAACGACTACCACGTTTTCAAGTCGAGGTTAGCCAAAAATAAACGTGATCATGTGTATACGAGTCAAGCTCCTTTGAAGTCCTTATATTGAGGACCTAAAATGCAAACCATTTTTTTAAATAGTAAAATAAATTATTTTGGATTATGTTTTTTTACAAAGTATCTTAACAATCTACTGATATCCTCTAAAAAAATGAATTCATTTTTTTTCTAATATATCTAAAAATCCAGTCAACATATGTAAGTTTTTAAACTCTTCAATAATAGACATATATTGATTGATTATTTTAAAATAGTAAAAAAATATATTTTGAGTTGATTTTTTACTAGGGTATCTTAACATTATGTACAAATCCCAAAGAAACAATGTGCTTATGTCTATATATACATAATACACGTATATATATGTACAGTACTGTTCTTGTGCGAATCAGTTCGTATTTTAAGAGTGCGAACCGGACATGTATCGCCTGATACTGAGCCCAGAGAGATAGAGTGTCTATAATTTAATCGATAATTTCTAAACTTACCGTCAAGTGACACATGTCCGATCCGCACTTTTAAAATGCGAAGTGATCCGCACAAAATCATTATTACATGCATGTATTACGTATCTATATTATGGGTATCACGTGCCCTAGCAGTTCCTCAATTCTTTCAACAATATAGACCCTCAACCATTGGGGCGGGGGTTGTGATAATTCTAAGTTGCAGGTTCAATGATAACATAAGCACTGATATGCCACTTTGTATTGCACCTGCACATAATAATATAATTTTTCCTTCGACTGACTCAAATCTACCAAAAATTTCTGTGAAGATATCTCCACACAAACACAACACAAACAAAGAAACAAAATTTCGCACACATATATATGTTTAAAGTTATTGAATGACAAAAGAGACTGAATATAAGGACAAAGTACGATTCAATCACAGCCCAGCAATGAGGGAGACTACTAATCAATTTCTATAATCAAACCAAACGTCATCTCTCCGGCTAAGAGGAATCCAATGTGCCCCGTAAGCAGATAGTCTGGATAGAGTACCACCCTGGCATATATGTTTTGTACTAGATACCCTGTCTATGTAGACTATCCCATGTAGACTATATATACACTTATTTGTGCATATGACACTATTGACATTGTAACCAAAAAAAAAAAAAATTTCTATTGGCATTACTGACATTAATTTAATATGTAACACACACTCCATATCATCTTGACATAGGGGTGTGTATAGGCCAATCTGGATTGGAATAAGAGCCTTCAGCTATTATTTTCATATATTTTTTTTTTCCAGAATCAAAGCAGTGTTCAAATTTGGAAAAAAATAAAATTTGGAAAATTATTTTTCTTGCATTTGAACCAAAAAAAAAATTCAATTTTAATTTTTTGAAATAGTCACTTATTAAAAATGTTGAAAATATATTTGTAATCAATCACAAATTATTATTTTTTATGTTGTTGGTTCTATTGTAATAAAAATGAGACACATGTCATACTCTACGAAAATAGAAAGCGGAGGCTAGAGGGGGTAATGCGACTTAATATAATTTAATGGGGCGTTGTAAATTTAGGACCTATTGTAATATGTATTATGAAAATAGGACAACAAACATTTTATTTATAGTTTTAGTCCCTATTTTTTTTAATAAAGCCGTTGTCGTGGATCTATATTCATAAAACGTCAATCAATCACAGCATGCCACATGTCCCTTTAATTTGAAAATAGGGACTAAAAATGGAAGCGAAATGTTTGTTGTCATATATCCATAATCAATATTATTTTAAGTCCTAAAAGTACATAATCTATTTAATAAATACATGAAATGAAAGCTAACCAAATCTTTAAAGATGACACTAAAACCTAAATCTCTACTGGAAAAAAAACTCTTAAACATTTACATTGGTTTAGTCCTACCAAGTGTTTATATCAACCATCCAAATTTATACATGAATGTTTTTGGCATAAAATAGTTAAACACTAAAATTTGCTTAAACACTAAACAATCGTGAGGGATTTTTTAGGTTCATGTGTGCATTGTACACATCAAATGTGAGTTTGTGAGAGTAGGGTTTCAAAAATAAGTGGAGAGTTTATAGTTATATGGGCTAAATGAGTGATTGAGATTGTTTGAAATCCAGGGCCTGATTAATCAGTCTTAAGAAATACAAATTATACGAATGAGATTAATAAATAAGAAGTAAAAATATCATTCTAAATTTAAAATATTGATACTTCGGAAATATTGGAATGGCGTCATATCCAAAGAAATTCAAAAATTAATATATGTTTTCCAAGTTCATTCCAATATTTTCGAATAATTTGAATATCAAAACTTCAAATATAATATCAAAGTTAAAAACATCAAATCAGTGAAAAAGCTCAGAAAACTTTACACCCCTGCACTCGTATTGCCATTACTAAAGTTTGTAATGAGGAAGTACTCATGTCTACTTTTGGTCGGATAGACAAACTAAGAATATTCATATGTCAAAGTAATAATTCAGGGGGTGTGGTAGAGCGGTAGAGGCTCTTCCTTCCTTAATCAAGTGTCGAGGGTTCGATTTTCGCCTTGGGTATGGAGCAGCCTTAAATCTCTGGGCCAGCTGTCCCACCCATAGAGGTGCCTACAATCAGCGAAAGGATTAGTCACTAAGTCGCTAGTGGATACCCTGGTATAAACCAAAAAAAAAAAAAATATGTCAAAGTAATGAAATGGATTTTCGCATAACATAAAATACAAATTTGGTCGTGGTTTATATTGTTAGAAAATTTATTATGTATAAATATTTTAAAGATTGGCTCATTTGATTTATTAAGTATTTAATTATATTATTGTGAGCTTTTTAAAATAAATATCCAATAATTACACAAGTTCTATCTTTATTGATTAAAAAGTTTATTGAATATGAGTCTCTTCGAGAGTGAAGAAACATAACCATTGTTTTAGAATTGAGTATCTCTCTTCTACATATAAAATCTCACGCCCTTTCCTATCTTTGGTTGTTGGAGAAAAATTTTGGTGAAAAAAATTTGAACACATTTAAGTCTAAGAAATTGTTGAAGGGGTGAAGAGAGAGAAATATTAAATTCTTATTGCGATCGTTCAAATAGTATAATACAAACACTACAATGGGTCAAAGTACGCTTCCATTTATTGTTTGTTATGATTTTATGTGAAAAACACAATAGTTCAAGACGGATTGTTTGGGGTTCAACTATAAAAGTGTATAAATGTTTTTACAGTTGTGACACGTTAATGAAAGGATAAATGTTTTAAAAATCGATATTGAAAAAAAAAGATATAGCAATGAAAGTAAAATATTTTAAATAAAAATCTTAATTTTTTTCCTTTAACGCTTGAGCAGTAATATAATTTCTTTGTTGATTAATTTTATATGGACTCTCAAATGAAACTCACGAAATAAATTCGGTTGAGTTGTTAGCAATATATTGATTGGTATGATTGATATGTGAGATATACATGAAATCCAATTAAAATACCACCCAATGTATTAGTGATAACTCAATCGAATTTATTTTGTAAATATAATCTATTCTTCCTTTTTATATGGGACATCTTCAAATGGCATAGTGACGCCCATTATTTAGTGTCTTAGATTGCCATAGAATTTCGTAATCCGTATTCGTTATTTTTTTTTTGTAGCATATCATGAGGTGTACGGGTCATCTTATGCGTACCTCGACTAATCCTCATTCGCAGTTTGTGGCTTCCACTGGCCAGGCATTATTTTGACAGTGTCGAGGGTCGAACTTGGGACCAAACTCAATCCACCCTCAAGACTGTCCCAGTGGCAGCCTTATACCACTGTACGCCAAGACGCTTGATTCCATACTCTTTACTATTTAAAGCTCCTAATTGAGTTCTTCTAAGGCATAGTACCTTTATTTGGTTGGGTCTTTCACATGGCAATGAAAGTTTGAAACTTCAGTTTCTTGGAAAGTGCTACGCTTCAACCTCCACTTTCGTAAAAGAAAAATGTTAACATGTGCCTAAGGTACATATTTTGTGCCTCAAAATAGTAAGTATGAAAGCTTCACATGAGTATATGTGCCCTATTAAATGTATATCAGAACTTTGCCCTTATTAATTTTTTGATTCTAAGTGTGTGCCCTTATGACACATGTTATCAAGACTCTTCATAAAATTAGTTGTTTGGGATTCCGTGGAAAATCTAAATTTTGGGGTATTGCACAAAATTTATTTGTTTTACAAATTTCCCATACCTAATAAATGGTTAAGCATAAACTTGTTGTTTGCTGCTGCCCCACCACCAACCACCCAATTATGCTCCTAATTGAACGAGATATCAGAAAAAATATTAATTTGATCAACTTTAATTGAATTTATTATGTGATTTACACGTTTTTCGAGACGGTTTCAAGTGGTAATGCATTTTCCTCAGTGAGGAGTATAGCGTGGTATACTCGCATGTGTAAAATCACAAATTAATGAAGGATAAATTGTTGTTCGAAGTCTCCACTTCGAACATGGAGTTTCATTGAAGCGTATTGTTAAACCAAAAATCCCGCAGATATAAAATATACGAAATTAGTGTAGTATATTATAACTCATTGGGGTTTTTGGGTTTGGTGTCATTGGGATATCCCAACTCTTTGAAGAAGGGAGGACCAACATGGGTTTGGATTGACTTCCAAATGTGTGCGCGTATCGTCGTTCGGCTCCGCTCAACACGTGCACATGCATGGATCGTGGGCTTTGGCTTGGCGAAAGTATTAACTTTGGGGTCCAAATTTTATTGGATCTTTTATTTAATTTCTGAGTCTAATTTTTTGGTGTGTATTTTTTTATTTCTAGCCCAATTATTAATTCCATCTTTACCCTTTTTTTGTTCCAGCTGTTGTGATTGAAACGAGTTTAACTGTTTTTTAACCGCCATTTATTTTAATATAAATTGATGATTTGTGTTTCATTTTTATTGTTGCTTTTCATACAATATTTTTGTCTAGAGTCGGTCCCATTTCGTGTCTATAAAAGAGTGCTTCTTCCATTGTTGGTTCGACCGTAACTTGCAATTTGGAGTGCGACTATTGTAAGTTGTGATTGTTGCATACTCGGAGACGATTGTCGTTGAGTCCGTAGAGCACCATTGCGGAAAAATCTCGTCTTAAGGAAATGGTGTTCAACACTTATCTCAATCGATTGATTTTAGATTATTGTGAGTGTAAGTTTGTTTGTGTTTTCTTTAAGAATATTATATATGTATTAATTAGTGTTTACATATTCTATAAATTAATTACAAATCATTTCTGATAACAATTTGCTCTTCTCAAGCAACCCGAGTTTGGTTTGAACATAAGAAAATGAAACCAAATTTTCTTATTAATTCATTTTTGCAAATTAGGTCAAACCAAATTTTACCAAATTAAATTATCTTGACTTGAATTAAATTAATCTAAAATTTCACCCAAACTAATTTTAGCACCAACTTAAACTTTAGTGTGAAAAAACCAAATTTTATCTTGAATCACATAAGAATTAAAATTTGAAGGTGTGTGTAGTGTGTTGAACCATCCAATTCCGCACTTAAAAGAAATTCATATTTAATTTTAAAAGAGAATTTTAAAATTTGGGGTTCCTATCGTTCTCAAATTGATATATATTTTTTTTATAAGCAAATGATATCATAAAAACAACTCGCCTAAGGGGGCGGAATCCCGTATACAGGAAGTATACCAAGCACAAAAACAAAGGGCCAAAGCCCGGAACAGCCAAGCCTACCACCTAAAATTCCTCCAAAAAGTCAAGAAAATGATCTAGCGATGAGTCATGCCTTTTCCTGAACCAGGTAAGAAGAAGGCTCAAAAATTTGTACCGAACTCGAGAGGGATCAATTTCGACCCCCTCGAAGCATCTCCTGTTCCTCTCCTGCCAGACAGTCCAAAGAATACAATGAGGGATCATCCTATACAGAACCCTCAGGCCAGTCCAACCTCTAGGGCTCCTCCAAGCCGCCATCATCTCAATAACCGAATGAGGCATAACCCAATGAATCTGACAAAGCGTGAAGAACAAGTCCCAAAGGCCCCTAGTCACCTAACAGTGGAGAAGGTGGTGATTGGACGTCTCCTCCTCCTTCTTACACAACCAGCACCTGCTGGCCAACCTCCTCCCTCTCTTCTGAAGCCCCTCAATAGTCAAGGTAGCCTGTCTGGCAGCAGTCCACACAAAGAAGCAAACCTTCGAAGGCGCAAAACTCTTCCAAATGGCATTCCAGGGGAAAGAGGCACCCCCATCACCCCTCAGACCAAGATAATAACTTTTAACGGAAAAGAGGCCATCGTGAGACCTCGACCACCTCAACCCATCTGGCCCAGAGGACGGGATAGGCGCCAACTTCAGCCACTCAAAAAACTCCTCCGCCTCCTCCAGCTCCCAATCCCGGAACCTCCTCCTAAACTTGGGATCCCATACAACCCGATCCCCAACCCTCCGCCGATGACCCTCAACCGACCCCTCACCGTCTCTCCCAATCCGGAACATCCCCGGGAAGAGAACCTCCAAAGATCCCCCCTCACCCCAATTATCCTTCCAAAACCTTATACGATCCCCACTCCCGAGCTGGTAAGAGGTGAACCCACAGAACTTCCCCCATCCCATCGCAATGTGCCTCCACCATCCCACGCCATGAGCACCGCTCCCCACAGAAGAACCCCACCCAAAAGGGCCAGCCCCAGATCTAGCTACCACCACTTTCCTCCAAAGCCTGTCGGCTTCTTTATTATACCGCCACACCCACTTGCCCAGTAAAGCCGTATTGAAATGCGTTAAACTCCTCACCCCCGCCCCACCCGCCTGCAGCGGCTTACACACCTCATCCCAGCTAACCAAACAATACTTAAACTGATCATCATGCCCTTTCCACAGAAAATCCCTCATCAACTTATCGAGCCTCTTACCCACGGATGCAGGTAGAGGGAGCACAGACATAAAATAAGTCGGAAGACTTGATAACACACTTTTGATCAACGTCAATCGACCCCCTTTGGAAAGGTAACTATGCTTCCACCCAGCTAATCTCCTTTGGACCCTCTCAAGAACCGGAGCCCACAACGAAGTAGACTTAAACTTAGCCCCTAGAGGTAGGCCAAGATACGTAGAAGGGAGCGAACCCACCCTACAACCAAGGACACTGGCCAAGAAACCCACGTTCCCCACCCCTCCAACGGCAATCATCTCGCTCTTCCTAACGTTTATGCGCAAGCCCGACACAGCCTCAAAACACACCAGTAATAACCTCACTGACCTCACCTCACCCACCAACGCCCCGCAAAAAATGATAGTGTCGTCCGCGAACAAAAGGTGAGAGATCTCAACCTGATGGGGACCCGTGCTTCCAATCAGAAAATCAGATATCAGACCACCCTCCACCGTACGACACATCATCCGAGAGAACGCCTCCATAACCAGAATAAAGAGGAAAGGTGACAGTGAGTCACCCTGCCGAAGACCATGAGAACTCGGGAAGAATCCTTCTGGAACCCCATTCACCAGGACAGAGAATTTGACCGAGGAGATACACCTATAAATCCACCTGCACCGCCTCTCCCCAAATCCCATCCTCCTCAACAGATACAAAAGGAAGTCCCAACTCACATGATCGTACGCCTTCTCAATATCCAACTTGCAGATGACTCCCAGATCACCACCTCTCAATCTGGATTCGATGCACTCATTCGTCACCAACGCTGCATCAAGGATCTGACGACCCTCCACAAACGCACTCTGTGCATCCGAAATAAGAGGAGCAATCACTTTTCTAAGTCTAACCGATAAGACCATAGACACGAGCTTATACACACTACCCACCAGACTAATGGGTCTGAAATCTCTCACATCAGTCGCCCCACCTTTCTTAGGAACCAAAGTAATGAACGTGACGTTCAAACTCCTCAAGAAGTACCCCCTATCATGGAACTCGCTGAACACTGCCATCACATCTGTCCTGAGAATCGCCCAACATTGCTGAAAAAAGGCCATAGTAAACCCGTCCAGCCCAGGCGCCTTATCACCACACAAATTGATATTAGAGCTTTAAGTATTAAAAACTGTCGTTTTCAAATTGAATTTTAAAATGTTTAAACCAAAACCAATTACTAAATTTTGATAATTTCGATTTCGATAATTTCCTAATTTTCGATAATGAAAAATTGTAAACCTAAACTAGATTTTAGAACAAAAATCAAACGGTACTTCAAAAACTATGTATCATAACCACATATAAGTTCTAGTAAAAAATATTTCTTTGGAAGCAATGTAAAATATTCTCTTTTTATTGTCATTGATGTTCAACAAATGAGTTGTTAATGGCTAGGGTTTAATGAGAGATTTGGGATGAAATTTTCTTTTAACTCCATGTTGTGATTTTCAATCATATCTGATTGTAAGTCACTGTTTTTTTTAACATTGCTGAGAAATATAATTTATTTCTAAAATTAATTTGAAAAGCATCATCTCCTAAAAATTATCCTGGCACAGTAATCGGAAGCTATTGAGCCTCCTGCCTATGGAAATGTCCAATTGGATCAACAATTTAAAATACCATCATAGCATGTACCAATAAACTACAGCACTTTTTATACGGGAAACAGTAATAGTAATCCAAATTTTGCACAACGATAATCTTTTATTTTCACGGCATTCATCATTTATGGTACGAATACAAAATGACTAGCCGAATTTATGAATAAGTGACATGGTGTACCTATCTCCAATGATTCATTGCCCTTCTCATGGAAAATAGATGCAAGTTTAGTCAAAGAACTTCATCTAAAGCTACGTCGAACCTAAGGTTTAGTACCACTACGTGAAATGTGCAATGTGTTCGGTTTGTCATCTTCTTATTCAATCCTGAGGTTGTTTGGTAGCATAGATGACTGGGAAGAGATTTTTTTTTCTTTTTTCTTTTGGTAAAATGCTTATCCTTCTCTATTTATCAAATAATTTCTCTACCCTTTTCTTCCTCATTTTTAAGCCATTTGACATAAAATCCGTCAATATTGGTATGTTCAACAGTCATTCCAAGCCTTTTTTTTTTGAGAAATCCTATTCTACCCGTTATTTTTACGGAAAGTAAGCCGACTGAATTAGGTGGCAACTTGCTCGCAATAAACCAGGAAGAAAAGTAAGTGCCGCCAAAAGGAATATTTTGTTGACCGGATACTAAAAACAACACAGTCTAATTTTAAGTTTTCAAGACTTTTTTTTTTCTTAAATGTGTCATTTTCTACCTTTACTTCTTCTCCAGCATTAGTCAAAGAAATTTTTACAGTGGAACATCACAAACATTAAGCAAGAAGAAAAAGGTAGTTTTAAAAATTATATTACATTAATAAAAAATAAAAAAATTGTACTATATTTATAAAAACAAATATATTAAAAATTTGTATTTTCTATAAAAGTCATTTTTGAAAAAAAAGTTTTTTAAATTGTTTAGTTTAAAAAAAATCTGTGTTTTCAATAAAAGTCATTTTTAAAATTTTTAGGACACGTTTGATTTGCAACTATAATTCTGTTTTTTGTGTTTAAATACAATTTTGATAAAAAATTTCGTTTGGTAACATGATTTTAAACACAAAATTATTATATTTTTGTGTTATAATCAAGTTTTTCAGAAAACAGGTTTACAATGTTTTATAACTTCTGTTTTTTATTTTTCAACTCAGAATTATTAATTCTTAATATTTTAAAGGAGTTATATACATAAATAAAAAAATATATATATGTACATGTACATGTACACAAAATTACGTATGGAATAATATAAAGTTAAATAATATTATCAATAGATACATGATACTTATATATAGTTTTATACATGTATTATTAATGTATGAAATAATATAAAATATACATATAGTACATATGTATTAAAAATATTATCAATTCATGTATGTATATAATTTTATAGTGAATCATACATGCAATACCATTATATATATATATAAACACACACACACACACACACACACACACACACACATATGTATGATATAAATATACATGTCTGCCAAACAAAAATTATAATTTTTTTTATGACTGTAGTATAATTTTTTTTACCAAACAAAAGAGACGACTGTAATACCCCGTACTTTTGACAATATTATTTTGAGGATTAATTAATTAAATGCGTATTAATTGGAAATTAATCCGGGATAAAAATACTAATGAGATGCGAATTGGTATTTGATTATGTGCATATATGATTATATATGTATTTGGTATTATAAAATTTGTCGTGAGATTTATATACGGCAATTTGGAAATTTTGTCGAGACGCGTGGGACCGCCGCGTCACGGGGTAATATTTTGATAATAAAAGTGAATTTAAAATCTATAATCCGTATGGTCATTTTGAGTGCGCCAAAGCGTCCGGAAGGGTCGAGATAGTCAGAAAACACTAGCCGGGGGTATAGTTTGGGTCCCGGGGTATTTTTAGGCCATACCGGTAACTTAAAGGGTATTTTGGTAATTTTACATTTTTAGGAATTAAAAGTGACGAAAATTAGAGATGTAAATCTGATGTGGATTAAACCTATTAATCCCATTAACCAACCCATATTAACCTAGAAGGCTACGTAGGTTGTCATTTAGGTTTTCTAAGTTTCCCCAAATCAAACCCTAGCCACCTTAAGCCACCATTAGAGAGGAAGCTTGGAGAGAAGAAATTCTGCAGAAATTCTTCATCAAATCAACATCAAATCCGGAATCAAACCAAGGCAAGTGATTTAAATTACATTCCTTATGCAGTGAATGCTTTTTCCATGTTAGAAACATTGTTAATCAATCTTATATAAGAGTTAAAAGAAAACCCATGAAATTGGAAGATTGTTGTTTAAATTTTGGGATAGGTTTGCATGTAGAAACATTGTTTGAAGATTTGATTCAGAGATTTCATATCTATGTAATGTATAAACGGATTAAAATCTGGGAAATTTTGATGAGAAGAATCTAGGGTTTATGTTCTTGAAGAAAATTGGGAATTTATGTAGAAACCTTGTGATTTAATGATGTTTAGAAGGTATTAAACCCCTTTAATGATGTTAGTATAGCACCTTGGCATGTTTGAGGATGATTAGAGAACTCAATATATTGTAGGAACGAATTTTAGAAGAGGTTTGAGGAGTAAAAATGGTGAAAAACGAATTGGGGAAAAATCTGGGCCGAAACTGGTAGCTCGTTAGAAGCAGCCCCCAGGTCGTTCGAACGAGCTTCTAACGAGTTGACCAGTCGTTATTAACGAGTAGGGATTTTCGTTCGATATCTCGTTCGAACGAGATATCGTTAGAAGGGTCAGTTCGTTCGAACGAACTGGGATCTCGTTCGAACAGCCTCGTTCGAACGAGACTTCTAACGACCTGACAGTCCAAACTCGTTCGAAGTCTCGTTCGAACGAGACTTCTAACGAGTTGACAGTTTGATCCTTTTTGGACTATTTTGATTTTTAGAGTCCCGTAAACTTGTTCGAGGATATAGAAGACCTTCCTTTATTGATGTGAGGATAGATTTGGGACTTTTGGGTTATTGAGAGGAGTATTATACACTAGAGCTATATTCAATGAACCATTTGGGTTGAGATGTGAGTGTCTACTACGATGTGAGGATGAATTATGGCGCGTATAATTACAACCGGTATAGTACGAATTGTGATAATTATAGTTAGTACGAGAATGCGATATGTACTACGATTAAAATACGGTATTACTAAGACATGTGTTTACTTAGTATTGGTATATGGATTGTGTGTATGACATACCTACCATACTTGCTATCACGGGAGGTTTGCGTTCTCTTAGGACCCTCTAATCCTTGTGTGCCTACGGGGGGGATATAGACTGGTACCTTGATGAACATAGGTCATAGAAAGACTTATTGTGATATTAATAAGTCCGCTGACCATGGGAGCGTAGGTATGTGCGTGACCCATGTGATGGTGACTGTGTTCGCCTCCATTATTTGTGATGTTGTTATCGGTAAACTATTCCTGAGAGATTCGGAATATGTAATCCTTATGTACGTGATGTACCGGGATGGATAGCAGAGTATGTGTGCACCATAGCTTAGGTTGAGGGGTGCTTGTATCGTATATTTATGATGTGAATAATATACATTTAATTAATGGAAATCCTCCTGTTAATGTTGTAAAAATATTACGGTATTGTTTCGAGGTATATAATGAGTTAACTGATAGTTATATCAATGGCATATGTAGCAACTGAGTTTACGTTAAACCTCTATTTAATTACGAGCATTATATGTTAATAGAATCGGGTAAAAAGGGTAGGAACTATTACAGTCTAGCTAGTTATGATGTCACTTAGCTAGTGGTTATATTATTGTAGATGGGTACTTGCGTTAGGAGTGCACAGTTAGACGAGAGGTGAGAATATCATGTGAGTGCACGTCCTAACATGTATTTTGCATTTAATGTTTTAAATGTTTTTAAAGCACTTGCAGGTTTTTAAAATATAACTCCACATTCGAGCTCTGACCCGTTTGCTTTTCAAATCTCTTTTTCTTTGTAAAACCATTTTTAGGTGCCCAGCCACAAGGACACTAAGTATAGGATACTCATTCAGGTGACGAGCTGTAGCTGCTTGTGGAAGCTACAGGGATTTGCATGTAGACGCTTCTATCTTTTGGATTCCAGAGTCACCATCTATCAGTTGTAGGGCATGCTACCCATTTCTTTAGAGACATCTTTTATATTTCAGTTTTCAGATTTTAGCATGTTTTATTTCAGTTTCGGTTATTCATTTCAGTTATGGGATTGTAGTGAGGAGTTTTCCTCCAGACTTTATTTACTCTATTGTGATGGTTATTCATTTTACTTCAGTATGGAATGGTGTTATTTACTTCTTCTTTACATTGTTGCATGTTAATCAGACTTATATTAAAATTTGGCAACTTGCTTTTTGAATACTAGGTGGTTAGTAATAATAAAATGTTTTCGACAGTGATGCTATTAACTGAGCCAACTTGGCATTTTGAATTAATTTTATAAAGGAGTAGCTACCCGGTATTTAATTAGTCGGGGTGTCACAACGACAAAAACTATTTTTTCTACCAAACACAAGCACATCTTAATTAAGACACAATAACAAGACACACCAGTGGCAACACTAATCAATCACGAATCTAACACATCAAGTAAAAAGAATACGACACGACATCTTAATTTTTTATTAAACACGAAAACGATCCATTTAATACAAAGACTACACGATACACAATATTGATTTTTTACATAACATGAACATGCCACAAATAAAATCGACACAACTTATTATATTTATTTACATGATATCTGTAATACTCTGTAATTTTATTGAATTTTATTTTATAGATTAATTGAATTAAATGAGAATTAATTGGAAATTAATCTGGATGTAAATACTAATGGGATGCGAATAGGTATTTGAATATGATGTTAAAATTAAATATTACTGAGTATATATGGTAATATATGAGTATTATAAATATTAAAAATTATCGCGAGACAAAAATACGACAATTTGGGAAATTAAATTGGGACGCGCGTGTGAGTCGCGTCAGAATGAAATTAATTAGATTAAAAAGTAAATTATATTTTTATCAACCGAATGGTCATTTTGAGTGCGCCAACGTGTCTGGGAGGGTCGAAATAGTCAGAAAACACTAGCCGGGAGTTTAGTTTGGGTCCCGGGGCATTTTTAAGCCAAACCGGCAACCCAGAAGGGTGTTTTGGTAATTTTAAAAATAGAGGAATTAAAACCCACGAATTTTAGAGTTAAATTCTATATTATTAGAAAAGCCACTAAGGCCATTACCAGCAAAAACACAAAAGAGTGGGCTACGGAGGTTTTTGAGAGAAGTTGGAGAGAGGTTAAAGGAGGTTCCAAACCAAACCATCTCCCATCACCATGATTTTGAAAGAAATTGTGACCAGGAAGAGGAGAGAATCACCCTATAATCACCGACAACAGATCTGAACAACAAACCTAAGGCAAGTGATTTGATGTTATTAAGTTCAATGAATATTTGACCCCAAAAATATGTTAAGAAACGACCTAGGAGGACTTAGAGTAGTTTAAGAACAATAAAACTTAATTGGGATGATCTTAGGATAGATTTAGAGAAAAGGGATTGAATTTATTTTAGAGACAACTTATTTATTTATTTATTTATTTATTTTTATTTCAGTTTGGATGTAATTAATTAGTGATTCAGACTATGTATTTGGTTATATTCAGTATTCGAATATTTTAGAGGAGTATTCCTCCAGATTCATTGTTATTCCATTGTTATTCTATTGCGGCTATGTTGTGGTTGTGATATTAGTATTTCATAATTTAAATGAATTGTATGTTAATCGGACTTAATTAAAATTGACAACTCACTTTTTAAATATTAGGTGGTTAGAAATTGTTAAAACGTTTTTCAACAGTGATGTTATGAACTGAACCAACTTGATATTTTGTATTAATTTGAATAAAGGAGTAGCTACCCGGTATTTAATTAGTCGGGGTGTCACAATATCGCGATTGATTAGTGCCGCTGCGCGCACCCACATTTTCGGCCCACATCATTTGGTGTCTTAGATTCGAAATTGATTAGTGCCGCTTGCGCGGACCCACAATCAACAAATGATGTCGGTTCAGGAATGTGATTCCGCACTAGCGGTATTAATAAATCGCGATATCACGTCAATAAACATAGTTTTTTTATTTATGATTTTTTTTTAATTTTAATTTTAATAAAAAAAACTGTTTAATTTGATGTCTTAGAGTCGCGATGAATTAGTGCCGTTGACGTGGACTCGCATTCAACAAATGATGTGAGTCTGCGACGATATCATGTCAATAAACATGTTTTTTTTTTAGTTATGAAAAAATTATTTTTTCAATTTTAATTTTAATAAAAAAAACTAATTTTTTTAATTAAAAAAAAGATTATATTAATAGAAAAACTATTTTTTATTATAAAAAAATATCTTTTTATTTAAAGAATTGTTTTTATATTAATTGTTAAAAATAAAGAGTAACAAACTTTAAAAAAAAAAAACTGTTTTATGTACTAATATGAAATAATTGTTTTGCAATGTAATAATAAACTTACAAAGTGCTATATTGTAAGACTTAATGGAACAATGATAGAAGAAATGCATTGTATTTGCACATGACCTTTTTCATTCTCTCATTATCAATTTACACATCATTCGGTCGAAAGTTCTTCTGTCGATTGTTCGGTTCCAATAGAACCGCTCTTTTTTTTTTCATTTGATATTTTTTTACCCTACTTTTGTGTCTTTTACTTTTCCCTATTTCCCTTTTTCTCTCTCCTACCAAACGAGAGAAGGGAAAAATAGGAAGACAGAAAAAACGTAAGCTAAAACCCATTCACTATCTCATTTAACATGTGACCACCATGTAGTTTGTTCTATTGAGTTCGACTTTATTATTTTCCTTTCTTAGACTTTTTGACTAAACAAAATCACAAATACTCATAAATTATCATTAAAAGTAAAAAAGAATGGGAGTCAAACTCTGTATTAAAAGTGAAACCTTATCTTATATTTTCTCTATTTTCTCCTTTTTTTTACACCGTACAATACACAGGGGTTTATTTTGTCTTTTGTCCTGGAAAAGCTAGTTTCCCTTCATTTCTGTAAAACTTGTACGATGAAAGCGTCTTAACGGGGTACGTAAATCTAAATATTCCTCGATAATAAAATTCAGTTGATTCACATGGAAAACTATGATTGGTTTCTATCATCTTTGAAGCAGAGGGAGGCACCCGAATGAAATAAAAGATGTGTATTTTGATATACGAGCCATTGAATTGAGAGTGCCCATTATTAGAAGTTACAAGAAAAGGGAAAGGGAAGGTGGGGGCCCTAACAGTGGATAGTCCTTTGATGGGAAGAAGAGGGATAAGGATAGACTGCACAAACGGGTGCAAGCTTTTGTAAAGGATTCCACACTGTACAGCCCTTCCCCCAGAAATCATGGTTGCCCTTCCATTTTCCATGTGACCATCACGAGCCATTCCAGCTCATTTCTCTTATCCACTATCAACATTTTCGTGTACATTTGTGTGTTCACATATGCCTGTCAACGGGTCGGAGCCGAATCGGGTTTAGGTAAATCCAGATTCGTGTACTCGAGTTTTTATCGGGCTCGGGTCCGGAACTTCATCGGGTTTACAATATTGAATTCAGGCCCCGGTCCGGATCCGTTTGGATGGTCTGGCCAAATAAATACATTTATTTTAAATTATCCCCTTTCTTTATTTTTTAATCTTAAATTAAAATATTTTGTAATGTATTAAAGAATATTATTAATATAAATAAAATATATATTATTTATATTTATTACATACATAAATATATATTTATATATATATACATATTACTTACATGTTATATTGATAAGATATATTTATAAATATATATAAATTTATAGTATATGTATATATATTTAAAAAATAATAATGTAGATCCAGGTCTGGTCTTCGGATCCGAGTCTTGTATAAGATCCAGACCCTACCTGTTTAATAAACGGGTTTTCGGGTATTCGGATTTTCGGGTCTCAGGTTCAAAAAAATATACTCAAACCCTATTATACGAATCGGGTCCAGGTCGGATCCCGACCCATTGACAGGCCTATGTCCACACACACACGCATAAGGTTGTTTGTGCTTCGACCCCATTTATTCTGAAAAAAGTGAATTTTGCTAGTTATTTTCACTTCTTATGTCATTAATGGTCAATCCAAAATTTAAGGCATGAGGCAACGAGTATTTAGTTATTTTTGGGGATAAAATTATATAAATGCAAAAATTATATGTATAAGTTTTTCCAAGGGTAAAGTTTTCATGCTAAAAAACTTTTAAGCAGCTCGAATGGTCCCAGGCAGTAGATATGTCATTGTCATAAATGTTCCTCACAAAAGTCAAGCCCTGTCTTCAGGGACGTAGCCAAGAGTGGGGGCTAATTAAATGGCAACTTCCGGGGGTTCGGGGATGGGAGCCCTCGAGCCGAATTTTTTTGAGGTTGTTTTTGAGTATTTACCAAATAATTATTAAAATATTTATTTAATCTAAAGAAAAGAGAAAAAAATTAATTGATTAAAAAATTTAAACCCTAAAATTAGAAGTGAAAATAAAAATTGCGCTGGAGAGCAGTGGGGTGACTTGAGTTGTGGGTGGGTGTGGGTGTCGACTCGAATTTTCTTTTTAAAAAACCTCTCCATAAGTGATTTGACAAAAAAAAAAAAATTAGGGTCATTAATATTCCCTAAAAAAGTAATAGCATTACATAACATTAATACAATATCTTCTAAAATTGATAGCATAATAGCATGATGAAATTATATTAACCCCGTTTTAACTCTAAATATTAACTATAATACCCCTAAAATTAAAAATCCTAACTAAATTCAAATTTAAAAATCCTAAATAAATATATAATTAGGTTCATTAATATCCCAAAAAAATGATGGCATAAAATTAATACAAACACAATCACCAATCAAATAAATTTAGCATATATATTAAATAAACAAAACAATACCAACTAAAGAAATGGGTGGGATGGGAGAGCATATATACTAAATAAAAAGTCCGTGGGGGCTCGAGTCCCCTCTCGGCCTCACCTAGCTCCGTCCCTGCCTGTCTTAAGATTGATTAAATTTGACAATACCCTGACAATTTTATTGTGAATTAATATAAAAAATGGACAATCAATGTATAAATAATAACAAATAGACGAGTCGAGGGCCCTGTGCGATCACCCACTTGTCAAATGCTCAGGACCATCCCGATCAAAAGTGCAACAAAAAGTATATTAATTTATTTTGTGAATTCAAGTTTAAAGGTCATTTGACCTTTGCTCCTCATTTATTAATCCTATATACCTTTGGGTGTATACCCTTAACATTTTTCAATATTTGAAAGAAAAATTATTGTCTAATTATAATATTTTTCATCCTAAAAGTATTGTAAAAAAATAAAGATAATAACTTATAATATGATAATTATTTACAATTGGTCGAAATGATCTCAAAAAATATTGGTGACAAACTATTGCGATAGAGAGAGAGAGACTCATGAATGCACTTTCACCGATTACCATGTTTTGATAGAGTCATGCACTGACTTCCTTTCAGCCTGCACCGCAAGTTTCTGCGACGGCATTATTAGGAAGAGTCCGACTGGATTTGTTTATAAAGGCAAACCTTTCTTGGGACGCATATGAATGAAGACTTTTGGGACCATGTAAGAACAAGAAAACAAAATAAATACCATTTTATAAACAAGCCACACATACACAAAAATAATCAATAATAATAACTCAACATGCACGTTTTCGGACAAAGTCACAGCGAATCCAATAAGAAATATCGTCACCCCTTTATATCTTCGGACCCCAAATAAATAGGCCAATACCATCTCTTTTCTCTCTCTCATGTGGTGGTTCTGAGCCCATGATTATTGGGTCTGCAGTATCCTTAAAATTTAATGAAATCCGTACTCTTTTGTGAGGGTTGCAAAATTCGAGACATTCTAAGTTGTCCACCTCTTTTTCTTCATGTCACTCACATGGCAGGTCAGACCATTGGAACTTGCGAAACCCTAATATTGTATTTGTTTTGCTAATAACTTCAATTAAGGTGCGTGGTTTCTAATCTGTGGGCAAATGGGATCCAGACTTTTCCAATGGTCAATATAAAATTCCAAAAGAATTTTGAGAGAACAAATGGTTGGAAGTAACATGAAAATAAGGGACTTTGGTGTATGTAGGAGACTATTACGTGTCTTGTTTAAATCTCTCTTTTCAGGCGAAGAAGCCGAAAAAGTGCCGTCTCAATTAGGAAAGAAATAACATACATACCATCACATTTATATAAATTGAAATATAAAAATAATGACTATTAAATTATTGTAGTGAAAATAGAAAAATACTTTATGAGAGTGACACTTGGGACCATCCTTCTTTGCCACTAAAATGAGATTTCAAAATGAATAAACAAAATTAAACGATATTTGATTCCGATTAACTTTCATATTACTATTTTTACACATATCACATCACAGCTATGTACACGTGGCAGTGTATTATTGAAAAACATCTAACTAAGATCTAATTAAGATTTAATTGACCGATAACTAGCTGAACTAATGCCCTTACTGACTTGTAATCTCTATTATACACGTGTGCTACACATTAGCTAATGGGAAATACAATAAGATTAAGCAATTTTGATACTCCCCCTTAAGATGGACTATATATGTTATAAAGGCCCATCTTGCTAATTAGAAACTGAAAATATGCTGGATGCAACCCTTTAGTCGACTGATGTTGTGTGGACACATAAAGAGTTTGAAAACTGCTTGACTATATCTTTTCTCTAACAAGATGACAATCAATCTTTATATGTTTGATGCTCTCATGAAAAACTGGATTAACATCTTTGTGCAAGGCTGATTGGTTATCATATTAAAGGAGTGCAGGCTTTGGATTAGATACATTTAACTCTTTCTTCATGGACAACAACCATGTAACCTCACATGTAGCATTGGCCATGGATCTATAATATGCCTCAGTTGAAGGCTTGGACACTATGTGTTGTTTCTTTCACTTCCATGATATATAAGAATTGACTAAAACCAGACAAAAACTTGATATATACCTTTTACTATCAGGACATGATGCCCCAATCAAATTAGTAAATACTTTCAGTTGCATTTATGAATTTGAAGGAAAGAGCAACCCTTGTCCAAGTGTGAACTTGATATATTATAACACTCTTTGAGTTGTTTTGAGATATGGTAACCGAGGCTTGGTCAGAAATTGACCAAACTTGTTCACTAAATAAGAAAAATTGGACATGGTAATGGCCAAATATAACAATTTTCTAATCATTCTTATGTACATAGTGTAATACCCTGTATTTCTGAATACTTTATTTAATTAAATTGGAGAATTAAATGAGAAAATACATCTTAATTTAAATTACGTAAGAGGAGTAATTTAATGGGATTTATTAAAAATTATAATTTTGGAATATCAATCGGAAGATAGTTACCGATTTATATTGCCTCATTATATTTACTTAGTGCGAGTGGTAAATAGTTACTTAACGCGTGTAGACCGTGTTGGGGTGAGAACGAGTAATGTTTGTTAAGTGACTCAAATGATAATTTAGAGGTCACCGATGAGTCCGGAAGGGTCAAATTAGTCAAAATAGTATACCCGGGGGTACTAGTTGAGTTCTGGGATAATTTTGGACTAAACCGAGACCGTTCGGGGGTGTTTTGGTCTTTTAACATGAGAGGGTAGGGAAACCTACGAAATTGAGAGCTTTATATCAGCCGTATGATAGAGGGGTTAGGGTTAGAAAATTCATGAAAACACACCATAGCCATTAGAGATAAGAGAGAAATCATTCTCAAGGCAAAAGGAAGAATTGGGAAGGATTCAAAGGAGGTTTTCACTATCAACATATTGAGGAAGAAGGATTGAAGGATGAAAATCATCAATCATCAACAACAACCACGAAATCAGACCCTACTGATCATAATACAAGTTGTTTATTGCAAAAATTATAAAGTTATAATACCCATGTGTAGGGTTTTTGAATAGTCTTGTTTAAATCAATATCTTGATCGGAGAATGATGATATTTATACATGTTGGGATAGGAATCACATGTAGAATGATTTAACTTATGTAGAGGATTAATATTCAGATTAGACTTGATGATTTTTCGGAATAAAATCTGGATTTTGAATGAAAATATGGGAAGAACACCATAACTAGGGTTTCAAGAAATTCTGGGTTTAATTCACTATTTCTTTAAAGGAATTGGAGTTTTGAGGTATTTGACACTTTAGAAATTGTCCTAGTATATGTGAAAATATGTTAGGATCATTGGGTCAAAGTTTGGTGGACTATAATGGAGTTTGAAGATTTGTTAATGGAGGAAAAATCTTAACGAAGAAGACAAACTGCGTCTGTCCCTGTTCGATCGATCGATCGATCGATCTCGAACTATCGATCGATCGACTATGTCGATCGATCGAACCCAGCCGTCGATCGATCGACGCAAGTTGTTTCCCTAAATTTTTGTGTTTAATTCTTCGTTGATTTTCGGGAATGAATGAGTATCCTAGAATTTACATTATACTTATATGGGAGTGATAATAAGACCAATAGGTATATTATTGAGGTCCGATAAGGCCATTGGGAGTAGGGCTTGGATTACGGACCGAGGAGAATAATCCGATTTAGTAGAGTATCGGGGACTTCGGAAATTGAGTTACGGGGCGAAGTAAATTCAATTTAAGTAATAGACTAGTAGGGTAAGCAATAACTACTGAAATTATATGTAAGGGGTAACTAGGACCCTTAGAGTTATGTGAATACTCAAATAAATGCGATTAATGATATAAATCGTAAAGCGAATATTGTACGATAGATATATGAGATTAAAATATTACGTACGTATATAATTAATTGGTCGTGCGTGTACCTACTGAATTATGTGATCTTTTAGGTCGAGAGATTTGTACCAAAATTAATTATGTTAGGGTCGATGAGACATTCCGAACTAACATAAAGTTATTATATGTTTGGGGTCGATGAGAAATGCCGAACCAAACCTTGAACTGGTGTCGCGATGAAAGAGTCCTGAACCAGAATATGTGTATATATATATTTTTTAAAATAGTTGGGGTCGATGGATAATTCCGAATCAACTCTCACTTGGGGTCGATGTATCATTACGAACCAAGAATCATTTACGTGTGTATATAAATAATTGGGGTCGATGTATCATTCTGAACCAATTCTTACTTGGGGTCGATGAATCATTCCGAACCAAGAGCCATTTACGTGTATAAAAAGGGCAAAATAGTAATGACTGATATTTAGTATATATTGTGTGTGAAATATATATATTTGATGATATTCTACTTCTGTGTATTAGTAGATTGATATATATTATGTGTTTAAAGATACATACTGAATTGGTAAGTTAAGTAGTGAAACTTAATTATGAAATGCACTTTTAGACAGAGAAAATCTATTTGGTAATTCAAGTAGCGAAACTTAATTACACAAGTGGGAAGTCAACAATTGTGAGAATTGTAGTAATTTTAGTAGTGAAACCAAATGAGAAGTCTTGGAAAATAACATAGATGAAATGTTACTTGAGAATTAATTAACATACGCGAGATGTAGTTTCAGACTAATGGTTATTCTATTGTTGTTTGGGATTTTTAGCCGATGGTTTATTCGGTAGTACTTTTGTTCTGTTGTACTTTTACTTTGTTGATTGGGTTATAGTACATGATTATTTTTACTTGTTCCGCATGGTTGTTTTATCTGTTTTAAGAAAGATAAAATTTGGCACCGGTCTAACTTTTACTTAGGGGATTAGTAATTAAAAAGTTTTCGACAGTGATGCTAAGAATGAACCATTTGAGAAACCTGTTTTAATTTAATAAAGTCCTGATCACCCGATGTTTAATTAGGCGGGGTGTCACAGATGGTATCAGAGCATCAGTTCTAGTGTCCATAGGATCTATACGGCTTACTATGTTTTCAGCGTATCATTTGATTGATATAGAGCCCTATCTTAGGATTGTTGTACTCCCCTACATACGTAGTTACGATCTCCTACTATTTAGTAGATGTAGTGTTACATATACGAGTTCGATTGGGAATGGTACGTCAAACATAGCGGTAGAACTAGCATTGGCGTTGGAAGGATTACAGGAGGGAGGAGCTCAGCATGAAGCCTGGAGTGTTCAAAGATGGAAATCATAGGAGAGATGACCGTTGTTGAGGTCACTCCTACTGTGAAATGGAAGTAGATGCTACAAGGGTTGTTGAAGCATAACCGGCATTTTCCAAGTGTCGCGACGGCAAAGGGGGATGCTAATCTAGACCCGCCCAATGTAGTGATAGTGGGAGGGAGTCTGCAAAATTTTTTGATGAGAACGAGCCGTAAATTGTGATAAAATGGTGACTATGCATGGTAACTAATGGAAGTAGAATGTACAGAGGTTTTGGCATTTAGGGATAGAGTAGAAATACCCAGAAGTGAAAATTTGAGAGATAACATGGCGGGGATACCAATCACTGCATTCGGACCGAGGGTCTGTATACAAATATAGAGACCTTATGTATAGTTTAACCGCTAAGTTCTCCAATGATGATTCAGAAGCGAAGAGAATGGAAATATCGGAACCCATCACGTGAAAACCTAGTAGAGTCCAACCGTGAGAAAGAAATTTATCCGTTGAAGTGAACTTGTACCGATGAGATATGTATAATGGAAGAAGAGCCCTTACGAGAAGGGACTCTCGAATTGTAGTTCGCAATTTTGGTAAAACTCTTCTTGGACGACTTATGTATATGAAGGCAGTATGGTACTTCTTACAAGGTTGGGGTAAATGCTCCTAGGGGGCGAAGTTAAGAGAGTTTAAAGATTTAGTCAAAGAGTAAGACTGAATGTAATGGGGCTGGTGCAAGCCATAAGTGGAAACCCACTACAGGATTTAATGATTAGATTCTAAGTCGGGACTGTTAAGCCCTATAGTGCGTTCCTCTTGGTCAGCAGAACTAAGGGAACCATGATGATAGTGCTCAGAATCGAGGCTACCAAGTCCGAGAGGAGGGATACCCCAAACCGGTCAGTGTGTCCTGGAGTAAGGGGATTTTTGTAAAGATGTCTAGTGTGGTCTGTAGGGCCACGCGTTTTATTTTAGCTTGAAGTTATTTGAGGAAATAATAACTCTGATAAGTTTTGCATTCCGGAGAGGACAAGTGTGTTATGTCCGGAAACCATCGGAAGCACCAGAGCGATGGATAAGGAAGTATATGGGTTTTAGCCTCGAGTGAATGGGGTATGTGACGATACCTCACCTGAAAGAGGGTCGAGTTGTCATTATTCATCAATACGTGAGGGACTTTAGGGATTATGAACGTCTCATAGTAATTGATTCCAGTGTGTAGGAACCTAAATGATGTGAGTCAATGTATGTCGTATGACTGCTGAGCAGAGAAATTGAGCTCGCTGTTGTAATTAGTGTTAAGGACTTAGTGATAGTATAAGCGCGATGCCACTTGACTCCTTTAGAAATATTGGAGTATAGTTGCACATATTGATGAGGAATCGAATTTGGGCATCTCGACTATGTGTTGTTCCGATAATGCTCAGTAAGAATACATGGGGATAAGTCCCTTGTTTAAGTTCGGTTGCGAAAGGGAATACGAATGAATTTTTATGCACGTTAGGAGAAGAGACATTGTTAGATGCTAGGGCATCAGTGGAGCCGGTAGTGTTGTGGAGAAACACTGAAAGGCTTACCTCACCACGAAGGGATAAGTGGGACTTTATGGGCAAGGATTTGATTTTTGGTGTATAGGGTATTGAGAATACCCACAAGATTGTAGTCACGTCGTGTAGACTAGGCTGGAGTTGAAGAAAAGCATGTTACGGGTGCGACATTTGCAATGTTTTTGCAAATGTGCATGGAGAAAAGGGTGTATGGGCGCCCTAGTCAATTGGATTCCTTAGACATCCGAGATAAAGGGATGGAAAAAAAATTTGTACGACGGTGGGGAAATTAGGAAACAAGTCGTATCGATGAAATGGGTTGAACGTCATGGGAGATAGACGATGATCCAAGATTATATGTGCTGAGAGATCCAGCACACCCTATGGGATGAAAGTCAGTGGGAAACCGTTCAAAGGTTATCTCTTGATATGGGAGACCTAACTGTGGTGAAGAAGTAGCGCAAGGTGCTACTTGACTGAGTGTTGTGAGTGACTTACGTGTTACTAAAATGTTGATTCTTATAAAGTAACCAACCCCAAAAGTGCGCCAATTGCGAAGAGTGCACAGATTGTAAAGTATAATATACCCGGAGAGAAAGGGGAATAGAGTACCACTTGAGGAAAGATGACGTAAGTGGGAAGCAATGTTGAAGAAGAGACATAGTGAGATTGTCTCCAGATACACCTCTAGTTAATAGAGCGAGATAGACTCGAAGTGAACAACCAGAATGCGGTAGTGAACCTACATTTACAATGATGGAATGAGGAGACAGACTTATAAATTATTGATGGGTTGTGAACATCATAATTAAGCCAACATTTCGTTGGGATAACGAAATGGGGTGACCGGGATGGATTAGTATGTAGTTGAAAAGGGAGAGTGCACGGTGCCGCTCTACATGATTGTGAATCAGGATGAAATCCTAAAATTCCACCCTGTGAGAGATGGTCAGGAAGGAATAGAGATAAAGTTTTATTTTGAGTACGTTGTGTTACCTACGACTCAATGTTAGTGAGAAAGAATGATGATACGCCCTTATGATAGTGGAATTTTGGAGAAGCCCACTGATCAATTCATAGGTCGAATGTATGCCTATAAGAAAATATTTATAGGTAGAGTGAGTACCTATGTGGACTGTACGTAAGGATTAGGTTCGTGGGTACCGATTACAAACAATACATGTACTTTGAGGTGTGGTTCGAGGAGACATTTCAAACTTTTAGTCCTTAACGCGTGATATGAGGACATTCTATTGGAGTATGACATTTTAGGGTATATGAAATTTGAAATATATGGCTCACAAATTGTCTACTCATGTGCGATGAGATATATATACATATATTGGTGCTCGAGATGTGATTCCGAGACAAGTAATTAATCACTATTGGTGATCAAGGTGGAATTTCGAGCCAATAACCCCAAAAGTGTTATAGAAGGGGGGTGATTATCAAATAAGTGTTGATAGTATATGTTATGTGTACGATATATATACCTATTGATTTTTCCTACTTATGTGCGATAGTAAGTGTGCTTAATCTCTGTATTGGGGTCGATGATGTTCCGGACCAATACATGAGGGATCGATTTGGGGTCGATGATTTTTCGAACCAAATTGATGATAAATATTGGTATCGACGGAAGGTCTGAACCTTGGGGTCGAGGGATTCCCGGACCAATGTAAATGATAGGATTATTGGGGTCGATGATTTTGCCGGACCAATTTTCCTTAAAGTATATATTGTGTGTGAAATATATACCTTATAATATTCTACTTATGAGTGATAGTAGACACTTAGATGTTATATATAGAGACATACATCAAATGGGTAAATTAAGTAGGTAGAAACTTAATTTCAAGGATTAACGTTGGATTGGGAAAATTTATGGAGAAATTAAGTAGTGAGACTTAATTATGATATATGCGGCATGGGTAACATGCGATAAGAATTTATAATGAAGCAAGGCATGTACTTGGGGAGACCGTTAGGATGTTATGATTTGGTATTGGGTATTAGAGGATGCAATTATATTTAAGGTCCTTAGCCTTAATACCATCCTTATCCTAATTTCGAGGATGAAATTCCTTTGCAAGGGGGGAAGTATGTAATACCCCGTATTTCTAAATATTTTATTTAATTAAATTGGAGAATTAAATGAGAAAATACATCTTAATTTAAATTACGTAAAAGGAGAAATTTTATGGGATTTGTTAAAAATTGTAATTTTGGAATATCAATCGGGAGATAGTTACCGATTTATATTGCCTCATTATATTTACTTAGTGCGAGTGGTAAATAGTTACTTAACGCGTGTAGACCGTGTTGGGGTGAGAACGATTAATATGTGTTAAGTGACTCAAATGATAATTTAGAGGTCACCGATGAGTCCGGAAGGGTCAAATTAGTCAAAATAGTATACCCGGGGGTACTAGTTGAGTCCCAGGGTAATTTTGGACTAAACTGAGACCGTTCGGGGGCGTTTTGGTCTTTTAACATGAGAGGGTATGGAGACCTACGAAATTGAGATCTTTATATCAGCCGTATGATAGAGGGGTTAGTGTTGGAAAACCCATGAAAACACACCATAGACATTAGAGATAAGAGAGAAACCATTCTCAAGGCAAAAGGAAGAATTGGGAAGGATTCAAAGGAGGTTTTCACTATCAACTTGTTGAGGAAGAAGGATTGAAGGATGAAGATCATCAATCATCAATAACAACCACGAAATCAGACCCTACTGATCATAAGGCAAGTTGTTTATTGCAAAAATTATAAAGTTATAATACCCATGTGTAGGGTTTTTGAATAGTCTTGTTTAAACCAATATCTTGATAAGAGAATGATGATATTTATACATGTTGGGATAGGAATCGCATGTAGAATGATTTAACTTATGTAGAGGATTAATATTCAGATTAGACTTGATGATTTTACGGAATAAAATTTGGATTTTGAATAAAAATATGGGAAGAACACCATAACTAGGGTTTCAAGAAATTCTGGGTTTAATTAACTATTTCTTTAAAGGAATTGGAGTTTTGAGGTATTTGACACGTTAGAAATTGTCCTAGTATATGTGAAAATATGTTAGGATAATTGGGTCAAAGTTTGGTGGACTATAATGGAGTTTGAAGATTTGTTAATGGAGGAAAAATCTTAACGAAGAAGACAAACTGCGTCTGTCCCTGTTCGATCGATCGAACCCAGCCGCCAATCGATCGACGCAAGCTGTTTCCCGAAATTTTTGTGTTTAATTCTTCGTTTATTTTCGGGAATGAATGAGTATCCTAGGATTTACATTATACTTATATGGGAGTGAGAATAAGACCAATAGGTTTATTATTGAGGTCCGATAAGGCCATTGGGACTAGGGCTTGGATTACGGACCGAGGAGAATAATCCGATTTAGTAGAGTATCGGGGACTTCGGAAATTGAGTTACGGGGCGAAGTAAATTCAATTTAAGTAATAGGCCAGTAGGGTAGGCAATAACTACTGAAATTATATGTAAGGGGTAACTAGGACCCTTAGAGTTATGTGAATACTCAAATAAATGCGATTAATGAGATAAATCGTAAAGCGATTATTGTATGGTAGATATATGAGATTAAAATATTATGTACGTATATAATTAATTGGTCGTGCGTGTACCTACTGAATTATGTGATCTTTAAGGTCGAGAGATTTGTACTTAAATTAATTATGTTAATGTCGATGAGACATTCCGAATTAACATAAAGTTATTATATGTTTGGGGTCGATGAGAAATGCCGAACCAAACCTTGAACTGGTGTCACGATGAAAGAGTCCTGAACCAGAATATGTGTATATATATGTTTTTAAAAATAGTTGGGGTCGATGGATAATTCCGAACCAACTCTCACTTGGGGTCGATGTATCATTCCGAACCAAGAATCATTTACGCGTGTATATAAATAATTGGGGTCGATGTATCATTCCGAACCAATTCTTACTTGGGGTCGATGAATCATTCCGAACCAAGAGCCCTTTACGTGTATAAAAAGGGCAAAATAGTAATGACTGATATTTAGTATATATTGTGTGTGAAATATATATACTTGATGATATTCTACTTCTGTGTATTAGTCGATTGATATATATTATGTATTTAAAGATACATACTGAATTGGTAAGTTAAGTAGTGAAACTTAATTACGAAATGCACCTTTAGATAGAGAAAATCTATTTGGTAATTCAAGTAGCGAGACTTAATTACACAAGTGGGAAGTCAACAATTGTGAGAATTGTAGTCATTTTAGTAGTGAAACTAAATGAGAAGTCTTGGAAAATAACATAGATGAAATGTTACTTGAGAATTAATTAACATACGCGAGATGTTAGTTGCAGACTAATGGTTATTCTATTGTTGTTTGGGATTTTTAGCCGATGGTTTATTTGGTATTACTTTTGTTCTGTTGTACTTTTACTTTGTTGATTGGGTTATAGTACATGATTATTTTTACTTTGTTCCGCATGGTTGTTTTATCTGTTTTAAGAAAGATAAAATTTGATACCGGTCTAACTTTTACTTAGGGGATTAATAATTAAAAAGTTTTCGACAGTGATGCTAAGAATGAACCATTTGAGAAACCTGTTTTAATTTAATAAAAGCCTGATCACCCGATGTTTAATTAGGCGGGGTGTCACACATAGAAGGATCCTCAAGCATCATCTTCAGATAATTTGAGATTTGGATCCATAAGAGTCTTAACAGGTTTGCAACTTAAGTAACCAACATCGAAAATCACTTGAAGCGCATAAAGTCTTTGAGATATAAAAATCTACTTAATAGACCTAGCCACTTCTAAAGTAAGGAAGAACCTCAGATTTCACAAGTCTTTTAAGCTGAACCTCTTATCTAATGAATCTTTTAAACACTGCATAGCTTCTTCATCATTACTAGCAATGATGATATCATCCACATAACTAGTAAAATAATGAAAAGAGTCCCTTTAGCCTTGATAAGTAAAGAATGATCAGAAGCTGACTGATGAAAACACTATTCCAAAATAGCACTAGAAAACTTTGCATACCAGTGTCTTGAGGCTTGTCTTAAACCATATAGAGACTTGTCCATCTTACAAATACGATTAGTAGGTAAACACTGCCCCTTATGGATATACCCTTGTGGTTTGGTCCTATAAACTTCCTCAAATAATTCACCATGCAAAAATGCATTATTGACATAAAGTTATTGCAAGATTCAACTATGAACAAAATTAGTGCAAATAAGAGTTTGAAAGTAACAAACTTTGCAATAAGAGAAAAAGTATTTATGTAATCAACCCCATCTTGTTGAAGTGTACCCCTTTGAAACCAAACGAGATTTATACCTTTCAATAGAGCCATCAACCTTATATTTAACTTTGTATACCCATTTACAACAAACACTATGTTTACCAGGTGGGAGACTAACAATGGACCAATTATTATTATCTTCCAAAGCATTTAGCTTAGTAGACATAACTTTCTCCCATTCTGCTATACCAGTAACTTGAGAATAGAAGTGAGGCTCAAGATGAGTACAAATAGAAAGAACAACAGTTCTAAAAGAAGGTGATAAACTATGATAGCCCATGAATTGAGAAAGAGGATAAGGAACTGAAGAAGGGGAAGAAAGTAAGTCTATTGAATGAGATGCAAATGAGCAATAATAATCTTGAAGATACGAATGCCTTTTAACAACCCAAAAATATTTAGTTTGAATATGAATAAATTATGGGTTTGGAATGTCAAGTGAAGGCTGAGAGAATAAAGTTTTGGAAGAAGAAACATCAAGAGGAGAAGAGGACGAAGAATGAACATAGTCAGAGATAGAAAAGGGAAAAACTCTATCAGTGAAGATATCAGGAGGATGTTTAGTCTTAAAAATATTGAAAAGGGAAAAGATGTTCTCGTGAAAGTGAACATCTCAAGAAATGAAAATCTAGTTAAACTATATATCCAAAAGCTTATGCCCTTTGACACCAAGGGGATAACTAAGAAACACCCAAGCTCGAGACCTTAGGAAAAACTTATCTTGAGCACTAAAAAGAGTGGCACCATATCATAAGCAACCAAAGGCTTTAAGATGACTGTAAGAAGGGATTTTATGATGTAGAATTTCAAAAGGAGACTTATTATCCAATAGGGGGAGATATACGATTAATCAAATATGTTGTTGTCAATACACAATCACCCTAGTGTGTTAATGGAATGCAAAATTGAAATAATAAAGCTTGAGCCACATTCAATAAATGTTGATGTTTGTTTTCCACTATTGAGTTTTGTTCAGGCCTTTTGACACATGAATGGTAATGAACTACTTCTTTTAATTTATAGTAGTCTTTGAAAGACAAGTCCCTGGCATTATGTGATCGAACATTTTTAACAGAAATACCTTACTAAGTTTGCACCATAGCATAAAAATTAGGGATTACATGTTGGACATCAGACATAGCACGCAAAAGACATATCTAAGTAACACAAGAACATTCATCTACTATAATTAGGAAATATTTAAATCCCTAAACACTAATAGTACGAAATGCCCCCCCCCCCCCAATATCATATTGTATTAAGTCAAAAGGAGATTTAGATAAAAATTGTGACAAATAAAGGGCAACTTTTTCTACTTAGAAAAATTGCAAACTGAACAGTGGAAGTTTAAATCATAGTTATGAGAAATTTCTAATTATTTATTCAATTGTTGCAACCTTACACAAGGAGGATGTACTAACTTATAATGCCAAAACTCATTATTGGACATAAAATAAGAGCTATTTATAGGTTTTATAGGATTTGAAAGAACAAAAAAAAACTTCTAGAACAAAGTAGTTAAAATGATCAAGTATCCTACCCATCCCCATCTTGATTTCCTAGGTGAGGTCTTGAATCATGCAAAAATTAACAGAAAATATGAGAGAATAAAAAAGGATTTAGTGAGAGAACTGATAGATAAGAGGTTATATTTAAAACTTGACGCAAACAAAAAATTGTGCAATGTGATATGAGTTAATTGGATATTGCATATTCGAGTTATGGAAGCAGTCCGACCATTAGGCAAAGTAACATGAGAAACAATAGAAGTGACAACAGACTCAAAGGAGTGAAAATTATGGCAGACTTGATGAGTAGCACTAGTATCTAAATTTCAAGCATTAGTAGGAATTAAAGACTGTATACCAGTAAAATTAGAGACTATAAGATGTTATTCACCAGAGTACTAAGATGAAGTCGACTGAAGTTGAGAACTGAGAAAAGAAATGGCTTTTTGACATTAACTAGTAGATAGATTGGGCATAACTGAAGAGAAGTTATGTTTAGCAGTGCTATACTAGTCTGATTTGTAATTGGATTGCTCTGTGAGGATCGATTCTTGAATTTGTAGCAAGGAGGGTAACCATGAAGTTTATAACATTTGTCCATAACGTGAATAGTAATGCCACATTAAGTACGCGAGGTCTTTTCACGCTTAGTTTTGAAATTTCTAGAAAATTAACATTCATACCCAAATCTATAGAGTCACTAGATGAGTATGCACTATACCAAAATATTCTTTTCGTAATAGACTAATTTTATGATTACTAATAGTATTATACCATTACTATTTCTTACAGTAAATTACCATTAGTAATTTGGTGTATCCACTACTAATTTTAGTTTAATATTGTAAAAGTGTAAAATTGAAAGAAAAAGAAATTTCCCTCCTAACCAAAAGAAAAGCCCCGACTCTTTCTTACCCAAACCAAAATCCCCAACCCCTCACCTAGGGTTTCTTGTACACTCCCAAAATGAAAATCCCTTACAAATCATGCTTCATTTCTCAATACAAAATCCCTACAAACACTCAGATTATCGGATCCTTATTAGAGAACTTCTACATCGTTGCTCCTTATCAAAGTACTAGACAAATTCCTATAATCTTGAAACTCCTCTCATCATTTTTAACACAAGTGGTACCCAAATTTATAACCTCTATCTTTCAAACCATCCTAACTGAAGTCGTGTCCATTTTTTAAGGTTTTCTTATCTTATATATATATGTATATATATGTGTGTGTGTGTGTGTGTGTATTAAACTATATATCTCTATACTCGTTAATGTATATATCTTATTGTGTGATGCTATTACCACATCCGCATTCTTTAGGTTGTTGGATTGAAGTTTATTTTTCTTTAAAAATCATGGTTATAGTGAAGGCAAAGATTATATCTTTTTATTTTATTAAAATCGAATATTAGTTGACATAGTTGATTATTCTGTGCATTCATACTTTAGTTCAATGTAAGTAGGAGTGATATACAGTATGAGTTAAGTGAATATAAAATTTCGGTAGGGCAATGGTGAGTTCTATGGGTAACTGGGGTTCTTTTGGAATATGTTATTGTCCAATATGTGTGGGCATTCTTCTGAGCCTGATTGTAGGTAAGCTTAGCTGCATTTTGAGTTCATTGCTATTGTGTATTTTTTATCTTTATATTTTACATCTTAGTTGCATAGAGCACACATGTTATGAATAAGTAATTAGATACGGATAAACATGTGCTTTGGTTATAAACTTTAAGGTGTTTCTCTCATTGTCTAATAGGCACTAGTAAGAAAGTTGTAATCCAAGGGAATGCCTAACCCATATTTTAATTTGGAAAAATATTTAAATAAATTTATTGTATTCATAAGTGGATATAAATTTAAATAAAAGCATGACTTTGCAAGAAATTGTAGCCAAGGTTACCAAAGACAGGAAGTGGGATCCTCAGAATGGTATTCAAAAGAAGACTGGTAGAATAATACTCAAAAAAGAGGGAAAAATTTTAGAATTACCTTGAGATCTTAGGGGTTCTAATAGATTTTTCCCTTTGCCATTTGTGGATACCCGTTACCCCATCAATGATAAAGTTATCTAATGAGTTTTAATCTTAACATTTTACAAATTATCTATCCGTGTATGCTCATAAACTTTTTATCAATAGGCTGAGGAAGATACTGCAGCATTGGGAGTTGAACTAAAATCACTATAGCAAGAAGCGAAAACTAGATTGTTTAATGCTACCTCATTAGGAAATTCGTCAGATTAGATGCAAGCTATGGAAAAGGTGTAACACCTGCCCCACGATTTAAACCATGATCGTGTAATTTGGTGATTTGGTATGACCCATTTGGGCTCTGGACTTGGTAAGGTGGATCATAAGTCAAATTTGGGTAAATTACTGGCCCTGATGTAGTTGAATTGAACTTTTAATGGCTTAAAATATGAATTTTTAGCCGTCGTTCGAACGAAGGTCAATGCCATTTGAATAAAACATTCGAATAAGGTTCGAACGACCTTTTAATGACTGGGATTTGAACAATTTCCCTCGCTCTCTGAAATCTCATTAGAAAATCCACGTTCGAACAAGGTGCACCGTCGTTCGAATGAGGGGGAGTTTCTTATTTGAACAAGGTGGATCTCTTGGCCCCTTTAACCCTACGAATTACCCTCGTTTGTTCCTCGTTAGAACTCTCGTTCCAATGAGAGGATCCCATTCTAAAGAGGTCGAAAGTCATTCGAATGATTGTGAAAAATTTAGAAAATTCTATACATTGTATGGTCATGGAACAGATCACGCATTTATTCAATATGATACTGATCTTGGTCCATGACCAAGATGCTGTGGCCATCCGCCTAATTTTGTGTAGTGTTTATCCCAAAGAATCATATTGTTGGTGTAGTAGGTAGTAAAATCATTAGAACCTTGAGACAAACTATTCAAATGTTATTAGAGCTCGAAAATCTTAGGACCATCACTTAGATGAAACCGATTGTGTAAATCACCCCAAACATCACTAATAATATCATTATAAATAAGACTATTAATAATTTCGTTAGTCACAACATTGAGAATCCATGATATAACCATGCTGTTACAACGAGACCAATAATTGAACAAACCATCATTGGAGTTGGGCCGAGAAAAATACCATCGACGAAGCATAGTTTATTCTTTCCATTGAGAGCCATGGACATTAATAGGCTCCAAGTGTTGTAATTATTTCCCACCAATTGATGCGATACGAAATTTAGACTTGGATGGTCACCATTACTAAGAAAGTAAGGGTTATTCTCTTCCTTTGCCGGAGATCATTCAAAATAGGAAATTTCAAGGTTCACAAAGTGACTTCCTCCATTACCGCCACCGATATTACTTCAAGTAGCTCGCCTCCACGAGCCATGATCAGATGAAAAGAGAAGAAATATCGGAGAAAAAATTACTCTCTAATACCATATTACAAAAACAAGGGAAAATGAAAATGAAGGACAAGATGATTCTCATTGATTAACTTTAAGGTTACAATGCATATATTTATACACATATCTCATAACAACTGTGTAAATGTGGGGGTGTATTATTGAAAAGCATCTAACTAAGATCTAATTGATCAATCTAACTAAGACTAACTAATAACCAATTGAACTAATTCCCTGACTGACTTGTAATCCCTATTACACACGTGTGTTACACATCGGCTAAATAGAAATATGTTAAGAGTAAATCATTTCAATAATATTCTTATTCGATAAGTGCATTGAAAAATATTTTTTAAATTTATCATCTATTTCTTACCACATGAGATACAAGTCTCTAAATATATATGCTATATGTCCTCGGTTTTGAGAGCTCAAATCTATCTTTGGATTAAGCTCAAGTGGCCTGATTGAAACACTTATAAAATGATCTTTAGTTGTCATGCCATATATTTACTACTTTATTAGTGATAAAAGAATGTCACACTTTTCCCACATTTCAAGTTAGTGGAGATCTAGAAATCTACTATATTAAAAATATAGACTCCACAAGTTTATAAAAACACTAAATTAAAGCCCCACGCGATGCGCGGGAATTTTGTAATTTTTGTTTGTATAACATAGTTAGCAATAAAATATTAAACTACATGAAATAAAGTGTACAAAGCGAAAACAAAAGTAATTTATAAAAACATGCCACCGTTTTGCTCTTACTAATCTGTATGGTTCTTGGTATTGATTTAAGAAGAAAAATATGAAGATGTGTATTGTCTCACGATGTGATAGGACAAAATTATAATTTTTATCCATAGCCTCATTAAAAAAAAATTGAAGTGTTCGGAAGTATCTCTAAAATAAGGTTGATTACACCTAGGTCCCCTGTACTATATCCCTCCCAACACTTTGCCACCAGTTCTTTTGATTTTTTTAATTCACAACCTAACTTTGAAAATGACTACAATTACCCTCATGCCGTCTAAAACCATTAATTTTTAGCAAAAATCGTCAGTCATGTGCGTGGCACATGACTTTAAGGAAGGCTTTTTTGTCCAAACTTAATTATTTAAAAACAAACATTAAATAACAGAAAAAAAAACGTTTAAAAATTAAGAAAATATGAAATTTTTTTTAAAAATATGAAAAAATATTGGGAAAAATAATGAAAAAACAACTACATATTTAAAAATTATGAAAAATACCAAAAAGTATTTAAAAACTGCAACATTTTAAAAAGTAGTAATGAAAAAATTATTTTCCACAAAAAAAAATAGTCCCACAAAGAAAAAATGATTTTCATACACATTAATTTTTTAGGATATAAATTTTGATTTCTAGCATGCAAAATTCTAAAAAAATAATTTAGAAAAACATATTTAAAATACTAATATGTATTGGAAAATACATTTGGAAGACAGGAATTATTTTTCAAAGAATAATAGAAAAATAAAAAGTATTTACAGTAATAAAAAATAATTTTTTAGCAATATAAATGTTTCTAGGTTATAAAAAATGCTTTCAAACAATAATAAATCATTTCCATCTAGTAAAAATAATTTTCAACAATAAAAAATGATTTTTCGGCAATATAAATATTTTTAGCATATAAAAAAATGTTATCCAGCAAATAATAAATGATTTCCATCAAATACAAATTAATTGCAACAATAAAAAGTGATTTTCGGAAATAAAAAATTATTTGCATCAAATACAAATTATTTCCACCAATAATTTCCTGCAAAAAAAATAAGTAAATCAAGACCTCCAAAAATAATTTCAAAAAAAAAAAAACTATCTAAGGAGAAAAAAAACATATCTAAATTATTTCAACCAAAAAAGAAAAACAGATTTAAAACCTCCAAAAATAAAGAGAGAAAAAAAGAAAAAAAAAGAAAGGGAAAAAACGAAAAACAGATCTAACCCGGGGGGGGGGGGGGTAGCGTGGCAGTGAGCAGAGGTCGAGCAGAGGTGGGGGAGGGGTGTGGGCAGGGAAAGGGGGGTGGGGGTGGGAGGGGAGCAGGTGGGTGGGGGTGGGGGGGAGGGAAGGAGGTCTCAACCATGGAGGTAGAGAGAGAGAGAAGAAAAATAAAAAAATAAAATTGAGAGATGGAGATAGAGAAAAAAGAAAGGGGGAAAAAGAAAAAATAGGGTTGGACAAAAATACCCTTGTTAAAGTCATGTGCCATGTACATGATTAACGATTTTTATCAATTGTTAACGGAGTTGAACGGTAAGAGGTGAATTGTAATATTTTTCAAAGTATGGGTGGTGAATTGAAAAAAATTGAAGTAATAGGAGTGAAGTGTTAAGAGGGGTATAATTCACGGGATATCAGAATAATTAACCTTCTAAAATGTCTTGATATACACCCCATATGTGTTGACTGATTTATGCCGAAACAAATAGTTTCATCTATTTATGGTTCCATACTTCAACTTACACATTTATCTAGACTAGCATGTTAAATTTAAGTGCGTCATTATAAATTAGAACTGGATTTTAATGTAATTTTTTATACAATGATACAAAAAAGTTACAAAGAGAGAAGTGAAGTTACTTATTTTTTCGGGTTTTTATGGACTCTGGTCCTTTCGGGCAGGATAAAAAAATGTTTTATATTCGAAATTAATAATTTTAAATCTATTCTCATTTGAAACTTAATGAGTGTAAATCGTTGACGTATTGCACCCCTTTTGACTTATGTTTGAATCTCTATATACTATAAAATGCAAAACAAGACATTTATGAGCATTTAAGACTCCTTCTCATTGAGAGTGTCCACGTGACACTCTATATTTTATACTTCTATAAAATACTATACAAACAATTTAATTGATACATTAAACTATTGAGTTTTCTCTCTCTCCTTCAATTAATCCATCTACAAAACCAAATCAAAAGCAATTAAGAATGATATATTTTTTTCCTCCCAATATATAAACATTATTTTTAAGTGCTGGCTTTTTTTATAAGCAATTTTTTTAACTTTTTTTATAAAATTATTTTTTACGTAAAACATTCAAAAACAGTTGATATAAAAATGTTATAGACACTATTTTTTATAAATGTTAAAAAACTGTTTATATAAACCACTATTTTTTTTAAGGAAAAAACACTGTTTTTAAAAAACGTTACAAAACACTGAATTTTTAACTGTTTTTTATAAACATTCAAAAACAGTTTTATAATTCTATTTAAAAATATGTTGTTTTTATATAAACCATTTTTTAATATTTTTTTAAAAGAGTTCTTTTATTTAAGAACAGTGTTTTTACATAATTTTTTTTAACGTTTATACAAAAAACTGTTAAAAAAACAGTGTTTTTAATGTTTTTATATTAAGTGTTTTTTACGTTTTTAATTTATTCATATAAAGAATTGGTTTTATGAAAAAAGTTGAAAACAATTTACAAAAAAACTTTTGACATTCATAAACTGTTTTTTTATAAGATTGTTTTTATATAAAGTTTTTTCAACGTTTATAAAAACAATTAAAAACAATATTTTTTAATGTTTGTAATAAAAAGTGCTAAAAAAAGTTTATAAAAAAGCTTTTGATTTTGTAAAACTTTTTGATTTAAAAAAAATACTTAATAAAAAAAGTGTATAAAACTTTTTCATTTTATAAAACTTTCTCATTTTATAAAAAAGTGTTAGTAAAAAAAGTTTTACTATTTAAAACAATAAGATATAATATAAAATTTGTTTTAATACACTAATAAATACTTATACTAATGGGTAAAATAGTCTTTTTGAATGGAAATGAGTCAACTGACCATCAAACTAGCTAACTAACGTTTTTTGTCGATTTTGAATACCAAACGAGTAGAATGTAAACAAATGGAATAAAACTCTAAATAACTATTGGACCCCAAATAGTAAAAGATCCTTACAAAATTGACAAGGAGCCATAGAATAGACTGTGATTTTGTTTAAGTAGAATGTGTTATGTGAAGATTGAAATAGTGTTTTTCTTAAGATAATTTCGATTGAATCTTTATATAGAAATGGGAGTTTAATTAGTTAGAAGCATATGATGTGAATTTAGTTAGTTATAACCATATGGTGTATGTTGCTCTATTTTAAAGGAAGTGAGGTATGCTTCCATGTTTAATAACATTATTTTTTAAATAAAATATATAATATTCCTTTTTGGATTTTTCTCTTTTTATATTGTGATTGCACAATTATTTTTGTGCTTTGTTATGAGGTTTGATATTTTTATTTTGACTCATTTTCACATTTTTTTTATATAAATTATACCCTTTATGCTTTATTTTCTTAACACACAAGTTCTAAATGTTTGTCATTTCTATCTATCATGTCCATGATACTATTCATTATATTTTTTCAAAAATTAGGGGTTAAAGTATAATTTATGTAAAGTTGATTAAGTGCCTAAGTAAAATATTTTGAAATATATATATATATATATATTAGTAATTATCGTGATTATATATGAGTGTCCATTTTCTCTCCATCTATTATTAATTAATACTTATATAATGTGTCAAATTGACATAAAAATATAATTATGTCTTAAATAAAAAAAGTATCTCGGTGTTTAGTGTATACTAATCATAGAACTACCATCTCTACTAAAAAATATAAATATGTACTTGATTTGTAATTTTAAAATAGAAGCATGTTCATATGTCCCAAATTTTTTATTCATTTTTTCATCTCATATTAACATTATTTTAAATATAATGATAATATTATTTATGTGACATATATTTTACGAATAAAATTATATCACGCTCGCGCATCGCGCGGGTTTAAAACTAGTTTTATTAATACTGAATTCGGCATGTATCAATGTATATGCGATGCATTAGTAAGTCGCCTCATTAAATTTCGAATGAGAATTCACATAGAACTGATCATTAGAAATGGCAGGAAATTTAGAGGACACGTACATGTATGACTATTGTTCTATTATCACATTATTTATATTGAAACAATATAGAAGAATGTTAAAATAATAATATTCCGTCTTTAATGATATCGTAAAGCCAATAAATTATACCAACCTGTGATGACTTCCCTTTGAGAAACCATTGACTTTATTTCCGCATAAGAAATGACTTTTAAATTGATAATATGACATGACATAAAAGATCAGATGGGCCATAAGTACATCTTAGCTTGAGAGGAAAGCATAAGAATGAATAATGCATTTCTTTAGAAGCAAAATCATGTACATTTGAAGGTAGCTTTGTGAAGAAGCTTTTCAGCTTAAGCAACCCTAGTCATATATTCGTTAATCAAATATTGGCGGTTTGAGCCTTCGCTAGGGTGGTTCTGAGATTGATAAAAATTGATAAGATCCCCGTGCAAAAATTATAAAATAGATCCCTTTTAACTGTATTGATATAAAAAATGAGCGCTCAATATATAAGTAATAAAAATGGATCAACGGGAGGCCCTGTGCGATCGCTCACTTAGCACATACTCAGGGCCGCCCCTAGCCTCCGCCAAAGATGTTCTAATCTTCAATCGCTCAATCTCTTATATATGGTATCAAGTTTGCAAAAAGTTTACGAGCTCTTTAATATCTTTCCCCATTGTTTCTGCTTCTGCATTAGTGTAAGCAACATTAGGATGACATATTGTATATTCTGATCGTGTTTTTCACTTAAACGACACAAGAGTACTACAACACGAACACGACATGATACAAAATCGTGTTTTTTTTAATTGCCACAAACATGACCAATTTAGAACATGACATGATCTGCTTAAAACCACTATTTTTTTTCCACCCACTTAAAGATGGAAAACACAAAATTAAACCCAATTTTTTGCCCAATGTTATTCTCAATTTCAACCTAGCTAATCAATGTTCATTCCTAGAACACTAGGAAGTTCACATTTTCTTAGCAAAATAATCATCAAATTTTTTTTCTAAATAAGTTTTGATGGTGTTTACAAAAAATAAAAACTTGAAAACATGCTTGAATAGAAATGAGAAAATGACATTTTTTTCTTTTGTGTTCTATGCATATTCTACCCATATTCATATGTTATGCCATTTAAGAATATGTATACATAAATTATCATATATATATACACACACACACACACACACACACACACACACACACACACACACACAAACAGAAATGAGAAACTCCTTATGATGCAGATCTCACTATATACCATTTTTTTAAAATAGTAAAAAAATGAACTTTTTGATAAAACTTCATGGATATGATCTCCACGGTGAGAAGATCATCTCCAATTTTTTTATCAAAAAATTCAACAAAAAAATTGTCGAAAAAATGGTATAAATTTACATTTTTTACCCTTAAAATTTTGGGTCTGCGCTAACCACTTGATTGATTGAATTTTTTTATGAAACTTCATGGATATGATCATCTCACTGTCGAGATCATATCTATGAAGTTTCAGCAAAAAATTCAATCAAAAAGTGGGTTAGATGATCGCTAATATTTCAACGGTCGAAAATGCATATTTATACCATTTTTTTACATATCACCTCATCTCAACAGTTTTTTTAATGAATTTTTGATGAAAAAAATTGGAGACGATCTTCTCACCGTGGAGATCATATCCATGAAGTTTCATAAAAAAAAAAATCATTTTTTACTATTTTAAAAAACTGGTATGTACCGAAGTCTGCACCATAAGGAGTCCTTACAGGAGGGGGCCTCTCTCTCAAGAGCACAAAAATGAATCATTTTCATTAATAGGAATATTATTGACATTTATGGGACCAATAGGAAATGATGAGTAGTTAAATATTAGCTAGAAGGGAAATCGAGGGAGAAAAAGAGGGGTTGTGGGGAAATGGCTAAAACCCTATAACTATGGGTGAAGATGAATGCTCGAGAGAAGATATCATCAAAGTGGATTGTTTATTATTTGTTGTCTAAATGATTTTAAGTTGTAACTTTTGCTGGGCCATAGGTATTAGGGGTACATAATATCAACGGTGGATATTAATATTATAACAAATGGTCGGTCACGTCTATTCGTGTCTATCTGTGTTAGTAAATCGTGTTATTTTTTGTCAATTTCGTGTCAAAATTTTGACACGAACACGACACGACACGACACGAATTCGTATAAAAAAATCTGAACCCGAACACAACATATCGTGCCAATTTTGGGTCGATTTCGTTTCGTGTTATGCTGTGCTGTCCCGTCGTTTCCAAATTTTCCACCCCTAAGAAGCATATGTGAGAGGTAACGTGGAAGCTGAGTTTTAGGGTTTCATGTCAACCAATGTGACCTCCACATGAAATTCGCTACCTTCTCGTGATTGACCACCATTTATGTGCTAATCAATCTCTTCAACCTGATGACATTAACTAGGTTCGTTTCACGTCTCAAATATGTGTCAATGTATGGAATTTAAGAGTCACCCTTCATTTAAACTAATTATTTGGTAAATTCTCACGCTAACACATCACCAAAGCCTTTGAAAACGTAGTCAAATCACATTTGACTTTGCTAAAATGGAGATATAGGAGTTTGAGACTATTAGAAAAAACTAACAAAATTTATTAATGTGATAAATGATGTGGTAGTTGCCATGACATTTGACACACCTAACACCTAAAACCCTCGTTTTCGTGGCATTTTAACTCTCTTGGGAGCATTTTTCTTTGTGTCTAACCCCTTCCACAACAATTTGAATGTCGCATTACTACGGGACGTCACAATTTGCCTAATCATTTGGAACACCAACCAAATATTTATTATGAAAAATATGATTTTTTAATTTTTAATATGGCATTTTACCATTAAGCACTCTAGATAGTTTAATAGTGGTGGGCAATACTTAGAGTAGGCAAGACCAAGATGCAACTAAATTGGTATCATGTCTGGGCATTGGCCATTTCATGTTAGTGGATACCAACCATAATTGACTAGTTGCTCAAATTGCCCACTTCAAATTTCTAAAATTCAACTTTTCTTAGAAGAGAATTATGCGGGCTCCACCAGAAATGGCATTCTTTGCTTGGACAGCAGTGAGACAGGCAATTATAATGACAAATGGGCTAATGAAGAGAGGCAGGCGAATGGCAAGTTGGTGTTAGATGTGCAAGTAGGCAAAGGAAATGACCAATCATTTATTACTGCATTATTGGGTTTTTAGGGCATTATGGGAGATCATTTTTTTTCATATTTAGTGTGAATTGGGTGTGTGCAGGGTCAATGAGAGAGGAGATGGCAACTTAAAGTTATAGAGGGGGAGGAAATAGTTATAGTCCATATGGAAAATGACCACTTTATGCATTTTTTGGATGAATTGAATTGAGAGGAATAGAAGGTCGTTTGAGGATGAGTAGATTGCGCTGACAATACTTCGATAGAAGCTTTTGGGCTCCTTGCATACATAATTCAAGGAGGAGTCAAACTCTACGCTCCAGTGCTTGTTAGATTTTTTGGTAAAGTTTCAAAATGGGGAGTTGATTGTTGGATCCCTTGGTATACTTTGGTGTTATGGGGTGGGTAGGAGGGTTTTTGTCTCCCACACACATTTTTTATTTACGGTCTTCTGATAAACATATGGATATCTCTTGTATATGGGATTCCACCCCCCCTGAGGTGACATTTTTTTAATATACTTAGCTTAATTATAAAAAAAATCAACTTTCACTCCTATTTCATAATTATTCTTAATTCACCGACTATAATATAAAGTATCAATTTTAGTTTGTTTTTAAGGGTCATATTGGTAGAAAAATATTTGGCTAAACATAAATTAAGAAATATGACATTAACAAAAAGGAAAAGGAAAAGAAAAGGAAAAAGAGAAAGAGAAAAATATATAAATTTCTTAAAAGATTAACCTAAAATAGCGTGGGACCGAGTTTCACTTTAAGATAAATCTTTACGGTGTCTTTTCATGAGGACATGTTCTCGACTTTAGGTATTCGAACGACTCTCGCAATATAGTTGTCTTCCTCTTTTTTACAATGCTTGTGCAAATGAAGCGGCATATTGGACATATCCATATCCAAGTTAGATCGTTCTAACTACTAATTTTTAAAGTTATTTAAATCATTCTTTATTGAGTTGTCCCTTTGGCATAACACATGTCGTAAGACACACTACCTCCCTTGTTCAACGTCGAACCGTCATATTATGACCGCATTTAATGAAATGATCAAACTATATTTTCAAAGTTCTTCATCGTCATGCCAAACAAAATGCACTATAGAGTACCAAAATGTAATATTCCTACTGTATGACATAGTAGTGAAAGTATTACTTGGTTTGACTACTTAGTCTTTTTTATTAGCCTCATTTGCCTATAAATAGATGCCAAGGACTATCATTTTTATAAGAGGATACTCAACCAAACTTTACTTTTCTCTCAACTCTTTCAAAACTAATCATCGAATCTCCCTTCGATAAATTATCAAACCCAAATAAACCTTATTTGAAGCCTAAAACAACCTTTGAAGATTAAAGAATACTTATATTAGCAAATCCCTTTATTCTTGTTTAAAGTGCAATCCTTACTTAAAATATGATAAGTTCATATGAAGGACGTAATACGACACAAAAGTTAATAGCGATTGACATTATAAGATCTTTGCTTACCAAAGAACTTTAATTGATCACAATTTAGAAAGTAAGCAAAACGACCTAGATTTAAAGAATGAATCTAGGGTTCAGATCACGATTTGCGAATCTTATAGGTGATCTAAATGAGGAGAAATATTTGATGGAGAGGATGATGGGGATGATTTCCGTGCTCCTCTAAATTCTTGATAGAATACTATGAATGCCTTAAATTTTCTAGTATATGATCCCCTAAAGTAAGCTTTGTGTGCGAGCATTATCGGAGATGAAAACTTAGTGAAATATGAGAGAAATAACTTTCTCTCACCTCATTACCTCACAAAAATGTGACTAATATGTTTCCTCGGAACCCTCTCTAAACCAAGAGAATGTCTCATCATGCAGCTTAAACCCATTCCCTTGATGTATATAAATAGGTACATGAAGTGGTCTTGGGCTAATTAGCGTGCGAGTATTATCGGAGATGAAAACTTGGTGAAATATGAGAGAAATCACTTTCTCTCTCCTCATCACCTCAAAGAAATGTGACTATTATTTTTCCTCGAAACCTTATCTAAACCAAGAGAATGTCTCACCATGTAGATTAAACCCATTCCCTTTATGTATATAAATAGGTACACGAAGTGGTCTTAGGCTAATTAGGGTTTTCACAGAGTTTGGGCCGACTACTGGGGTAATGAACTATACTAGGGACCCGAGACTAATAATTAAATTGGCTTCCAAAACAAAAATATAAAAGGTTTTTTTTACCAATTATCCCCGTTTGCTAAGTATGTAGTTCAATAGGTCCTAACATTTTTTTGCTCCATCAGGTCCCATGAAAAAGGATTTTTGTTCCAATGGGTCGTATTTGGAAACATACAGTGAATATTCCCCATATGTATAAATAGGACATATTAAGGAAAAAAAAATGTTGCGATATGACCTATTAGGAAATGTCCCATGTAAATAAAACTTAATAGGAAGATCCCCAATATAAAATGTAACACCCCGCCTAATTAAATACCGGGTGATCAGTCCTTTATTATATTATAATCAAGGTGAATGGTTGGTTCATTCTTAGCATCACTGTCGCAAAATAAACTTTTCAATTTAAACACCCTAAATAATTAAGCTAAGTATCAAAACCATTTAAAACATTATTTCCATTTATTAAATCAATTATGAAATTCTTTAATAAGTAACAGTTTAAGATTCACACATTTACTAAGACTCGGAATAAACACCCATGAATTTAAACATTCAGATAATCCAATTCCAACTGAGTAATTAAATCCCAAAGAGTAAAAATGCTATAGATAAATGAACATAATCGCTGACAAATCCAACTGAATAAGGAAACGGGCGACACATGCCCTAACTAATCAGAACTAGAATGAGAGTAGATTCAACATCGAGGTCGTCTAAGCATTGTCCTGCAACTCCCACATAAGCTGTAGCGCGTCTAGTCCAAAGAATCTACGCAAGACGCCCCTGTGGCTGGGCACCTAAAATATATACATATATATATATACAAGAGAAAAGAGATAACATGAAACGGGTCAGAGCCCGAGGGTAAAACAATTTAAAATTAGTTTAACAAGTATTTAAAATGCTTACGTGCTAATGTAACAACCACGTTAGTATGCGACACTCTCTTGAGAATTCACGCCTCTCATCTAGCGTGCACACCTACCATACTAATAAATCTCATCAATTTCCCTATCTTATTCTCCATAAGGTTTTATCATGTGAAAAGCAAGGTTATGATATTTACTTTAGGAAATCATTCTCTTCAAGATTTCTTACGTTATTTAAAACAACTCATTACCGTTATAAAGTACCTGAACACTTATAATAAAGTTGAAGCATTTATTCATTACTTATCTACCTATACGCACAGTAGAATGTTCCCATATAAATATACGTATATATATTAGTCACACATATAATATATATACTAACGGAACCCCACATAAGATCTATGGTGCTGGCATACTCTGCTATCAAGTCCCCGTATCACACAAAATAAGGGAAATACTAGTTAGGAATCACTATCGAACTGTATTAACACAAAACACATACAAATGGAGGCGGAGCATAGTTCCAAGTCACTAAGAGGTCAGCACATACCCTCACGTCTCTTAGGACCGTCTGACTATCAATTAGATAACCTATACCAAGGAGTCCTATGTTCTAGTATATAAGTCAATATCCCCCATAAAGGTCCCATCGAGATAAGACTGTCCCGACGCGGTAACCTCCATGATAGCAAGTAGTGCGGGCATGATTTTTACACATATATAATATATGCACAGTCACACAGTCATATATTTAATTATTCACATTATCCAAATTAGGTTCACCCACGACCCATAATTATCACATTTTACTCTAGTATCTCGCATAACGAACTCGTCCTTTTTATTCTCATTTATAATTTATTTTATACTTACTTCTCATCTCGAAGTATTCCATCTCAACTAAGTATAATCTCAGTAGGTATACTCTCACTTACCTTATGGTATAAATCCTAATTATTATTATCTCACTCTCGTGATCTTCAGGGTAAACTCAGCGTCCCAAATATTTGAATCATTATACCTAGACAAATCCCAATAACTTTACACTCTTATGGGTTCCTCGGATACTGGTTTTCCTCACTCAAATTAACTGTTTACTAAAATAGGGGAAAAATAGGAAATTCCGTAAAAAATGGAAATTTCGATCGAACCAGAATGGATCTCGCTTGAACGACTTCCACATATAGCTCGAACGACTTTGCGCGACATTGGCATCTTGCTCGAATGATTTCGCGCGACTACGCGCGAACTGGACTGTTTCGTCTTCAACATTTGGCAACCTCGTTTTCACCATTTTTAAGCTTAAAAACCTCTACAATTTGATCCCCAACGTCTCATCTTCAATCCCAATCAATAATAACAAGGTTATATATCATTCATAACCTCTTAGAATCATTAATTCGTCCAGAATCATTAAGATTACATGAAACCCCCAAATTAATTCATAAGAACCCTAGTTTCCAAATTTTCAATTAAAGAACCTAACTAACCCCAATTCGTTCATCAATATTATTTCCAATTTCGTGATAAAACCTCTACATATGATAAAAATTCAGGCTACAGAGATTCTCCCTACAACACATACGAGTTTTCTTCTAAAACATATAATTCTTCAATTAAAACATACGATTTTCATTCCTAGACTAACATGGAAGGAATATTAACTAGAAATCATCAAGGTAGATACTTGCCTGAAAATTTTGTTTCTGAATTGTGGAAGAAAGTGGTGTGGTTGTGTTCCTCATCGCACGATCTACAATTTGGCAGTGACGGCGGTGCAAACGACGGAGTTTTGGGCCTAAAACTCCTTGGAAAACTTCTCCACTTATTCTCCAATGGCCGTTGTTTGATTTTGGTTATGTTAACCCTAGATGACAACCCCTAACATCTAATATATCCTTGGTAAATTCGTGGGTTTAATTACCCAAAAATATGAAATGTCCAAAACACCCTCCCGGGATGCTAATTAGGCCTAAATCGCCTCGAGACCCAAACTAAAACCCCAGGTACATTATTTTGACTATCTCGATCCTTCTGGACACATTGGCGCACTCAAAATTACCATACGAGTGACTTATAATTTATTCACTTTTAATAATCATAATTTAGTCCTGACACGACACAGGCGCATCCCGAATTAAATTTTCATAATTGTCATTTTATTCACTCGTGACAATTTTTATAAAATCAATCTTATACATTACTTTACTCATTTAGTAATATTCGATAAATTTCCAATAATTACTAACTCTCATCACGCTAGTAAATAATAAATAATTTTCTGAATTAATATTAAATTAATTTATCTCAATTAAATTTAATACATCCCTGAATTTAAATGCCACAAAAATAAGGGGGTATTACATACTCCCCCCCTAATAACGGAATTTAATCCCGAAATTCGGAAAATAAGGCCTACCTGGTAAAACAAATTTGGATACCTTATCAGTAAGCAAACTATCTACATAGTAAGGCGTTCAATTACTATAGCCCCCTCCTCGCAGCTTGCTTATTCTCATTAAAGACACTTCACATTGTGCTCCTATCCGATATCATTCGCATAAGACATGCCTGTATATTATTAATTCCCATTATTTCAATATCATTGGGAGGCCGCACCTCACTACATGACAACTACTCAAATTTCTAAACACCAAACTCCCATTCTGAGAGAAACCATGCAAACATCTGACCGCTCTTATTCGCCTACAACAGTGGTGTAATCCTACCATAGTCATCCAACTTTAACTAAACCAATCCAAAATTCTGATTATCCGCCCATCTCTTAACATTCCGAGTGAGAAAGTTAAGGTTTTTCCCACAACAAAACCTCAATAAGCATCCTGCTCACAATAAACAAGTACGTGTTCTCTCACGGAACCCTACTATTAGGTAATATCATCCCTCACTTACCGTACTATACTCCACTTGCTAGTTATAACCATTGCGGAAGTGAAACGATCACAATGAATCCAAAATTACTTTCACGCGGCTCCACTAATCGTTAATCACCGTGCGCCTATTCCCTGGCTATGGGTGATACATCCTACTCAAATCGAAACGTTACCCCCACTGCTTCCTAAAATCCCATATTGAAGGTGGGATTCAAAAATCTCATCCCGATTCAAAATAATACCGTGTACGCGATCCTTCCTTGCAGAGGAAGATTGAGGAGCACTAATTAATATTGTAAATCACCCCAAAGGAATATCAATCACTTCCTTCTTGGGAGACTTGTTCCACATGTTCGGATGAACCCTTGATCTTTCCTTGAGGATGGCAACCCATCCAGGAAACTTTACCGACCCCTTCCATTACAGGAATTGTCGATAGCCCCACAATTTCTCTGGTTGATCCTCTTATTCCAACCGATCTCTATCTATGAGTGGTGCATGCAGAGACTCCTCACTATGTCCCTCTAAACATCAAATTTTACTTGAAATGTCTCACATTAAGTGACACTTAATACTCCCCTTCTTTCCAGGGCGTATATCGAAAGTTTCGACCCGTGCACTTTTCTCCACGATGTGCACTTCAGGATCTTTTATACCACACTAACATCATCACTCTTTGTTGCGCAAGTCGCTCTCACATTGGAACAATTACAACTCTGCTCCGAGTGTTCCCCATAATAATTAAATTCTACCCTTATCAAGGAATACCCCTTTTTAAATGGCTTCCCACAGCCTCCTAACCAAGTTCGGGAGTGCTACTCTAGTCGCACACGTACATATGGATTAGTGTTCTTCATGCGATGCTTAATCCACTCTACCACTTCCACCTCGTTATTCTAGTCCCACAAACATATATACCACACATCCATTCCTACGTCCCTTCAACTCGAACGATTCTAACATCAGCTAACCAGGATGCCCACATTTTGTAACACCTCGCCCGCTCGGGGATAATGAGCGGAGTGCTACTCATCGATAAAACTAACCAAATCCCCAATGCAACAAGGTATAGAGTATCTAAATCCCACAACAATAAAAGAGAAACTACAAATCTCCAATCTCTTCATATAAATACAACAATTCTCTCGAATATATACAATAACTAAAATAAATCACTAATGCTCTATACATCAAAATAAATACAAGTCTTCTTTCTTGTATTAAAATTTTTTTCCCAGATAATCCACACTAAAAATCATCCCAACTCTTTATTTCCATTGTGTTCCAAATGCGGTTACAACACTTGGGTACTCTCAATCACCTTAGAAATCGAAATTTTAAATTCTTCTTATAATCGTTCCACTCCTCAACTCGTGGTGATAAAACTTTCAATGTTTTCTTTCCACACAACCATCTCCACTGGCCTTAAATCATAACTAAACTTACAACTTACAGATATAATTACTTGCTCCTATTATGACCGAGGTACCAAATTCATGGACTAATGATCGAACATCTCCCTATTTCCAACCTTACGCTAAGTTTTATGCGTGGGATGTCTCGCAAAGAGAAATCTAAACAAGTAACCCCCCGATACACTACTACCTAACATTGTCGATTATCGAAATCCGTTAGGCCCTCCGTCCATAGCACGTACCCCTTTATTCCGTCTCTTGATAGAAAAGTTACATCTCTTCCCATAATTATACTTAACAAAGAACATTTTGCCAATTGTACAATCATTCAATATTGGTGGTAATCATACTCCATAAACCACAAATACATACACTCGGGGATCTCGAAATCCTGTCCCCAAACTTATGGGTCCAACTCTTAACTCTCACATCTCTAAAGGATAGATATCTCAATGCGCTCTTCCTATCACCAAGTCCTGAGCACTAAACATCATAATTAGTTAAATCTTTTCACTCAACAGTAAACCTAATACATACTGAATCATAACAACAAAGTCCTTACACGCATCGGGATCGAATATCTCGAGCCCACTATTCCTTCCGAAGTCTCTAAAATAGATAATATAAATGTGAGTCCGACCCTCTCGCAGGTGAGGCCTCGCCATAACGAAACATGCGGCACTAAGGCAACCACTCTGATAGCCTTGCAATAACTGCCTACTATTGTACTAACCATTACTACAAAGTTGAAATCAAGACAATATCATATTCATATATCACATCACTAAAATGAGTAATCTCCATAAAGTATATATAACACTATTAATACACATATTCATCCTCCGCGGATAGTACTAAATATAATCCCATTATACTAGGAAAAATATTCACATAATAATAATGTTTATAGTTATACGCATTAAACTCATCTCACATGCTAATATAGCAATGAGAAAATAAGTAGTGACTCGCTCGGGTCACATAAAACACGCCTCATCCTTCGAGGATAAAACTCATACTTCTACCTCGCCAATCGTCTTGACTGCATAGATGGTCTCCGGACGTGACACACATGTCTAAAAAAAACAAAATTACTTTAATCGTTGTCCTTTACTAGGTACCATACTCTTGTCCCTTTACTCAATTCGGAAAAACATTAACGCATGTGATTTCACTCTCCACAAAATACTTGTACACGTAATCCACTTATCACATGTCATGCTAACCATATTAGGATTGTCCTTATCTCGGACTTTGGTAGGATAGATTCCTGATGGCTACCCCCGTTGTTCCCTTAGCCTTGTAGGACCTAAAGAAGATGCTACTAGCTGCAATAGTCTTTATTGAATTCACCATCGCTTGGTAAGAATTCAGCTATCCGAATTATTTAAATGGGTCCCCTGATGTGTATCCCCACCCCTTTGTGGTGCTACACTACCATCGTTGCATCCAGTCTCATTATTGACTAACTTCTTCTATTCTTTTAGCTTCCCACATAAATAAGCATTATCATCTCCATTTTCAAAGCACGACATTGTCAACTTTTGAATCGACCGTCCAGTAGAATTCCTTTTTAAGTGTTATTAACTATTATTACGAGTCGATCTCCCACTTGGAATCCTCCCCAACATTTGCATCTACATTCTCCGATACAAGATTTGCTAATAGTTTAGACTCATATTCACAAATGAACATCTTTCCGACCCTCCTGTGATGAGTTCAGGAAAATGTTTACATCTTATTATGAGCAGCTGATAAAGGAACATACGGTCAAACTGTACCTAAGATTCTTCTATAGACATAGCATTCCACTTTTTAAAGTGGTGGTTGACTCCCACTATGATAACTTTATTCTTACAAGTCAGGAAAAATTTCTCCAAATTTCCACTTTCAGTTAGCCACACTCCGTCCTATGTCCAAACCTTGGGATACTTTACCTCCTCTGGCTAATATACACGATTTTCGCATTTCTAAAATTTCCACTGACTGCTCTCTTCAATGTTTCGTCTGAATTTTTTTTTCCAGTCATACTACGTTTGGTGAGTGTACTCTTGCACCTCTTTCGACTATAGCAGCACATGGAAATCATAGGCTACGCCCTAGCCGTCTTTAAAGTCCTAGCTGCTCATGCCATAATAGGGGTGACCTTAACTATGGTCATCATCCTCGAATATATTTTACAACCTCAACTAAGCGCTGTCTTCTGATGTTCGCTTAACGTCCCTCGTCAGACATCCTTCATTTCTCGGCACAGGCACAGATCCGAACGCAATTAGAATTTACTAATATACATACGTTATAGCAGGAGAAAGAAATCTCATCATAGAAATCAACAACCCTAAACTTAGGGCTCTATATCAAACAAAGCAACGTTGGAAGCATAATAATCCGCACAGATCCTAAAGGACACTAGAACCTGATGCTCTGATACCACCTGTTACACCCCACCTAATTAAATACCGGGTGATCAGTCCTTTATTATATTATAATCAAGGTGAACGGTTGGTTAATTCTTAGTATCACTGTCGCAAAATAAACTTTTCTATTTAAACACCCTAAATAATTAAGCTAAGTGTCAAAACCATTAAAACATTATTTCCATTTATTAAATCCAATTATGAAATTCTTTAATAAGTAATAGTTTAAGATTCACACAATTACTAAAACTCGAAATAAACACCCATGAATTTAATCATTCAGATAATCCAATTCCAACTTTAAAACTACAAAGGAGAACCATCCTGACAGTAATTAAATCCCAAAGAGTAAAAATGCTAAAGATAAATGAACATAATCTCTGAAAAATCCAACTGAATAAAGAAACGGGTGACACATGCCCTAACTAATCAGAACTAGAATGAGAGTAGATTCAACATCGAGGTCATCTAAGCAATGTCCTGCAACTCCCACATAAGCTGCAACACGTCCAGTCCAAAGAATCTACGCAAGATGCCCCTGTGGCTGGGCACCTGAAATATATACACACACACACACACACACACACACAAGAGAAAAGAGATAACAGGAAACGGGTCAGAGTTCGAGGGTAAAACAGTTTAAAATTAGTTTAGCAAGTATTTAAAATGCTTACCTGCTAATGCAACAACCATGTTATTATGCGACACTCTCTTGAGAATTCTCACCTCTCATCTAGCGTGCACGCCTACCGTACTAATAAATCTAATCAATTTTCCTATCTTATTCTCCATAAGGTTTTATCATATGAAAAGCGAGGTTATGATATTTACTTTAGGAAATCATTTTCTTTAAGATTTCTTACGTTATTTAAAAAAACTCATTACCGTTATAAAGTTCCCGAACACTTATAATAAAGTTGAAGCATTTATTCATAATTTACCTACTTATACGCACAGTAAAATGTTCCCATATAAATATACGTATATATATTAGTCACACATATAATATATATACTAACGGCACCCCACATAAGATCTATGGTGCTGGCATACTCTCCTATCAAGTCCTTGCATCACACAAACTAAGGGAAATACTAGTTCGGAAACACTCTCGAACTGTATTAACAAAAAACACATGCAAATGGAGGCGAAGTATAGTTCCAAGTCACTAAGAGGTCAGCACATACCCTCACGTCTCTTAGGACCGTCTGACTATCAATCAGATAGCTTGCACTAAGGAGTCCTATGTTGTAGGGTACAAGTCAATATCCCCATAAAGGTCCCATCGAGATAAGACTGTCCCGGCGCGGTAACCTCCGTGATAGTAAGTAGCGCGGGCATGATTTTTACACATATATAATATATGCGCAGTCACACAGTCATATATATAATTATTCACATTATCCAAATTAGGTTCACTCACGACCCATAATTATCACATTTTACTCGAGTATCTCGCATAACGAACTCGTCCCTTTTTATTCTCATTTATAATTTATTTTATACTTGCTTCTCATCTCGAAGTATTCCATCTCAACTAAGTATAATCTCAGTAGGTATACTCTTGCTTACCTTATGGTATAAATTCTAATTACGATTATCTCACTCTCGTGATCTTTAGGGTAAATTCACCGTCCCAAATGTTTGAATCATTACACCTAAACTACGCCCAATAATTTTGCACTCTTCTGGGTTCATCGGATACTGGTTTTCCTCACTCAAATTAACCGTTTACTAAAATAGGGGCAAAATAGAAAATTCCGTAAAAATTAAAAATTTCGCTCGAACCAGAATGGATCTCGCTCGAACGACTTCCACGTGTCGCTCGAACGACTTTGCGCGACATTGGCATCTCGCTATAACGACTCCGAGTGACTACGCGCGAACTTGATTGTTTCGTCTTCAACATTTGACTGCCTCATTTTTCACCATTTTTAAGCTTAAAAACCTCTACAGTTTAATCCCCAACGTGTCATCTTCAATCCCAATCAATAATAACAAGGTTATATATCATTCATAACCTCCTAGAATCATTAATTAGTCCAGAATCAATGAGATTACATGAAATCCTCAAATTAATTCATAAGAACCCTAGTTTCCAAATTTTCAATTAAAGAACCTAACCAACCCCAATTCGTTCATCAATATTATTTTCAATTTTATGATAAAACCTCTAGATATGATAAAAATTCAGGCTACATAGATTCTCCCTAAAACACATACGAGTTTTCTTCTAAAACATATAATTCTTCAATTAAAACATACGTTTTTCATTCCTAGACTAACATGGAAGTAACATTAACTAGAAATCAGCAAGATAGATACTTGCCTGGAATTTTTTTTTCTAATTTGTGGAAGAAAGTGGTGTGCCTGTGTTCCTCATCGCCCGATTTGGCTGTGACGGCGGTGCAAACGACGAAGTTTTTGGACTAGAAATCCTTGGAAAGCTTCTCCACTTCTTCTCCAATGGACGTTCTTTGGTTTTTCTTATGTTAATCCTAGATGACAACCCTTAACATTTGATATTCCTTGGTAAATTCGTGGGTTTAATTACCCAAAAATATGAAATGTCCAAAACACCCTCCCGGGATGCTAATTAGGCCTAAAAATGCCTCGAGGGCCAAACTAAACCCCCGGGTACATTATTTTGACTATCTCGACCCTTCCGAACACATTGGCGCACTCAAAATGACCATACGAGTGACTTATAATTTATTCACTTTTAATAATCATAATTTAGTCCTGACATGACACAGGCGCATCCCGACTTAAATTTTCATAATTGACATTTAATTCATTCGTGATAATTTTTATAAAATCAATCTTATACATTACTTTACTCATTTAGTAATATTCGAAAAAATTTCAGTAATTACTAACTCTCATCACACTAGTAAATAATAAACAATATTTCGAATTAATATTAAATTAATTTATCTCAATTAAATTTAATACATCCCTGAATTTAAAAGCCACAAAATACGGGGTATTACATAAAATTCCTATGTCGTACACCGCGATAATTTTTTTTCATTTGATTATAACTAATACTACAAAATAATTATAATTTCACTCCAATTTAATTATCTTATAATTGCTTGAATAATGAGGTTTTATTTGCAGAGTAAGATAGAGCATAATATGATTCCTAATCTGAAGCATACAATACCCATATAATGATATTCAACTTGTTGCAAAATGATTTTCACCAACATCTTATGTATTCCTTGGTCTCGAACTTAACTCATTCGATACTCTATCAGATTATATAATCCATAGGTTAGGTTAATGGTAGAATTAAAACTTTTTGAATTTTTCAAGGGGTATCACAAACCAGGACATCTCCCAAATGCCAATCCTTATGGAATATGATATCCGACATATCCACATAATAATTTCCTAACATGTGGATATTTAAACTCAATAAAATGAAAATCACCCATAAAAGTCAAATAAATTACGATATGGATACTCCAATCATCATAATCCTTGTGACGAAGAATCTATCCACCCTTTGCAAACATTGTGATATTATGCAAGTCTAATCTAGTCAACATCCATACTTGAATCTCATCCTTACCCCATTCAATACATTCTTGATGTATCGGTACCTCTTTGAACTATCAAATAAGTTTCTGAACCACCAAATAGGCTCCCGTAGTCAAGCTAAACAACTAAGATTTTACTCACAACTTTACCGATGTGATGTCAACTCCTATGTAGATAGTGAATTTTTCAATTAAAGTGTAACTGAAGTTCTGATCTTCTATGATTAGGCCTTACCTAGCTCACCAAAAATCCTACTAAGTTCAATTGACCGACATATATACAATATATTTAAGATAGCTATAAGGCATTCTCACCAACATGATTCTTATTTCAAAATGAACCTGAGACGTCTTTATTAAAAAATAAATGCCATACATGGTTTTAAGAATAAATCCCTAACAAAAATATTGTTCAGTTAAAACGATAATCGAAACCTCATATATTAACGAAAATACCTCATATATGAAGGTAAATCTTTCCCAAAACACGATCCCTTTCTATAGTTATTTTAATATGATACAATATTCCTCAAGTATGCTTACGTTTCTTATCACTCACTTTTCTAAATATATCACACCGCACTTCATACCATCCATTTATGCTTCTCCTATGGCTCCTTAGACTCTCCTACCTATAATGTATTCTATGTAGACTTGGTAGGGAGTCTGTAAGGATCACAGGAAATGGTGCTTTAACGTGTATGTTTTGTCAGTGGAAGTTTTACAAAAATAACCTCCTTTGTTATATCCTATTAATCTACAAAATAATGCTAAGAAATCCCTAAAAGGATATTGGCAAATAGCATGATTCCATACTGTAGGACATTATCTTGTTGCCAAATGGCAGTGGGCTTTTAGAGACTTCACAATATGTTTGTACACTATAATCAATATCGAAACATAATATTACTTTCTCTTAATCAAGCTTCAAACTTTTGATGTTCGTTTGAGGAAAATGTCATCCGACAATGGAACATTGCAGTCCTCTAAATCTCAAGTCAAAACATGTTAAACACCCTCATATTATTGCATGAACCAACTTTGTTATCCTATTTATATTTACACATATGTCAAACACACCAGATACTTTTCTATATTTTTCCTATTTGCACATATGTTAAATGAACATATATGCCTTACTATCTTTTCCATATTCACACATATGTCAAACACACACACACACACACACACACACATACACACACATACTTTGCTATCTTTGACATATTCATACATATGTCAAAACACACACACACACTTTTAAATTTTTGCCATATTTGAACATATATCAAAATATATTTTTCTATCTTTTTCCTATTTGAAAATATGTCAAACACACATATATACTTTGTTATCTTTGCTATATTTTCACATATGTTAAACACACATGATTATATCATAAATAACATGCTTATTACACACACACACACACATAAATATATATATATATACACACACACACACACACACATTTGCAGACCTTCCATCTCTATAATCTAGTCCTCGTACACATCACTCTTATTTCACACATACTTAAACACCCTACATATAGCCCTACAGGGCTAAATCGTATGTTGTCTCTTTTAAGGAAAATACATTCGCAACTATAAACAAATTACATGCATTAATGAGTCCACTAATTGTCTTAATCTTGTACACACTCAATAATCAAGGAATAAAAGACGACATACGTCATGTACACGTGCATGGTATAAGTCCCCACTCTCAAAAGTTAGGGTTCTCATAGTGGCGACTTCCCTGGGGATTAATATTTAAGTAGATTAAGCTCAACTTCATGTGATTATATATTGTTATGATTATCGTACACATGCATTTTTACATATTCATACTGCCTATGTACATACAGAATTTTCACTTTTGACATAATTGCTGTGTTTTGGATTTTATCCTTAGGGTAGTCCTTTAACATAGTTATCATGAAAACCTGTAGGCTAGTCCTAGAATTATATGCTTCTATATTTACATAAGACATAAGTAACATCTTCTTATCGTATAAATTTTCTACAAGAAAAAGAACTAATGTTCCACATTATGCTTGCTCGGGTTTTCACAACATATTTCACACATTTTTCATTGGGAGAAGATACCTAAGGAGTCTTGGTTCACCTATTGGCTATTAACGGTACACTCTGAACCTCTCTGGCTTTTACATTCGGGGATATTAACGTCCCATCATGTACCGACCACCATTATTTTTGAGGTTGGGTAGTATATCAAGGGCCTTTTCATATGAGGGATTTATTTGCCAACACTACAATTACTTATATTAAACTAGTATATGTGTTTGCATTAATCCTTAGGACATAATAACAAATTATTTTTCACAATGGTTATGACATGTCACCATTTCCTACCTCGAGAGAAGATAGTATATTTCCCAAGCTTGATCAGGGGCTACCTAAATTCCAAATTAAAAAGACAAGACGTTCCTTTTAAATACTGTTTTACCTCTTCAAGGTCAGAATTGTCATCATGTGCATCCAAATTAAAATGATTGACCAACTCAGTATGGAGTTATTCACCTCTAACCTTAGGGTAACCATTCTATATTTACACTCTTTATGCCTTTTCCAACTCTTACAGGACCACAAATTCCTAAAAAATAAGGAATACACCTTTCGATCACATATGCGCACCATAAGCCCTTTTTACCCTTAAGACGAGCACGTCCTTGGTTATGTCAGCATGCCATAAGGCTGCGTCTCTCTTTCTCTTTGGATCCTCCAAAGATATTATCCTTTAAAATAATACTCTATGATTAGAAGGAGAACTATTATGTGTAAGAGAGAGAGAGAGAGATAGAGAGAGAGAGAGAGAGAGAGAGAGAGTGTGTGTGTGTATCTTTTTTTAAAACTATATTTCTTCATTTTCTTATCATTTTTACTTCATGTAAGTGAAACATCTATCACATCGACATCATATTCGATAATATTACTTCAACATCATAATCATCAATTAGTATGTCCATACTCACAATATACCTCTTTTTTAACGCTCCTTGGACCTAAATCTAGCATATCACGGTGACGAAGAAGGGCAATTGCAAAGCTCCATCGAGAACCACTTGGCAATAAGAATCAAGCCATATTAACATGTAATTAAAGAACCTCAGAGTTCCTAATCCATGAAAGAATATGTGTTTCCTAGATATCTATGAAACACGATAACAGAAATTCCTGGCGGTAGCACGCACTACATCAAAATGGCCAAAATGTCACCTTTCAGCTGGTCACCCTTGTCAAGGTCATTGACCGTGACAAAAAATACGTGTTTTATGTCACGGTCATTGACCTTGACACGACCGTGACAAGGCTATGACAAATTTACTTGTCACGGTCATTGACCGTGACAATTCTTTAAATAATTGTCAAGGTCAATGACCGTGACACGACCGTGACAATGTTTGCAGCAAAAACCCTTTCCCTCTTCTTTTTTCCCTCTCGTCGTTCCCTCCATCTCTCTCTCTCTCTCTCTCTCTCTCTCTCTCTCTCTCTCTCTCTACTTTCAGGTTTAATTCTCTCTCTCTCTCTTCCATTTATATATATGTTTGTGTGTATATATATGTGTGTATATATGTGCGTGTGTGGGGGGGTGGGGCAGGGTGGGGGGTAGGGGGTTAAAAATGTAAATAAATAAGTAATTTTCTATAAATTTTCAAAAATAATATCCAAAAATGTAAATGTAAATAATATCCAAAAATATTGGATAACAATTTATTTTCATTCAAAATAAATAAGTAATTTTCTACAAATTTCATAAAAAAATGAATGTCGGCTTAATATGTGATTTAAGTGTGAAATAATCGCTATATACTTATACTAATGGAGAAAAAACCCATATATTTAAAGTTTTATAAAATAGGAGTTATAGAAAGAAAAGTGGGGTTTTCATAATCGTACTTTGTCACAATTAATTTATATGCCTCAAAGTTATTTTATCACTCTTAGTTTATATTTGTGATAATACTTTATTAAAGATTTTTATGGGAACTTGTTATACTAGAACTTAGATGAACACTAAGTGATGAAAATAGTCCTTAAAATTGAAAATTAAATAAAGTTTATAAAAGTAAAGATGTTGGTAATACATCAAAGATAAATTAATAAGGACGAAATAACAAAACGTGTTCAAGTGTATAACAAGAAAGAAAATGTGGTATTTAGATTGGGTAAAATTCTTAAAGTAATGTTAAGGGACTAAAAGACCCAAGACAACTGGCCAGTAAGTCACGGACCGAAAAATTTATGACGGGTGATGAAAGCCCGTAAACATGTTGGGGTGGGGGTGGGGGTGGGGTATGATTTATAAAAAGAACAAAACAATAGTAGAAATTCAATACCTGAAATTAACATTGAGATTATTTTAAATAGACAGTCACTATTGTGTGTGTGTTTAAATTGAAAGAAGATATGAGAATTTTATTAAAGATTTTTATGGGATCTTGTTATACTAGAATTTAGATGAACAGTAAGTGATGAAAATAGTCCTTAAAATTGAAAATTAAATAAAGTTTATAAAAGTGAAGATGCTGGTAATACATCAAAGATAAATTAATAAGGACTAAATAACAAAACGTGTTCAAGTGTATAACAAGAAATAAAATGTGGTATTTAGATTGGGTAAAATTCTTAAAGTAATGTTAAGGGACTAAAAGACCCAAGACAACTGGCCAGTAAGTCACGGACCGAAAAATTTATGACGGGTGATGAAAGCCCGTAAACATGTTGGGGTGGGGGTGGGTGGGGGCGGGGTATGATTTATAAAAAGCACAAAATAATAGTAGAAATTCAATACCTGAAATTAACATTGAGATTATTTTAAATAGACAGTCACTACTGTGTGTGGTGTGTGTGCGTGTACGTGTGCGTGCGTGTGGTGGGGTAGGGGGTGTATGAAAGTAAATTAATAATTAATGCTAATTTTTATTTGTAGTAATTGTACTTATTTTCATGTCTTCTTCTAATTTTTTTATCTGTACTAATAACATTTTTTTTACGGAAAATGTATACTTCAGGTATTAAGGCGAGGATGATGATGCTGGTTATGATGATGTCATCTGGGCTCGGTGGTAGCGGAGGCGACGAGGGCTCCTCAACCCCTAGGCTCCCCAAATATGGCAAATTTGGGATTACCATCGAGAACAAGTCGGAGCTATTAGCGAGATCCCTCGAGCTGCTAAAGACGGTCATCGGCCCGGGGTTTATGAGTTGGAAGGAGGTGCCATATGAGCTCAAGTTAGCTGTTTGGGCGGCACTACAGGTAATATATTTATATTTATATTTATATGAATATTTCAATTTCAATTTCAATTTCAATTTCATATTTATATTTATATTTATATTTATTCGCAACTTACATTGTATTTGTTGGACAGGAACAATTCAAATTGGATCCAAAGCTACGCGATCCCGTGTTGGAGCATATTAGGGAGCAACTCAAGTCGTGGAAAAAAAATATGCGGGCACGGTACTTTGGGAAAACACGAGAGTCGATTATCCAATGGCCTGAATCCGTCCCCCCCAAGGAGCCGATCTCATTGGCACAATGGCAGAAGTTCATTGACAATGAGATCGAGGATCGACAATTGGCATCTCGCCAATCGGGGAGGGAAAATCGGGCAAAAAATACATACGTGCACTACTCCGGCTGGACCTCTTACGCCGAGGTGGAGCATAGGATGCAGGTAAGATTTAATTTTTCTATAACTACAGAAATATATTATTCTTCATTATTTTACTTTGCGGGGCCGATACTAATTTTACTTTACTTTATTTTATTTCAGGGGGTAGGGAGTGGGTCAGGGGGTAAGCCACATAGGCTCGATACTTATGTGGCTCTTCGGACGAAGAAGGGGAAGGACAAGGAGGTGTCCCCGAGCGTCGCGGCCACGATTGTAAGTAATCTGACAGTTTAATTTTTGTTAATTACGTTATAATTTTTTAGTTTACTTATTTTACTAATCATGTGCTTTTTGTCATTTCAGGCAAAGCTTAAGGAGGTGCATGAGTCGCAGTCTGATGCCGACAAGGCATCTTTATCCACAGATGCACTCAGCCAAGTGCTTGGCTCTGATCGCAAGGGGAGGACAAGGGGGGTGAGCTCGCGGGTGGCCAAATCTAGGATCATCGGATTGGAGACGAGAGACACCGGGTTGGCTAGAAACAGTGGATTCACACGACGCGAAGCTGTCCCTTTTGGAGGCGACAATCCAAGATATGTACGCATTCATGAAGCGTACGTTGGGCGAAGACCGTAAAGGGAAAGGGAAAGGGAAGGAGAAGGAGGTGGAGGAGGAGGTGCGGGAGGACGAGGCGCAGGATGATGATGATGTGGACCTCGCTACTTCATCACCGACACGTTCGTACTTCGATGATCCACCTCCCTATTTGGCGCCCTTCAACGGACCAATGTCGACACTTGGTTGGCCGAGCGTGTTCATATTGGACGTATTTGATGGCCAGCAGATAGGGCGGGGGTTGAGGGACCCGAATATCGTCTAGGGTGGATTAGTTCATGGACGTGTGCTTCAAGAGATGGAGTCCAGTGTGCTCGTCACGCATGTCATACCCGGGAAGGAGAACTCCCTATTGTGGTTGCGCGAACAATGCGGCACGACGTATATTAGTGGGTGCGTCAATTTGTATGTCGTGTGGCCTACTCACCTCCTCAGTTTTAACAATACACCAGACATGTAGTGACATTGTTTTAAGTTTGAATTGAATTGTTATAAGTTTGAATTGAATTGTTTTAAGTTGGTACATTTGAATTATATCGTGATGCATATTGTCTCTATTTGAATCTATATTTGCATTATCTTTAGTTTTTTTGGATATATGATGTTTGGAACAGGTACAACGTTGCTATAACAGGTACAAATATACTGCTGCGCAGTGGCAGTGGCTATACTGCCCGGTAGATTTTTTTTAAATTCTGCCCAGAATTTTCACGGTCATTGACCGTGACAAGTCCGTGACAAAAAGTTGTCACGGACGTGTCACGTTCAATGACCGTGACAATTTTTTAAAAAAGGGTCACCTTTTTGTCACAGTTTATAATCGTGACAAACGTGTCACGGTTATTGACCGCGACACGACCGTGACACGACCGTGACAAAAAAAGTTGTCTCGCCTCAAAATGTCACGGTCATTGACCTTGACAAGTTGGATTTGTCAGGATCAATGACCTTGACAATAGTGCAGATTTGGTGTAGTGACGATCAATTCAGGATAACATTAGTGCACTTCATCAGCATCAACACAATAGTATAATTAGAAAAACTATAGAAGAACTTTGTATCCACCTTCCAGCCTAAAAAATTCCTTCCATCCTAGAGGCTATTGGTGTCCCTAACACCACCATAACACCCTCCGCACGCCAATCGACCCATACCCTTCCGTCAACACCAGGGAATGAGTCAACACTAGAGGCAAAACCTATAATCGAAAGTCTGCCACTCAATGACGTTGCTAAGCTTAGGAAAGATATTAACACTCTATAACCCAACTTTTGTAACCCCAAATTTGTTGACGACCTCGAAGACATACAACGACTCTCACTATACCCTAAAACTAGGGTTCCATCTAATTTTAAAATACTAGACATAGAGAAATTCACTAGCTTGGGTCCACCTACAATACATTTACGCAACTACATCCGTTCCATGAGAGTGTGAGGGGTAGACGAAAAAGTCAATGCCTAAAATGTTCCAACAAACCCTATCAGGAGGAGCACTCAAATGATTCCTCTATATCCAGGATACTTGCATCCAAACTTGACCCGACATTTTTTGAGAATTTGTCCGCCAATACCAATATAACGACGATCTGGAAATCACTAGCCAATATCTAAAACTTACACGCCAATATCCCTCCTAAGGAGTAGGAACTTTTCTTACCTGATGGAGGAATAAAAATGCATTGATTCATTGATGAACAAATATATCTTTGAGGAAGAAAAAGTCATCATCGTTCAGAAAAACCTCATCCCAATGTATCTAGAACAGTTCCAAAATTAATATACTATTCATGTGGGAACCGATATAGAGTGGAAATCCTTATGGGAAAACCCCCGATCAATTCAACCTATAATCAAGTCCATAAGTACTAAAAATAATGTTTACAAGAATTAATAAGAAAAAAAACGTCTCAGATATATGACAGCACTTACTCCTACGTAGTCACTGCCTTGCGTTCTTCTAATCCGCCTTTGCCCACACTAATAAGTGCTACTCCAGTTCAAGAATCAACTGCATAACCTCCAATGCTTCGATATCCACTGATCTCGATTGTATATGATCAACCCACACGCAATCCAACATGATATATTCACCCAGATGAATCAACATGATTGAATCGTCCTGGAAAGTATAAGATTTATGAAGATTTCTAAATCTAGCGTCTACTTTGATTGCATGGAGTTAACCGCATCTCACGAACTCAAATGATTCCTTTACAACTAATTTAGGGTTTTATAAAACTAGTCTTCCTCACTTGAAAGATGCATTTAAAGGTTTTCAAGTATTTTAGAAATGAAAGAGCCACACTTAAAGATGTATTCCAGGTTTGGAGACCTCACTCAAACTAGGAAAGACATTATTCGAACGAGAGCTTTCAAGCGTGAGTTTTGGATTTTTTTATGAGTGTCTATTTTGTGAGTGTAGTGAGAAATCAACTTCAATCGAGGATGACCTCATTTGAAATTAACTTTGGTTGAGTTCTACTATTTTGAAATAAATCCCTCATTTGAAACCAACTTTTATCCAAAGCGACCTGATTCGAACGAGGTCACTGGTTTTCAGACCATTGTAAAAATTTTAAGAAAATGAGTTCCTTAATTTTAATCAAATGCACATCTTGTCAATTCCTAGGAATAAACTAATGTACAAGGAAATTCCAAACTTTAATAACCTTACCAAATATCTTATACGGAATATTTAAATGTTTCCGCTCCTGTTCAACAATCGTTGACACAGTGTTGTCTCTTTTTCTTTACTTGATGTATCATTATAACTTAATTGAATTGAAATAAATACACTACTACACAAATATTTGTTCTGAAATTAAGCCATAACAAATAAAACTTAGGGAGTGTAAATGATATCCTCACACATCATAAGGATTCAAGTAGCACAACATAGAGGTATATCAAAACTTGAGGTGTTTGGAGATTCTAACCTTATCATCATACAGATCTTGTGACAATGGAAAGTCCGTGAGGACAAAATCCTCCCATTCCATGAGAAACTATAGGAAGTATATGCCAAATTTCAACATTCCCACTCCCACTACCTACCCAAAGGAAGAAACCATTTTGTAGATGCTTAGGACACATTATCTTCCATGCTCAATACTCCCTCATATATGCCTTTGGTCTTGATTTTAGTCCACTAACATGCCGAGCCTTCTCATGTTTACATCCTAACACATGTATCATAAGTAGACCACTTAACATGGTATTATGACATATGGAGCCTTATCAAAGTAGTATAATACCCCACTGAGGCTATTAAGCAAGAAAAAATTTCCATTAGAACGCTCAACACTCAATTTTCCATATGTGGAGGTCAACTCTACAAGCGCAACTTTGATGGGATTCATTTACCGTAACTAAACCACGTATAAACATAAGTTAGCGTTGAAAAGATCTACAGTGGAGAATGAAGCCCCCACATGAGTGGTCACATATTGGCTAAGAAGATCACTTAACAAGGCTATTATTAGCTTACCATAACCCATGATTGTATCCTGAATGCCAAGAGATGTCATAAATGTCAAAAAAATTGCATCTCCGATACTTGACTCCTCATAAAGTTTACGTCACTACTTCTGAAAACGGAAGTGCGTGTGCATATAATTTTAACAAATTCCAAATTCTAATTCTATTAATTTGATCAAGTAAGTACTTACCCCAATTTTAAAATCAACATGGGTTGAAAAAATACTGTGTAAAAATTACTCCAATTTGATATTTCCTAAACATTCATTTATGTGAGAATGCAAATGAAAAAAGCAAACACACAACGCCGTAATGCACGAGGAAAACCCATAATGGGAAAAATATCTGACTTACTCACTGACTCGACTCCCTTTAATCCTGATGCAATCTTCGCTTCCGGAACTTTCTTTACAACAATTGAAGGAATCGACCAACGATAAATATTACAGTCCTCCCGTATCTCGATATCCACTGATCTTTGACTAGATTGTGTTAAGAAGCAACATAGAATCCACCATTTTAAATGAACTTGAGTAATAAAGAGTACACAAGTTTGGGGCTTAAAACATGGGATCACAAACCTATAATATTGTCTTGATTCATGGATATCTAAACCAGGGTGTAAATAGGTAAAAGAGGCAATAAGTTCTTGCTATGTGAAGATAATTTTCAAAACCCTAAAAAAGAAAACCGTCTCAGGCTTTTTTATCCTAAAAATATGAAAAAATGATGACACAAATTTCGAGGTAGGGATCTTATTGGAATGAAAACAAGATATATTTTAAATGAATTTATCTATCTTGTTTGAATAAAACCAACTCATTCGAATGACATACCTAAAATCATTTGCTCGAGCATCAAAAGTGCATCTAATCGTATTTTAAAAAGTGTGGTAATGAGCTCTCATGTGATGATCGTTAGAAGATTGTTCGAATAAAAATGTTAACCTCATTTGAACCAGTAACTAAACTTGTTTGATTGAAATTAACAAACCCGTTAGAATGAAAACACCATCTCGTTTAAAAGACTATAAAAACAAGAAATATTTTCTAATTTTTTTTTTCAAAAAATTCCCCAATACAAAATAAAATAGTAATATTAGAAACCTTATGATCAATGTAATAAAGCATATATACCATTTCGAGATTCAAAGGTTAAAGACAAAATCTCGGCATGAATTTGAAGTCGTTTTACTCTAGCAGCATCATGTCTTAATTGCATAGAGCTAATATTACAAATTGTAAATGTACATTACAAACATGTCAAAATTTGTCCTTACAAATCTCCCCTTTTGGCTATTCCAGAACAAAACCAAAACCAAAACTAGGCCGTTAATATCTAATTTGCTATCCCTAAGCCCCGAAAGGAAAAGGACACAAACAAACACTTGACCAACTCTTTCTGTTGTGAAGCTTTGATGTCGTGAAACTTTGCCTCACTGAAGTATAAATCCGCACACTTAACACACTTTTGAAATGCAAAAAGAATACAAAATATATAACATTATTAGTAGAATTTTTTTTGCCTATGAAAAATCCTCCCCTTAATTTAAACCTCTCCCCCTTTTTGGTTGGGAATAAACAAAGTTGAAAGAGCATAATATGAAACAAATGATCATATTAAAACAATCATAACATGAAATGTGAAGTGAAACGAAAACAACATACAAATCAAAACACAATTATAAATAATCCCAAAGATGAAATAGTGATGAACATGAATTAAATGCATGAAAAGACTCAAACTAAATACCCTATTTATAAACACACATATAACTAGATGTGTATCTAAAATATTTTCCACACTCATGTGACAAGTAATACCCTATATAGTTATTACCACACACGACATACGAAAAAATGTTTTCCACGCTCTTATAACATAGATGTGTGTCTAAAACGACGTGATATAGAGTGTAGGTGTGTGAACTAGAAATAAAAGAAATACGTCCCAAATACTCAAGATAGTACATGAAGTTCGAATCTCATTGTCTTAATTTATCTAACTTAGATTTAGCCTCATGTGACAATTAAACTGAACTCAAATGGACAAATGGAGTAAATGTACACAAGCTAAGAAAATATTGATGATTCTCAAATCAATAGCATTAAACATTAGGGATGTACTAGGAGAAACTTGTGCAAACTCATTAATCTTAAACGTATAACATTGTCAAAATATTAATATTTAACTTTTTTCTCTTTTAGAAGATATTATTTTTGATGATGATCAATATTTAAATTTTGGACTTATGGAGTTGGGGGCCACGAGCATTTGTCGAACGCGCTCAGAGGAAAGTTGCACCGGGATGCAAAGAGTGCTTGTCTCTTGATTCTCCTCTTCCTCCAGGGCTGGGATATCGTTTTGAGGTTAGAATCAATGAATTTCCCCTGGAATTTGTTTGACTCCATGTCCAGTTTGAGTCGCACACCCCTGATTTTAGGCAGAGTCCTAAGTGTTTTTTGTACGATAAGGGGCTTGGTTGATTTTTTCAAAGTTACTAATTTTTTATACAAAAAAAAAAACAAAAGATTTGGGTTAGACCTTTTAGGCTAATCCTAAGGTAGGTCTAAGTCTACGATTGATCTAGAAATTCTTGTTATGTCAGTTTGGGAACTGGGTTATAAGTGGGAAAGCTATTAGGAACCCCATTTTTTATTTATGCTTCCTTAATTATATTCTTATTATCTCTCTTTACATTAATTGATTACATTTTAGTTATTTTTAGAATTGGTTTAGATACCTTAGGTTTAGAATCCCTTAAACGTGAATAGGTTCTTATGTATGAAATGGTATCCGTAAGAGGTGTAGGAACGTCATTTCAACCAGTGCAGGTACATAATGGCACTTATGTACAACTCCATGCTTATGTGTAATGGGTGGCCATTGGTATGCATGTAATTGTGGGATAGAGATCCCCTTTTATGATAGTTTGATATCTCTTTCGAGGTTTGAGGATAGGTCAAAGGGTAATATAAGAGATGGGTGCATCTCTATTGGGCAACATATCGGGAGATATGTTGTCGAGGCTCGTGGACACAAGAAGGAGTTGATGTTGTGCCTACGCACCCAAGGAGACTTGGGATAAAATCCTACGTAGTTTAGTTGTATATGTGTTTGAGCATTTGTATGGGGTGCACAAGAATATCATGACTTTGAGATAGTTTGATATCTCGTTCATGGTATGTATGAAAGTGGGTGTAAGAGATATATGGGTGCATCTTACTGGGGATAATATATCATGAGATATATTATCGAGGACTCGATATTGCGCCTACATACTCGTGTAACCACGAGATCAAAGCCTACGTAGTTTGGCTTTTATATATTCATTTAAACGTTTTATTTGTGTATGTGGGGTGAACAATATTTTGTGGTTTTGAGATAGTTTGATATCTCGTCTTTAATGTGTGAGAAAGGGTGTAAGAGAGGTGAGAGATTATTACAGCTCTGTGGGGGACAATATCTGATGAGATATATTATCGTGGTTCGAGCTCAAGAGAAGGACTCAGTATTGCACCCACAGACTCGTATGGACATAAGATAAAAACCTAAATAGATTGGTTGTGATTAGTATATACATGTTTGCACGCTTGTATGTAAGGATTTATTTAGGAGATCCCTCATTGATATAGTTTGATATCTCATATGGTGTTATTTAGGTGTTAAGATATGGGAGCATCTCTATTGGGACAAGATATCATGAGACATGTTATTGAGGCTTAATTTCACAAGAAGGATCGTTATTGCGCCTGCATACCCAAGATCGAACCATAAGTAGTTCGATTATGAATAGCATATACGTGTTTGCATGCTTGTATGCATGGATATGTATTCTCACTTTGAGATAGTTAAATATCTTGTTTGGTATTATTTAGATGTAATGGATGAAAGTTAAGAGATGGGAGCATCTTTGTGGGGATGACACATCATGAGATATGTTGTCAAGGCTCCAGCTCATGAGAATGAATCAATATTGTGCCTACTTATCGACGAGGACTTGGGATCAAAGGCTACGTAGTTCAAATTTTCATGTGTGTTCAATCATTTAAGTGGGTGCATGGGAGATAACAAATTTAAAATAATTAGATATCTTTTTTGAGTTATAAAGGGGTGAGGGATGGGAGATAAGAGATTAGTGTATCTTTGTGGGGCACAATATATAAAGAGGCATATTATCAAGGCTCAAGCCTACGAGAAGGACTAGGTATTGCACCTACGTAATCATGTGCCCATGAGATCTAAGTCCATGTAGTTTGTGTGTTCACATGATCGAAAGTGGTGTGTGTACAAGTGTAGGTATTGTCTTAAAAGGCTAAAAAGCTATCTTTGGACCAGAGGTTAGCTTCAGTGGAGGTTCGGAATGGGAGTCGGCCTAAAGTCGCCTATAAATACATCCATCTCCTAGCATGCAGTCACTTAATCAAAGGTGTTGTTGAACCCTAAGGCTAGTTTGGAGGTGTATATGGAGAGGGGAAAGTGTATATAGTATTGGAGTGCAATATAAGCCACTGACGGGGATTTAAGTGTCCCTTACTGAAATGGATAAATTCTCGAGGGTATTATAGTCTTTGAATAGATTACTCCGTAATTTGGGCTGGGGATAGATGCATCCCTAAAAAATAATACATTTAGAGACGTATTATGAGGCTTGGGCTTCACGAGTTTGGCTTGGTATAAAGCCTACATACCTAAGGAGACTTGGGGTTAAAGCCAATATAGTTCCACCAAATGGGGTATATTAACATATGTAGGAGACAAGTGTTTGATATGAAAACACATATTCAAGGTGTCGTCGTAGGGATAGGCTTTATTCGTTTGGAAAAACGATGGGAGTAGTAAGATTTCAGACTATGGCTTGGTGCAATATTTCGGAATGATTCGGCTCATGAACACTTTACTCAAAATTATTTTAAAAAGTATGTTTTCATATTTTGTAATGGTCATTGTGGAATTTGATTAGATTTTTTTAAACATATGATCATGTCTAGTCAATTAACAGAAGTGTTGCATTAGAAACTAGGCCTTAAAATATAAACACTGTAAAGTGCATACTTGGTCCCCTAGTAAGGATAAAAGAGATAAATAAGTATGGAAATTTTATCACTATATATATATATATATATATATATATATATATGGGGTATTCGACTTGATATATGGGCAGAGGTTAGCCGAGTTTCCTTACCCTTATAAAGTGAACCGAATGTTTTCTGAGGGACTGTCCCCATTTGAGGTGACTGAGGTGGGAAGATTTCCATTTAGTCGAGAAGATCATTGTTTAGAATCGTTTATAAGTGTCTATGTTCACAAAATTCACGTAGAGGTTTGGCTCTATTTTTATTTCGGAGGCCACTTTTTAGAAGTCGAACTACTTTTTAGACCGAAGTTACTTTTCGAAAGTACAAACTTTTTCAGGGGAAAGCAACTTCTACGAAGTAAGAACTTCTTCAGAACGTCAGAATAAGCCTGAGCATCTCAGGTTTTCAAGGGAGAAGAAAGTGAGAAAACCGTATCGAAGTCGGGTTCGGGTGCCCCTTTCAAGGTTAGTGGGGACTTCCTTTTATAGGGGTCTGGGTCAGGCCTTCTACTGAATGACATAAGGTCTTGGATCGTAGATTTTGGATAGGGGCACATGTATTATTCAGAAGATACTCGATAATATTTTGTAAGCAATACCTGTGGAGGGGAATTATTGATTGGTAGAACAATCTTAGGGCGTTTTGTCGATCCGCAGAAGGTTAGAGGGTTTATTTTTGGGTCTTTTATGCAATTTATTAATTTTATAAATTAACCGCGATAAGTTTTGTTTTGTGGAGTTTTGGTCCTTCTAGTTTCCCTTTCTAATAGTTCTATCTCCAGAACTTTGGTGAGACCGGGTTTATGGTATTTTATCGGGTGGGATAAAACTGCCACAATTACGGTGTCCACAAAGGCGGTCTACTAAGAGTCTGCATGGGCGGACACTCTTCATCAAAATTGAAATTTCTAAAATGGGTTTCCCATTTTGGGGAATCATGGGGGTCGAAAATGTGATGGATAGGAAACCCTGGGGTTAAAAGTGAGATTTTTGGAAATGAAGGGTGGATTTGACTGATTGACTGAAGGATGGTTGGGCCAGTATGGGGGTTCAGACAAATAAAAAAAGTTATGGTGACTTTTAATCGAGCAGTTAAAGGACTCGGAGTTCAAAACCTATTTAATACAACCTTGAGTTTCCTTTTTGGAAAGGTACTCTTACTCCTTTTTAGTGATGCTAGTTCCCGAACCGAAACAACCACTTTCTCTAGATATTTGTTGTGTACGTATTTCTTGTTGTCTTATATCGTTTGTGTCTATCTTAAACATATGAAGAGGTTAAATTTTTGGGATGCAAGTCATCTCGTTCTTGTTATCGTTGTCGGGTAGTCTCTCAGCAGGGACGAGAGTGTCTACTTCAGTACTGATTATCCTCATAGTGGCGCAGGATGCCACTTCTCCCTCTTTGGGTTCCGGGATTCCATATTCATTGGTGCCTTAGGCCGGTCATTGAATACTTCCAATATTACAGTCCTATTTCACAGTGGTCCTTCATGAGGAGGACTAATCCATACATATTCATCAACATGGCTCCGATTTTGGAATGTTGGCACTATTTTGGACCCCACCTTTTTTATGAAAGACATAAGTTTTTAATTATTCTTGTTTTTTGGTACGTATTTATTGATCCAATTAAATTTTGACTGAGTTTTACATTTTTACTAACTTTTAGTAGGTACTGGTTGACGCTTCCCACCCATGGGAGATGGTGACACAATGGTCATCGACACATTTAGATTTATGTCAGTTGATTGTGGAGGTTTTGAGAGATGTTGATACTCACTATCTAAATTGTCAATAGGTCGTCCCGATTTTGGGTGGTTTGACATATCCAACAGGAGTGTTCGCATTGGGTGTGAGGGATAGGGTGTTGAGTTTGGGGACCCTAGATGAGAGTCGTGTCAATGTTTGTCCTGGAAAGAGGCCTCGTGCCTGATAGTATGGTGGAATAATATTTTTGGGTGATCTTTCGGGTGGTATTTACTGTAACCTCCCCAAAAGACGTGTTCTTGTGTTTTTATTGTTAAGTGAGGACCCTGTTAATACTTATGTAACTTATTCCATTGGGGGAATATGAAAAATCCTCAATATACTTTTTGATGTGTATGGGAATTTTCATCGTAAATCATGTTTATGAGTAATACCGCTCTAGTTTTTAGTGAAGAATGGTTCGTTCTTTGTGTTTTCCTTTAATTCTCAATATTCCATGCATCCGAATAAAGGATAATGTATATATGGACGAAATGAGCCAAAGATATTTTTATTATACTGGTGATGACATATGTATATGTAGGTAATAATAATAATAAAAGAAAAGGGACACATAAAAAAGCAAAAGGCAGTCTACGCTCTTTTACTAAAATAGGGTAACACAAAATAAGACACACACACACACACATACATACATACATACATACATACATATATATATATATATATATATATATATATATATATATATATATATATATATATATATATATATATATATATATATATATATATATATATATATATATATATATAGGGTGGGCAGAGAAAGTGCCCCGTCCTTTTGAGACTTTTCTTTTTAAAGAGAGACAATTTCATCTAATGATGAGCCCCTTGTCTATACTGATGTCAGGGTGGTGAGGGAAGGAAGTTTCCCTTTATTTTGCTTGATGATATGGTAAGAGGATTTTAACATTACATTGGAATCGAAGTGCCGTCCCTTGTCCCAGATAAAGTGCCATTTTGTGAGGAGACTTTAGTGAGTCTGTCTATTGGTGATTCATCCCAGGATGTGGGGTGAATTTGAGGGGATTGTGTTTAGTGTTTGTTTTCTTGGGAATAATTGTATATAAGTAGTGTATTTTCCCTTTCTGGCTTCTTGTGAATGTGTATTTCATATCATTAGACTTTATGTGACGTGTTTACAGAAGGATGACCCTGCGGTGTCGTAAAATTACCTTATAGCACTTAATTTATTACATGGTGCCTAGTTTATTTAGTGAGAGTGCAAGATTGTTCAATGTATTAAACTTATTTAATTAGATGTCAAACCCATAAAAAATTCCAATTTTATTAAACCCTAAACATGCAACTATGTGATTCAAATCAAACATGTAGAGAAAATAGAATTTTAAGATAAATCCCCGCGGGGAAAAACCTTTTATTTCATTAAAGTTTGAAAATCGCAACTTATAACTCAATACATAAATACATCAATGAATTCCCACGAGAACGCACAAAGACAAAAACCTTCAACCAGTAATGATTCCCTCGAGAACCACACGAGCCTCAGTCCTTCTCCTTCAGCAATGAATACCTTCGAGTATCATAAGATTAGCAGTGAAGAAAGCTCTCCACAAGAATAACTTCAATATAGAAGTTTTTGGGTTCCAAAGATGATTCATAAAAGTATTTGTGACAGATTGTGTGAATCAAAAAGTGGTTTTCCCTAATTAAAAAGTGAAGATTATTTGCATCAGGTCCACAATTTTTGTAAATCAAATGTCTTAACAAATTTATCCATGAAAGCATGTATTTATAGGTGAGCACAAATTTTAAGGCGGCAGAAAGTCGTTTGAATGAGATCATCAGGTCATTCGAATGAGATGTGTATCTCGTTAAAAGTGATTATCTAATGACCCATTAAACGAAATTGAAAAACTAAAACAGTACGCTTTCGCTTGAACTATATTAGAATTAATCCAAGAAACGATGTATCAAATGACATCAGCAAGTCGTTCTAACAAGATGTAAATATCGTTTGAATGAGAGTGATAAAAATAAAAGATATTTTAAGTTTGTAAAAATTATTTCGAAAAATGCCTCGTTTTGATAAAAACAGTTTAGAGAAATATCCCAATACTTAGTAAAATATCTACGAAACACAAAACTAAATCCATACTAATATTACGTCAAGTCGTAGATCATGTTAAAAAATCTTGATATTTGGATCTGTCTACTTGAACTTGTGAATTTCTTTTGCCTTGATACACCATACTCAATGTAAAATAGAATCTATGGACAAGTCCTAAATGCTAAGGGAAATGGTGGAAAATTTTACCCTACATTTAGATCGTGAAGTTTATTTTCTTGTGAGGGAACAGTGACCATAAGTCCTATAACATGGGGTCTTTTGGTGTTTATTTAGTTCGGGACCAAAGTGATATCTCGATTTTCCTACGTAGCTTCGATTAAAGGACAATTGGGTATTTTTATTTAATGTCTGAGATAAAAATATAATGTGAATCAAGTCTACATGTTTCTCTCGAAACGAAAAAAATATTGGGGGCTTAAAGCGTTCTAGTTAACTTGAAGCGAAATATCAGTGGCTCAAGTGGCCTTTTTGATCTAGGTCTAATGTGTATGGTCTTGCATAGTCTTCCCTTCCCACCATAACTAATTGTTTTGGATTTAAAATTGGTCTTATCATTCTTGTCATTGGAGGGACTTAGGAAAGAATTTCTTTAATCAGTCGAAATTGAAGGGTTGGGAAAATGTGTCTCCGTTGAGATCATCTAAGGTTTCCGTCCCATCAGAGTTTTTTTTATGATAAGGTAGGGTCCTCCTCCGTTAGGTGAAAATTTACCTCCGAGAGTCCGGGAAGGTTTGAAATTTTCTTTCAAGACAAAGAAGCCCTTTGGGATGTTTCTCTTCTTGACTTTTTTATTGAATGCTTAGGGAATGAATTCCTAATAATCCTAATTGTGATAAGAAGTTTTCAGTCTCCTCTCGTCGAGGAAAGAGAGTTCATCATAACATTCATGGTCCTAGTCGGTTTCGACCACTTGGATTTCGATCATGACCCGTAATGACAATATCTCAAGTTCTATGTGGAGGACTACCTCCATGCCATAAACTAAAGAGTAAGGGTTCCTCTATGGAGTTTCACTCTATTGTGTGGATGTATGGGAGTTTATCTGACCAGTTATTATAAGTCCCAATCATCTTGCTAATCATGTTTTTGACATTCTTTTTAGCGTCTTCATGAAATAGGTTTAAAAAAACTTTCTCAAAGTGGGACCCATTGTATGATACTATCTCATGGGGTATGTCAAACAACAGAATGATATTTTACCGTATGAATTTTTCCATTTTTATAGCGTTTAGTACCGTGTAAGATTCGTCCTCGACTCATTTAGTGAAATGGTCGATTATAACTAGGATGAATTCATTCTTAGTGGAGGCCTTAGGTTTTACCTTCCCTATGATGTCTATCCCCCACGTGGAGAAAGTCCAGGGTAATGTCATGTATAGGGTTATTGGGGAGGTGGATTCTACTATAGGGTATATAATTGACATTTGAGGCACCTTCTGACGTAGTCCATGCAATCTTTTGGCATGTTATCCAATAGTATGATTGTCTGAGGATTTTCCTGGAGAGGTGTTCCCATTCATGTGCGGGCCACATTTGATGCTATAGATTTTGTCCATGATTTCTAGAGTTTCTTCTGCGGTGATGCACCATAAGTGTATTCTGTCAAACCATATTTTGTAAAGTTTCCCCCCATAGATAACAAATTCGTCTACCAATTGTCTTAGGATGGACCGGTTACTTGAAGTAGTGGTTCTTTTTGAGCAAGTTCCAAATATCGTAGAACAAATCGTGGGTCCCACTATTATTTTTAAATGACATCGACCTCAAATAAATAGGAATGGGTTCTTTGATTGGCTATAGTAAAAGTGATTTCCATAGTTTGTTATGGAATTTACTTTATGGAGGTTAATGTGGCAAGTGTGTTTGCGAATTTTTTTTAACCTTTGCAAAGAAGTAGAATTCGAGATGGTCAAATCGCGAAGATACCTCTTCTAAGTAGGCTTGGTAGGACTGCAGCTTGTCGTACTGAATTTTCCATTTACCTAGTATTTGATTGATGACTAGGTTGAAATCCCCACAGGCTTTTAGTCCGTTGATCCCCATTTCCAAGGCAATTTTAAGATTTGTAATGCAAGCTTTATACTTAGCCATTTTGTCGATTCATTCGTATGCACGTTTGATAGTCGTAAGGAGTTTCCATGAGTCAGGATATATCATAAGAATTCATATGTCGAATCCCCTTATATTGGAGGCCCCGTCAAAGTAGAGTTACCAACTTTCTCTATCCGTTAGGGCAAAGAGATCCTCGTCGGGGAATTATGATTTATTTTATTCTTCCTCTTCTATCAATGGTTATCCTGCGAGAAGGTCAGAAATAGATCACCCTTTAGGGGCTTTTTGTGTGACAAACATGATCTCGAACTCAAATAACATTAATATCCATTTGGCCATTCAATAAGGGAGAGATAATTTCTCGCATAAGTATTTTAGGGGATCCATTTTAGAGATGAGTGGTATGCTGAAGGACATCATGTAATATCGTAGTTTGCGACTGATCCATATGAGAATACATAAGCCTTTTCCAAGGCGGTGAGTCAGAGATCCTATAAGACTAAAATTTTTCTGACATAGTATATAGCACATTCCTTTCAATAAATCACTATGTATTAGGACAACATGGATCCGATAGTCGTGTCAGTTATGATCATGTAGAGTAGGAAAGGTTGTTCTAATTGGGGAGGTACTCACACCGGTGGGCGAGTGAGGTAAGCTGGTATTTCTCGAATGCTTCTTGTTATTGAACGTTCCATTTTTTGGCTGAGTATTTCTTAAGTATTTTGAATTTGGTAAGATAGGTGATGAACCGACTTATGAACGAAATTTTTCCTAGGAACCCTCTAACCTCCTTTTTTATTTTAGGTGCTGGAATTTCTCGTATGGCTTTGACCTTGGCAGGGTCTACCTCGATTTTTACCTTTTGGAAAATGAAGCCGAGAACTTTTCCTTTAGTAAATCCAAAGACACATATTTATGAATTTAGCCTCATTTTGAAGAGGCATAGCCTTTGGAAGAATTTTAAAAATATCGAGACGTGTCTGAGGCATAAACTTGTACGATGTTGGCTAGCCAAGTGGGATAGTCGATTACTCAAATGAAGTATATACTGAGTTGTTTCTCTACTTCGTCCTTTAGTTTCAATGATCATTGGGCTATCAATTTAGGGTGTTATTATTTTATTAGTTTTATATCAAAGAGAGTGGGTATCTTAAGCATGACGATTGTTGGGTCGATACCGGGAATATGTGCGTAAGACCAAGAGAATATATCCACAAAGGTGGCGAGGAGACTTGTGAGCGCCTTTTGTTCGTTATTGCCCAAGGAGGACCCTATTTGTAATTCTTTAGGGTTTTGGGGAGTTCCCAAGTTTATAATTATTATGTCATCCTCATTAGTCAACATACATATATTTTAATTTTGATCAAGTTTTAATAGCTGTTTTAAATATTTTAAGTCCGCAAAGTTATCATTATTAGGTGTAGTTATAATCTGTCACTTGATTCATAATCATCACATACAACACACATAGGCAATTATTGAAAATCACTATTTATTATGCCATCAGATGGAGGCAGGACATCATTGATAATATCAGAAATGGCTGATTTATAGAGGGAGACATTAGGAGAGGGTATAATGGGGGACTCTTTCGATAGCATAACAGACTCAAAAGGCCTCTAAATAACAGGTGCCAAGGTGAATTTGACAAAAGTCCAATTATTGAGTGTTGTAGCTCCCGCAATGTTGGTGATTACGTGGGTTGGATTCTATTGGGGGACCTTTGGGATGGTCCGTGGGGGCTCTGTAACCTTGGCTCAGACAGCAAACTGGGACATGTGGCGTTCCTTGAGTCGAACTATTTCTTCCTTAGAGTTTGCAGTGGGATTCTTTGATGGGATGACCATTGGGTCAGTGTAGGGGAATGACTTGGAGAGGGTTTATAATTAGAGCTGGTGGATTTCTTTACTCCATTGATAGTCCCCAAAGGGATGGAAGGTTATATCCTGAGGCTAGATTAAAGGCGAGGTTTCAGTGGGCAGGGTTTTCAATTCTGGTACTCGGAGGTAGATATTAAGTTTAGCGATGATGACTAATTGTCCTTTTTCAATAGTAATACCTCGGATGGCTAAGGCAGTGTACCAGACGTGGAGGCATTCCATGAGGGTTAACTTTGAGGTTCCTGTGGTTACCTCGATTTGTCACTACGGGCCCAGACAAGTAGCCCAGTAGAAACGACCCAAAGTCTAGGAACCTTGCGTCTCAACCAAAATTAATTACGACTTAGTCTATTCCTAAAATCTCACAAGGAGATATTCTAGGAATAATGGACGGACGTGGTGAAGTCCAACATCCCCACTCCTGGAAAACAGATATGTATATAACAAACCCTAGGCCTGGGGCAAGAGGCACACATTGTATTTTTTGTAAAACACTCCCCGAAGTATAGAGAAATAATATGCAGAGCACTACCGTGGATGTAGGCATTCTTGCTGAATCACGTACATACTGTGCTGTGTGATTGGCATTCATTACACTCTTTATTTGCTTTGGTGATTGTCTTTTCTTGTGAACTTGGAAATTTCCTCCCCATACTGAGGGGTCGAGGTCTGACATGTTCATGGTCCCCTTTTATGGGTAGGAGTTCATAGGTAGGCTTAATTTTTGCTCTGCTCTTCGATATTATTATTAATATATGATTTCTCTGACATTCTTCTCTCTTTCTTTTCAGCGAGGACAAAGAACTTGGAGCCTGTTATCAGCGAGGTTCGAGCTGCTGAGTTGGTCAACGCCTGGAATATCAGGGATCTCTTGGCTGACGGTGACCATCCTCGATCAGCGGCTCTCCTCTTGGAGTACAAGAATGTCGGGTCTAGTTTTATTATGTGACATATAGATAGCATCCCTGAGCTAGACATCATTGAAGAGGTCGCTACAGATCCTATCCAATTGGATGAGGAAGAGAGCATCTCTGGTGAGGGTAGCGAAGGTGATAATGGGAACGGTGCTGAAGGTGGTTCCAGTGAGGAGAGCTCTAGTGGTGAAGGATCTTCCAGCTCGAAAGAGGCTTCAGAAGATTGAGCATCTTCCAGTGAATTGAGTAGTTCCAGTGAGGAAGATATGGCTCCTCCTAGGAATAATATGATCAGGGATGATGTTGTGTTTCTCTCTAGGCGATTGATGAAGAAGAAATCCGGCAGTGTAGAAGTTACCACTGGTTCTCAGCCTGCTTCCATCGAGTAGGAAAAGAAGAGGAGGGAGTGATAAGCACCCAAAACTGTACAAATTATACCCCGAATAGATCTACTTTAGTTGCTAATTCTCGACAATTCGGGTCTTATGCGCTTAAATATTTATCATGCAGGCGTAACTGTAGTTGCGGTGCTAAAAGCTACATTTTGAGGCCAATTGCAGTTAAAAAGGAGCTAAATACCCAATTCCCTGACCCTAACCTAGCCCATCCTAGCCTTAGCCTGTCCCGAAGCCCGTGTGTGTTAGTTTGTCCCCTTTTATTATTTTTTTTTAGATTTTTAGTTTGAGTCATTTCTATTTTTAGGATTTATTTTAGATTTATTTAGTATTTTATAGGTTTCATTTTCTATTTTTCTATTTTATATTTTATTTAGTATAATTTTATTTTGATTTTTATTCTATTAGTTTTTAGTTTTTAGTTTTAATTTTAATTTTATTTTCTTAGGATTAGTTTTTTTTTTAGGAATTTAGTTTTATTAGATTTTACCTTTTTTTAGAACTTTAGTTTTTAAGTTTAATAGATTTACATTTTTATTTTTATTTCATTTTTTTTAGTTTTTTTTATTATTATTGAGTCTTTATTTTATTTTTAGAATAGAAATTTAATTTTTAGATTTTTTATAGTTTTATTTTATTAGTTAGTTTTAGTGTTATTTTTAGGGGTTCAAATTAAACACACACATTACCCCCATACAATCTTCAACACACCTAACTAACACCCTCATCCCCACCATACACCATACACACTCACACACCCTAACACCTACACCATCATCTTCTCCAACTCACCCAACACTTCTCTCTCCTACATCTCCATAACCTCTCACCACCATTAAAACACAATCACAAAAAAAAAACCCATTACCCTCTCCTCTCTTACTCCCAAACCGAACCAGAGCTGCCAATCTCCGGCGCTCTACCCCGGAGCTCCGATATACCCACCCCCTTCCGACCATACTCCGGCGAACCACAACCGGACCTGTTGCTCCCTACCGCAGCCACCCAACCCCTTGCCGCCGCGGCAGCCCCCTCTCATCACTCACCTTGCGCCTCGATTACCCACCATCTCCGGTCGCAACCCCTTAGCCGACCAGCCCACTTCCAGCGCCGGAACCCCATACACCCGCTGCCACCGGTGACCCCACTCCGATCCCGTATCGGCGACTCTCTCGACATCAACCAACCAGACTGACCCAACTCCGGTCGGATCCACCGGCGTCCCGTCCTTTCCCTTTCCGGCGGACCACCTCAACCACCGCCATGCCCATCTCTCCACTCCGGATCCGAGACCCGACCCAAATACCATGAAACCCAACCAAACCCATTTCCCAACTTGAACCCACTTCCACCCAAGCCTTTCCACGATTTCTCTTACTGCCAATAACAAACCGAATAAAACAAAAACCAAAGTCAAAAGCCAATACACATAATTAACCCCACATGCCATTAAACCCATTTAACCTATTTACCCAATTACCCCCCAACTACCTACTTAACCTAACTTCCCATTACACCCTTATACCAAATCCGATCTTATTCCCAAAATCCCCTCATCACTCACCATCCACATGCTCACTCAAAATACACATGCACCTCTAGCCAATTGCCAATTTACCCCTTTGCTCCATGTGCCTAATATATAAGAAGAGCATGCTCTTTCCAAGGGGATCATCAACTAGAAGGAAACGAAGCTTGTAGAGAGAAAATTCTAGAGAGAGAGATATTTTAGTTTAGAAAATAAATTAGGTAGAATATTTTTGTAAATAATTTTGTTTTTATCTTTTTAGATATTTGTGAGAAATTAATTGTTGAGTGCTTCAAATGAGTGTTTGTATGTAATTGAATATGGTGGAAAGCTCACTTTGAATGGATGTTGCTCACTTTTAATGGAGGATTGGAGTTCAACTTAATCAAAGAGATTTGGTTTGATTGTTCTCTTCCCTTCTTTTATTATTTTATGCCTTTGAATATTAATTTGTCATGTTTCATATCATGTTAGGCTAAAACCCCTTTCAAGGGGTGGGATGAAACCCTTATTTGATATTATTTTAGTTTAATTAGTTTGCTTACTTGAAATTTCCCTTTGAATGTTAATTTTGATCCCTCACCCTTAGATTTACGCCTCGAGAGAGGATAAATGATTTTCGAGAGAAAATCGAAATTCTAGTGATAATACCCATTTTAGATTCGAACTAGAGATATGGGTTTCTTAAGTGGGGTATTATCATTTGAATTTCAACTCTAAATCTATTTTCTAAGATTGACATAAATTCTAATTGATCGATCCTAGCGGGTGATTAATTAAAAGGAGTGTAGATATAATTTTCTAGAGTTGTGGGGTGTTAATTTTAACTTTCTAAAAGATTACTATTCTAATTACACTTGCAACGAGAGTTGGTTTGTAATTTTAATATTAATTTGGGAGAATTCAAATAATTAGATTAATTAATTAGAATAACTAAATTTTGTGGTGTAATCCCACTCCTTGATTGTTCTCACAATTATTTACCTCACTTCATCTTTTATTTTAGTGTTAGACCTTATTTTTCATTTTAGTCACTTTCTAGTTAGTTATTATCATTTTACATTTAGTTTATTTTAGTTTAGATCTCACCTCACCCTTTTGTTTTAATATTGAGAAAGCTAAAAAAAATTAGAAAATTGAAAAAGCACAAAAAGAAAATAAAAAGTGAATTACAATTGAATTTGTTCCATGTGTTTTACTCCCTAGAAAGTGGATTGATACCCTTACTTACCTCTACACTTGAGTTTATTATTATTTGTAGGTATTTGAGGTTTTGACTAACTTGGCTTTCAACAACAACGATACACACGCAAAAGCTCGTTATCAAATGGCGCCGTTGCCATTCTTGGGATTGTGAAGCTCGGAGCGGATTTCATATTGTAGTTCATTTATTTTTTGCACTTTATTATTTTTTTTTGTAACTTTTTTTATATTTTTAGAAGGATTGTATTAGGACTTTTTATTATCTTGGCTTGTATTGCGGTGCATAGGACACCATTTATTTTTCATTTAAATTTGTAATAATTGAAGCCAAGCGTGATAGGGAAACCGGACAAGGTAGAGAGAGGGCGTCCATTGGCGAGGATTTAGAAGCCTCTCTACCTTGGGTCGGTAGGACTCCCGGGGACGACTGAGATAGGCGTTATCTCCCCCCGGTCGACTCAAAATTTTCGGCACCCCACGGCCTAAAAACCGTGGGAGGTACATTTCTTACACTCTCGCGCCTCTCCTGTTAGCGAGTCAATTCTTTTGTGTGCTCTTGTGTGCTCTTATTTGATTTTATTCTCACATTTATTTTCGAATGGTGTGATGAATTAATTGACTAAGACCTACACCCGGTCACTCACGAGAAGGGATTTCATCACCCGACTCACTCGCTTACCATTGTGTGCTACCCTAGCCATCACTAAATTTAAAATCAATCAACTAGGTAGCCCACTAGGAAAACATGTTGCAAAGGTGATCACTCAGATAATTTCGTGATTTTTATCGCCCGCGGACTTAATTAAAATTTGACTACCCTCTCACTAAATTTGAAGATAAAAATTGGCTATGTGCTAGTTAGGACATTTTCTTGACTTGTGTGTGTCCAATTCCATTTTCGGTACTCGGTTTTAGTTGGTTCGTGCAAATTCAAGAGTCCATATTTTCCCCACCTTTTCTTCCAAAAAAAAAAAAAATTCCAAAAATATTTTTCTTCCTTTATTTTTTATAAAAAATCCAAAAATATTTTTCTTTCTTTAATTTTTAGAAAATTCCAAAAATATTTTATTTCTTTCCTTTTTAGAAAAAATCCAAAAAATCCAAAAAATATTTTCCCCCTCATGGCCGAAGAACGTCCTTTAAGGGACTACTTTGGTCATTTTCCATTGACACGTGACACGTGTGAGAGTAATCCCGAGCGATCTCTTTATGATATTCTTCATGATTTCACCTCTCTCACGAGTACCGTTGGTACTCTTGACCCATCCATGCAAGCACCACCTATTCCATCACCCTCGGTGTCAAGTGTCACCGTGCCTCCTCCTTTGTTGTTCACCCACTGTTCTAATGCCGATCACATGTCCCATGTGTGTCCATACTTGTCATATCCATACAAACCCATCATGGAACATGTGTATCCATATGAAACTGTTTCGGAACCCACCTCGGCCTACTACCCTGCTATACCTAATCCCGAGTTGTGTGAGTCCCCGAGCTATTCGTGGAGGCCTGATCACCCTTCCACGCAATATGTATCCCAACCAGATGTTGTGGATCCTCACACGTTCCAACAATCGTCATGGCAACCTTATGCACCCAGTCACGATCAGTCCCCTCACTATGCACCCCATGCGCATCAACCATTTGTCCATCACGAAAGCGGTCCTTTCGTGTATGATGCACTTGGCCCCATCCCACACACTTCATATGAGTATTCTCCATACACTCCTGATTATAGCGTGTTGTGTCCACCTCAACCACCGCCATCACCCATCATTCCACCAACACCTTCATCCACCTCCACTCTCGAAACCCTCTTGCAAAAGTTCATACTTGAGCAAGAGCAAGCAATTCAAACTCAGGTTCTCCACAGGCTTGAACAACGTTTAAATGAATTGGTGTGTGCGCGAGAGTCGGATATTCCCATGGCCCCACCCATCGTTGCTACCAAGTGTGACGATGATGTGTCCCCTTGTGACACGAATTTTGAGTGTGACCAACCCTACCACCCCGAGAATCTCGAAGTTGAGACCATTCCATGGTCCGGGTCCCAAGTCGACAATTGTGTTGACTTACCTTTTATTAGTGAGCCTGATCCAACCCCACCATATCCATATGAACCCATCATTACGGTTCACACTCCCGAGATATCCAAAAATATGCCCGAGCTTTTACCTTATGCCCAAATTGCCTATGTCTCTGACATGACCATATCTTTTAGGTTAGCTCCGGCTACGAGTGCTCACCATTTTCCCAAGATAGATTCCATGCTAGCTCCTAACTATCCGGATATGGATGATGTCCCACCATGCATGGCTCATTCTGAGCCTCATATTTCTAGTGATTCCTCTATCTCTGAGATTGGTGCCTCGTCTTACCCACCCACCCCATTTACCGATGCTACTATTATGGAGAAGTTGATCACTCCATCTTTAGAAACCACACTCCCTTGTGAGTATTCCTTTACTCCTCCCAATGAGTGTGTGTCTCCCATGCTTGAGTTGGATCATCTTCCTCCACCATTTATCCCACCCGATACACCATTTGTCCCACCCGACCCACCCATTGTTCCTTCCACCCCACCAACTGGTTTGGATCTCGATTTTGCACATTTCCAGTTTCCATCTACATTTTTAGATCCTCACCTAAAACCATCCACCATCTATGAGAGTATTTTTGGTGCTACTCTCCACCGTGACACCAAGCTTGTTCCTCCATGCATACCACTTCCTTGTGGTATTGACTTTTCCCATCGACAGCTCCCTGGTGTGTCACGGCGCGACCATTACCATCGCCCATTCGTAGAATGGTCGTGTGATTTTTATGAGCCTCACCCCATTCCTATGTCCAAACCATATTTCCTCCCTCACCAACTTGAGCACCATGCTTATAGGGCCCTCGTTGCCCTCACATTTACGCTCAACAAGGCCCGTGATCGATACCTATTCACCCTCACCTTAGCCCTTTTTCCCACCCGCCCTTGGTCCACCGATACTTTGCATCGCGTGATGCATTTTTCTATACAAGTGCATTGACCCGTTTTAGCCTCAATCCAACAAGACTGACGCTTCAGTCTTGTTTGGGGGTGATTCTCATCACCCGATTTTTCTGCTGCCCTGCACTTTCATAGATCCTATCTTTAGGGTGAGAATGGTTTGGTCTGGCTGAAGACATTAAACTTAGCGCTACCGGGAGGCAGCCCGTTGTTTCTTGTACTAGTCTCATCCTGTTTGGGGGTGGTGTTTCACATCACCCTATGCTTTATCATTCTTGTAGACTTGTACATTTTTTTTATCACTTCTTATTCAGGTTTAATCTTGGCTTTATCTGTCCACTTCATTAGCGGTTCATTCTGGTAATCTCTTTCCTACCTTATGCTCTCATTTTAAAAATCATTTTACTTAACATCGAGGACGATGTTCCTTTTTGTTTGGGGGTGGGGAATTTTATCAAAATCGTGCCTCTTTTGAAATTTTTTGATTTTTGAACCTGATTTTTAAAATTTCGCGCAGTTTCTTTCATCTCACTCATTGATGTGAATTTTCAATCATCCATCTTTCAAAAGTCTAGGAATCAAGCTAGAGAATTTTTTTTCTAAATAGCTTATGTAATACATAACAAGGCACTTTGCACTATGAATTCCTAGACTCAACAAAAATTTGCGCACTTATCATGTCAATACGGTTTAGAGTTGAAGAGTACTACAATTCTATAGAGAACCTTAAGGATCACTAGTAGAGACTTTAGCCCGTGAGATTTGTGCCTTTCACCCTTTTAGAGTGTTTTACGCAATCTCCGAGTCACAAGTTGATTCAACTTCGTTTGGGTCCGCACTTTAAATTGTTGTATGATCTCATTATTCTTCGTTTTTTGGCTTGATCACTGAGAATGACATCACTTTCGAGTTGTAAGAAACGCGTGTCTTGATATTTGCCCCGATCACTAGGATTTTCATCCATACACCTACCACTTTCCCCCATATCATATTTCCATTCACTTCACCCATTATATTCCCATGTTCTTCCAAATTCCCACATATTTCCCCACACACCCACCTATCACCTCCATTTATATCATCCATCATCATTTCAAATAAAAGAGTGTTGATTCCAAACGTAAATGTCTTCAGTGTTAGTTTGAAAAGTGAGAGAAAAAGAAAAAAAAGAAAAAAAAAAGAGAGAAACATAAAAATAGCAAAAATAGAAGAAAAGAAAAAAGAAAAAGAAAAGAAAAATCGAAAAAAAAGAGAGAAAAGAAAAGAAAAAGAGAGTTTGTAGTTAGTTGTAAAATAAAGACATTTTTTATCCTAAAGTGTATACACTCTTCTTTCGCATCCATTTTTCATCCATTTCACATCGCATATCCACCATCCATCCATCCATCATATCATCATCTCATCCTATCATACCACACCTTATACCATTCTTCCCATTTCATTTACCCCCTCACCCATATACATACATATTCCCCTTAGTGTTCGGGCGAATGAAAGTCAACGTGGTGAATAACTCGACGTTCTCACTATAGTGATTAGCATTTCTTTCATGAGATCATTTTCTTTCTTATTGTTCGTTCTTTCTTATACGTGTGTGAGACGTTTGAACTTGATTACATTTACTCACCTCCTCACACACAAGAGCGATACACTGACCCATATCTCGAGAGTTCGTTTGAGAGTGATATATCCGTGAGATTTGAAGTTGAAGCGTTGATTCCGACAAGGCAATCTAGGAATTACTCTTGTGATACTCGACCCGTTTTGACTGATTCACACTACACACGTTGAGTTCTAGGAAGGATGTGCCTTGAGTATTTACTTAGCTTAAACTTTTTACACATTCTAGCTTGTATTTCTGATTTCATTTTTCTTGTGATGGATTGTGCGATTATTCTATGTCTAATAAGAGATTGACTGCCCTTCAATAAATTTTTGCAAAATAAGAATTTTGTGGGTATATTCCCTGCAAACCCTCACGAGACACAACTCGTCCTGTAGGGCAACCTATAGGTTTAAAGGCTTGTTGCACATGCTAAGTGCAATCGCAAGTGCCCGCGAAAGTGGTACACTTTTGATTACTTATCTTTCTCTTTATCTCTATCTTAGTGCTCGAGGACTAGCAACGCTCTGTTTGGGGGTGGTGTGATAAGCACCCAAAACTGTACAAATTATACCCCGAATAGATCTACTTTAGTTGCTAATTCTCGACAATTCGGGTCTTATGCGCTTAAATATTTATCATGCAGGCATAACTGTAGTTGCGGTGCCAAAAGCTACATTTTGAGGCCAATTGCAGTTAAAAAGGAGCTAAATACCCAATTCCCTGACCCTAACCCTAACCTAGCCCATCCTAGCCTTAGCCTGTCCCGAAGCCCGTGTGTGTTAGTTTGTCCCCTTTTATTATTTTTTTTTAGATTTTTAGTTTGAGTCATTTCTATTTTTATGATTTATTTTAGATTTATTTAGTATTTTATAGGTTTCATTTTCTATTTTTCTATTTTCTATTTTATTTAGTATAATTTTATTTTGATTTTTATTCTATTGGTTTTTAGTTTTTAGTTTTAATTTTTATTTTATTTTATTAGGATTAGTTTTTTTTTAGGAATTTAGTTTTATTAGATTTTACCTTTTTTTAGAACTTTAGTTTTTAAGTTTAATAGATTTACATTTTTATTTTTATTTCATTTTTTTTAGTTTTTTTTATTATTATTGAGTCTTTATTTTATTTTTAGAATAGAAATTTAATTTTTAGATTTTTTATAGTTTTATTTTATTAGTTAGTTTTAGTGTTATTTTTAGGGGTTCAAATTAAACACACACATTACCCCATACAATCTTCAACACACCTAACTAACACCCTCATCCCCACCATACACCATACACACTCACACACCCTAACACCTACACCATCATCTTCTCCAACTCACCCAACACTTCTCTCTCCTACATCTCCATAACCTCTCACCACCATTAAAACACAATCACAAAAAAAAAACCCATTACCCTCTCCTCTCTTACTCCCAAACCGAACCAGAGCTGCCAATCTCCGGCGCTCTACCCCGGAGCTCCGATATCCCCACCCCCTTCCGACTATACTCCGACGAACCACAACCGGACCTGTTGCTCCCTGCTGCAGCCACCCAACCCCTTGCCGCCGCGGCAGCCCCCTCTCATAACTCACCTTGCGCCCCGATTACCCACCATCTCCGGTCGCAACCCCTTAGGCCCTGTTTGGTTGTCCCAAAATTGTAAATTGGATCATTAATAAATTGTCCCATTTACAACTTGACTCATTAATTGTGTTTGGTTTCATTAATGAAATGATTCATTAATTGTCTCATTTTAGCTCATGTGCAAAATCTGAAATTGGATCATTTCACAAAAAATGTGAAATGAATCCATTTGAAAATAGGAGTCACATTAAGTGCATGTCCCCTCTCCCCCTTCCTCTTCCCCTCCCCCTCTCCTTCTCTCTTTCCCTCCCCCTCTCTCTCTTGATTTGTTTTTATATTTTTTTCATAGAATCTTAACATCAATTTCACATTACCAAACATCGTATAAAATTGGATTTAACTCATTTCAAATTCACTCATTTATAATTCACTAATTCACAATGAAATAATTTACATAATCAAACAATTTGCACAACCAAACTGGGCCTTAGCCGACCATCCCACTTCCAGCGCCGGAACCCCATACACCCGCTGCCACCGGTGACCCCACTCCGATCCCGTATCGGAGACTCTCTCGACATCAACCAACCAGACTGACCCAACTCCGGTCGGATCCACCGGCGTCCCGTTCTTTCCCTTTCCGGCGGACCACCTCAACCACCGCCATGCCCATCTCTCCACTCCGGATACGACACCCGACCCAAATACCATGAAACCCAACCAAACCCATTTCCCAACTTGAACCCACTTCCACCCAAGCCTTTCCACGATTTCTCTTGCTGCCAATAACAACCCAAATAAAACAAAAACCAAAGTCAAAAGCCAATACACATAATTAACCCCACATGCCATTAAACCCATTTAACCTATTTACCCAATTACCCCACAACTACCTACTTAACCTAACTTCCCATTACACCATTATACCAAATCCGATCTTATTCCCAAAATCCCCTCATCACTCACCATCCACATGCTCACTCAAAATACACATGCACCTCTAGCCAATTCCCAATTTACCCCTTTGCTCCATGTGCCTAATATATAAGAAGAGCATGCTCTTTCAAAGGGGATCATCAACTAGAAGGAAAAGAAGCTTGTAGAGAGAAAATTTTAGAGAGAGAGATAGTTTAGTTTAGAAAATAAATTAGGTAGAATATTTTTGTAAATAATTTTGTTTTTATCTTTTTAGATATTTGTGAGAAATTAATTGTTGAGTGATTCAAATGAGTGTTTGTATGTAATTGAATATGGTGGAAAGCTCGCTTTGAATGGATGTTGCTCACTTTTAATGGAGGATTGGAGTTCAACTTAATTAAAGAGATTTGGTTTGATTGTTCTCTTCCCTTCTTTTATTATTTTATGCCTTTGAATATTAATTTGTCATGTTTCATATCATGTTAGGCTAAAACCCCTTTCAAGGGGTGGGGTGAAACCCTTATTTGATATTATTTTAGTTTAATTAGTTTGCTTACTTGAAATTTCCCTTTGAATGTTAATTTTGATCCCTCACCCTTAGATTTACGCCTCGAGAGAGGGTAAATGATTTTCGAGAGAAAATCGAAATTCTAGTGATAATACCCATTTTAGATTCGAACTAGAGATAGGGGTTTCTTAAGTGGGGTATTATCATTTGAATTTCAACTCTAAATCTATTTTCTAAGATTGACATAAATTCTAATTGATCGATCCTAGCGGGTGATTTATTAAAAGGAGTGTAGATCTAATTTTCTAGAGTTGTGGGGTGTTAATTTTAACTTTCTAAAAGATTACTATTCTAATTACACTTGCAACGAGAGTTGGTTTGTAATTTTAATATTAATTTGGGAGAATTCAAATAATTAAATTAATTAATTAGAATAACTAAAATTTGTGGTGTAATCCCACTCCTTGATTGTTCTCACAATTATTTACCTCACTTTATCTTTTATTTTAGTGTTAGACCTTATTTTTCATTTTAGTCACTTTCTAGTTAGTTATTATCATTTTACATTTAGTTTATTTTAGTTTAGATCTCACCTCACCCTTTTGTTTTAATATTGAAAAAGCTAAAAAAAATTAGAAAATTGAAAAAGCACAAAAAGAAAATAAAAAGTGAATTACAATTGAATTTGTTCCATGTGTTTTACTCCCTAGAAAGTGGATTGATACCCTTACTTACCTCTACACTTGAGTTTATTATTATTTGTAGGTATTTGAGGTTTTGACTAACTTGGCTTTCAACAACAACGATACACACGCAAAAGCTCGTTATCAGGGAGGAAAAACAATCGAGAGAGAGAGAGAGAGAAAGAAAAAATAGGAGAAGAAGAAGATGGAAGAGAGGAAGAAGGTGGAGGAGAGGAGAAGAGATGAGAGGGAGAAGAAAGAGAGGAAAAAGGAGATAAGGAGATAGGAGATGAGGACGAAGGCAGGTCAAGCTTTGGTGCCCGTGTCTACTTTGCCTGAGGGGGCCTCTGTTGCCCTCTCTCCTCAGTTGGCCCCTGCATTACTCGAAAGAGCAATTTTTCCTACTGATTGTCAAAAGGCGATGGGGACCGACTAGTTAACTCTGGAGGCGAGTCAGAGGCTAGCCTTGGTAAGTCCGCTTTGCTTATTTGTGTTTACAATATTATGTTTTGTGCTTTTCCATGCTTGCAACATTCTGTTTAATGCTTCTCTTATTTATAGTTTGTGACTGAGTTCGCCGTCCTCTACCGTACTCGCGATGAGCTGGTGAGGGGGAAGGACGATCTGGAAAAGAAGAATGCTGAGATGAAAGGGAAGAATGTAGATATGGAAGCCAACTTGAAGGCTGCCAACCAGGCCCAGAAGTCCTTCAATCTTGCCCTCGCTGAAGCCAACAGAGCGAAGGAGGTGGTGACCAAGGAGCTCAATGAGTTGAGGCAGCCCTACGACCTAGTCTGCACGAGCAAGCTTTCTGTGGTAGAGGAAAATAAGGTGATAGAAGCGAAGGTGCAGAAGGTGGATTTTGAGGTTGCCACCTTCAAGGAGAGCTCTTATAATGTCGATTGGGCCACTTCGTATGAAGATGAAGATGTTCAGATTGGATACATCAGTCTATTGAACATCAAGAAGGGCTGAAACAAGGATCTTCTGGCTACCGGAGTGGATGTCGATTCTCCCTTATTTGACGAGAATGATCAAAGTTTGAAGCCCATTGCGAATGATGTACCTGTCCCGACCATTGACAGTGGTGTTCCCGCGTCTCTTACTGTTCATGCTGATACACCCTCCGTTCAGGGAGGAATAGTTGCTCCATCTGAGGGAGGTGGTCCTACTGATGTTGACAAGGGAAAGCAACCAGTGACCTCTGAACAAACTGAGGTTTCTAGCTAGGCTGTTCTTAGGACTTCTTTTGTATTTTTTGCTTCATTTGTACTACTCTTTATAATTACTGATGTACTTGGACCTCTTTATTTGAATGAAATGAAAATACTTTCCCTTCTGTGTACTAATTCGTTTGCTATTGAATGCTTGTATGGACTGTAGTTAATTGAAGTAAATGACTATATACCTGTTACCTCTCAACTCAAAAGGATCCTTACTCCTAATACGAGCAATCAGGTTCACCAAGCCTTCATTAGGATTTGTAAGTCTCTCAAGTCGAGGAATAAGAGATTTAAAGACCAGTCTGAGCTCGTCGCCAAACTAAAGGATAGAATTCAGGAGATGGAAGAAGTTGGTGCCTCTGTCTAAGAAGAAGTGAACACTTTGAGAGATAAGCTTCTAGATGCCTCCGAAATCAATCAAGTCGGAGAAGTTCTTCAACAGGAGAACGAGACTCTGAGAAGGGAGGTGTCACAACTCAGGAAGCATGCACCGAGCGTCGCACCTCAATTTTTATGAGGTTCCTCTTCATCGGCTATTCCACGAGATGGCACAGGGCCGAGCGTCGCTCCTCTAGTTTTGTGAGGTTTTACCTCATCGGCTGGTCTGTGAGCTGGTCCAGATACAGGGGGTCCAGCTAGGGAGATGGACGAGCTCCGAGAAGATATCCGTCGAGCATACCTGATTACTGCTGGGCTTCAAAGAGATGTCATATGACTGAGGCATCTGTTCAAGAAATGACCTCGATGAGTGTGGGATGATGGTTATGACCAAGGTTGGATAGATGCTCCGACGAGGTTGACAGAGTTTGAAGAGATATCCTTTATTAGGGGATGGTTGAGCGCCCGCAGGGAGCTACAGGTCCTCGGGAATTCAGTACTCTGGTATCGTCATGAGATCTATCCTTCAACTCTGAGGCCTAATCCTTTCAGGAGGGACGACCAGTGGGTCCCTATAGATGCTATCCCGAGGCAGCTATTAGAACTAGATGCGAATGAAGTTGAGGAAGAATTGCCCCCTCATCCGAACGACGATCGAAGATCGTAAGTTGCTGATTATCTTACTCAGAGGCCTAATCCTCATTAATATTTTCTTACTTTAATGTAACATTTTGTAAATATAACGAAGTAATAAAATATTTATGTTTTGGGCATTTTAACGACTAAACATGAGTTGTGTATTTTTACTTCATTAATTTTTCGTTTGATTATCTTAGGCTCTTCATAGTCGACTAGATTTGATGTAGGTAAAGTCATTTTGCGATGTGAGTATCCTCCCAGTCTAGTATGCTTATGAGATACCATTCTGCCCCACTTTACCTTTTAGGTCATGTCGTCACACTCCCTTAGGACTAAGTATGGCAATGGCGAGGACACACCTGGTGCTGGATGTTCTATCCGATCAGGTTTTTTAGCCAAACATTATTTGGCGACCAATTCGATTTGGTCGAGCTGCCTAAGGGTCCCTTGTAGGGATTCATATATTTCCAGGGGCAATGCTAAGATGTTTTTCGCATTTTATAATGAAAACCTGAGGAGGGTAATTCCCTGATTTTGTATACTGAGTAATGTGCCGGTCGCTTGGAAAAAGGTGTGCAAGTTATAAAGTACATAATACAAAATTAACACATCATAGAATGTCACTGCCAAACAATATTTTATTAATCAAAATCAATTGAAAAATGAGTTGCCAATTCTAACAATGCGATAAAAGATTAGTGAAAAAACTAGAAATAGAATTTTTTCAGGTTGGCTACGTTCCACGCTCGGGGTATCTCTCTACCTTCCAGCATTTATAAGTGATAGGCTCCTTGTAGGTCGTCCCTTATCACCTTGAGTGGTCCCTCCCAATTTGGACGCAGCTTGCCATCTGATGATTTTACTGCGCTACCAAGAACTTTCCTTAAGTTCAGTAATTAACTCCGACTTGAAGAGAACAATCCCTATAGACTTCCTCGTCCAGCTGAGCATCATCTGGAGGGAAGAGCTACCAGATATGGCCCGTATTATCCAGATCGAATAAGCACCTAGTTGGATGGTCCTCCTGAGGGACTATTTGAAGGATGGTGCACTACTAGACGATAAAAAGGCCACTCATCAAATAAAAGTCGAAGTTGCCCGCTTTCACTTATCTCATGTTGGCAAGCTATATAAAAAATCATTCACTGGCCCTTACCTCCAATGGTTCACCCAAAGTACGTCGAGCAAATGTTGTGCAAGCTCCATGACTGAATCTGTGAGAGCCATATTGGAAGGAGATAGCTAACTTTTCATGCAATGAAGGAAGGCTACTGGTGGCCATACATGCAGAGATATTCTGGAGTACTCCTATGGTCCACCAACCTACCTGCGACTTAAGATCACTTACCAGCCCTTGGCCTTTCGCCCAATGGGGAATGGACATTATGGGCCCTCTTCCTACTGTTGCCGGTAATCACAAGTATATGTTGGTCACCACAGACTACTTCACCAAATGGATTGAGGCAGAGCCATTGGCAAACATCACGGACGCAGATATGATGAGATTCATATGGAAAAATATAATTAATAGCTTTGGGATCCCCAGAACAATCATTATTGACAACGAAACTCAGTTCGAGAGTGGCCCCTTCCAGAGTTTTTACAATGACCACGGGATCAGACACCATTTTAGCTCGATTGCCTACCCCTAGAGCAACGGCCAAGCTAAAGCTTCCAACAAAACAATGATCGATGGGTTAAAGAAATGGCTTGAGCGAGCCAAAGGTGCATGGGTGAGTGAGCTGCCACACATTCTGTGGGCTTAATGCACTACCCCACGATGAGAAACTGGGGGAACCCTATTCTCACTAACATATGGAATGGAAGCAATCAACCCTCTAGAAGCTGGCCTCCCAACCATGAGATCCACCTTGGTCAACCAAGGCCAGAATGATGCAGCATTACTCGCTAAACTTAACCTAGCTGACGAACGTAGAGAACTAGCCCTAGTAAGACTAGCAAGCTATCTGTAGTAGCTCGCAGAACACTATAACAAAAAGTTCAATCGAAGGACATTACAGATTGGGGACTACGTCTTAAGGAAAGTTCTTGGCAATACAGTAAAACCATCTGATGGCAAGTTGGGTCCAAACTAGGAGGGACCATTCAAGGTGACAAGGGATGACCTACAAGGAGCCTATCACTTAGAAACGCTGGAAGGCAGAGAGATACCCCGAGCATGGAACGCTGCCAATCTGAAAAATTCTATTTCTAGTTTTTTCATTAATCTTTTATCGTATTGTTGGAATTAACAACTCATTTTTAATTGCTTTTGATTAATAAAAGATTGTTTGGTAGTGACATTCTATGAAGTGTTAATTTTGTATTATGAACTTTATAACTTGCACACCTTTTCCAAGAGATAGGCACATTACCCGGCATACAAAAGTAGGGAATCACCCTCCTCAGGTTTTCATTATGAAATGCGAACAACCTTTTAGTATTATCCCTGGCAATATATGAAGCCCTACATGGGACCCTTAGGTAGCTCGGCCAAATCTAATTGGTCGCCAAACAATGTTTGGCTCAAAAAACCTGATCAAATAGAACATCCAACACCAGGTAAAGTGGGGCAGAATGGTATCTCATAAGCATACTGGACTGGGAGGATAGTCACACGACAAAACGACTCTAGCTACATCAAATCTAGTCGGCTACGAAGAGCCCAAGATAATCAAATGAAAAATTAATGAAGTAAAAATATACAACACATGTTTAGTCAGAAAAATGCCCAGAATATAAATATTTTATTACTTCGTTACATTTACAAAAGGTTATATTGAAGTAAGAAAATCTTAATGAGGATTAGGCCTTTGAGTAAGATAATCAGCCACTTGCGATCTTCGATCGTCGTCCAGATGAGGGGCCAATTCTTCGTCCACTTCATTCTCATCTGTCTCTAATAGAGGCCTGGGGATAGCATCTATAGGGACCCACTAGTCGTCCCTCCTAAAAGGATTAGGCCTTAAAACTGAAGGAGAGATCTCGTGATGATACCCGAGTACTGAGTTCCTGGGGACCTGCAGCTCCCTGAGGGCGCTCAACCATCCCCTAATAAAGGATAGCTCTTTAAACTCTGTCAACCTCATTGGAGAATCTATCCAACCTTGGTCATAACCATCAGACCACACTCACTAAGGTCCTTCCTTAAACAGATTCCTTAGCCATATGACATCTATTTGAAGCCCAACAGCAATCACGTATGCTCGACGGACATCTTCTCGGAGCTCGTCCATCTCCCTAGTTGGACCCCCTGTATCTGGACCAGCTCGTGGACCAGTCGATAATGTAGAACCTCGTAAAACTAGAGGGGTGGCGATCGGCCCTCTACCGGCTCCCGAAACAACCGATAAAGGGGAACCTCGTAAAACTCAAGGTGCGACACTCGGCGCATGCTCCCTGAGTCGCGATACCTCCCTCTTTAGAGTCTCGTTGAAGAACTTCTTCGGCTTGATTAATTTCGGAGGCATCTAGAAGCTTATCTCTCAAAGTGTTCACTTCTTCTTAGACAGAGGCACCAACTTCTTCCATCTCCTGAATTTTATCCTTCAGTTTAGCGATGAGCTCATGCTGGTCTTTAAATATCTTATTCCTTGACCAGAGAGACTTGCAAATCCTAACGAAGGCTTGACGAACCTGATTTCTTGCATTAGGACCAATGATCCTTACCAGTTGAGAGGTGGTAGGTATATACTCATCTACATCAATTAACTATAGTCCATATAAGCATTCAAGAGCAGAAGAATCAATACACAGAAGGGAAAGTGTTTTCATTTCATTCAAATAAAGAGGTTCAAGTACATCGGTAATTAGAAAGAGCAGTACAAACGAAGTAAAAAATACAAAAGAAGTCCTAAGAACAGGTTAGCTAGAAACCTCAGTCTATTCAGAGGTCCCTGGTTATTTTCCCTTGTCGACAGCAGTAGGAGAACCTCCCTCAGATAGGAATGGTAAGAGACGCATGAACACCACTGTCAATGGCTGGGGAAAGTACATCGTTCAGAACGGGCTTCAGACATAGATCATGCTCGTCAAATAAGGGAGAATCGATGTCCACTCCAGCAGCCAAAAGAGCCTTATTCCATCCCTTCTTAAAGTTCAACCGGCTGATGTAGCCAATCTAAACATCGGCATCTTCATATGCAGCGGCCTAACCGGCATTGTAAGAGCTCTCCTTGAGAGTGGAATCCTCAGACTCTAGCTTCTACCCCTTCACTACTAGCACCTTATTTTCCTGTACCACGGCAAGCTTTCTCGTGAAGGCTAGGTCATAGGACTGCCTCAACTCATTAAGATCCTTGGTCACCGCCTCTTTCGCTCTATTGGCTTCAGCAAAGGCGTGATCGGAGGACTTCTGAGCCTAGTTGGTAGCCTTCAAGCTGGCTTCCAGCTCAATATTCTTCCCCTTCATCTCAGCATTCTTCTTTTCCAAATCGACCTTCCCCCTCACCAGCTCATCGCGAGTACGGTAGAGGATGGAAAAATCTGTCACAAACTGCAAAGAAGAGAAGCATTAACCAGAATGTTGCAAGCATGTAGAAGCACTAAACATAATATTAAACACAAAGGAGCAAAAGCAGACTTACCAAGGCTGTCACCACAAGTTCACAAGAAAAGACAATCACCAAAGAAAATAAAGAGTGTAATGAATGCCAATCACACAACACAGTATGTACGTGGTTCAGCAAGAATGCCTACATCCACAGTAGTGCTCTCAGTATTATTTCTCTATACTCTAGGGAGTGTTTTACAGAAAATACAATGCGTGGTGCTTTCCCCAGGCCTAGGGTTTATTATATACATCTCTGTTTCCGGGGAGTGGGGATATTGGACTTCCCCACGTCCATCCATTATTCCTAGAATATCTCCTTGTGAGATTTTAAGAATAGACTAAGTCGTAACTGATTTTGGTTGAGACGCAAGGTTCCCAGACTTTGGGCCGTTTCTACTGGGCTACTCGTCTGGGCCAGTGGTGACAAATCGAGGTACCCACAATTTCCCCTAAAGTTGTTGGGACACAATTGGGGTCAATAAATTTAAATGATCTGTCATAAGGGCTATCTTGTAAATTTTGTAACTCTTCTAAGATTTGAAGCGCTTCTTCTAAACTGATTTAGGCGACAGCCTGCTTCGCGTCTCGTGCGCTATGATTGAAAATGTTTTAAAAATCCTTTGGAGAAGTATCTCCTTATTATCGTTTCAAGCTTCTTCATACTTTCATATATTCTCTAAGCTCCGGTTGTTGCGCTCTCGTTCCCAGGTCTTCATTTTTTATTTCAATATCCTTCATTGTCTTTGTTTGTGACCTTGCGTCGTCCCAACCCAAGCTTTGATTTCGTAAGTTACTCTTGCTCTTTCTCTGTGTTTTTTCTATTAAAACTTCTCCGCATTTGTAATTTAGGGTTTGTAAATGGCAAAGATAGGTAATAGATCAGTAACTGAATTTAGGAAGTATTATAACATCCTAGATTGGGTAGACATTGAGTGTGCCCATTTAGAGAAATAGAGGACGCTCACTAGATTCACATCCTCTTACTGTCCCAAGGGAGTCTTACTTTCCCTCCAAGCAATTTTGTTTTGCACTTCTTTGGTTATTTCAATATTGTCCCTGCACAGTGTTTGCCAAACATTTGGAAGATTGTTAATGGTGTCCATAGAATAAATCACCTCTATGGCACCAATCTAGTGCTGGCTAAGATTTTCTTTGGTGATTGCCTTTTATTATGAACTTGTGTTGAACATAATTATCACCATAATTGGCACCGTCTGTGGGAAAATGTTCGACATTGACTTCCTCAAAGTTGGAGATTAACTTTTTTGCTAAGGCGAGGTAGGCTGCCATTCTTTTATCACTCACGTTGAAGTCGCTACTTATCTTATTGGAGACCAATTGTGAGTCGCCGAATACCTATAGCTATTTTGCACCCAATGCCTGTGCCTTTCTGTAGGCCTGCTATCAAAGCCTCGTATTCTTCCTCATTATTGGAGGCTTCAAATCCAAGTCCAATGCCCTACTCGAGAATTGTATCTTTTGGAGTAACGAGCACAATGCCTACTCGTGCCCCCTTTGAGTTAGAGGCTCCATCAACAAACAGTCGCCAAACTTTTCTTGCTGAGTATTTTCCCTCCGATCTATGGGTTGAAGTTGGTCACGAAGCTGCTCGCCTGTGAACTCCGCGACGAAGTCGGCGAGGACCTGCCCCTTGATTGCATTCCTTAGTTAAAACTGGATGTCGAATATTTTGAGCTCGACTGACCACTTGAATAGTCTTCCAGACAGATCTGCTTTCCAAAGGACTACTTTAAGAGGGTGTGATGTAAGGACGATGATAATGTGATCTTCGAAGGAGTGCTTCAGTTTCCTTGAGTCTACACTAGTGCAAAGGTGATCATTTCTAGTGGTAGGTACCACTGCTCGGCGTCCAATAAGGTCTTGCTCGCGTAGTAGACTGGGTGCTCGATTCCTGTCTGTTCGCATACCAGTGCAGAACTGACGGCGTGGTAGGAGACGACAAGGTATAAGTTTAGGGAATCATTCTCTTGAGGTATTACGAGTAAAGGTGGTGTGCTGAGATAAGATTTGATCTCTTCTAATGCTCTCGAGCAATCTTGGTTCCACTCTACCTTTTGGCTTCTTTTTAATAGCTAGAAAAATGGATGGCACTTCTCGGAGGACTTCGAGATGAACCTATTCAAGGCGGCGAGCATACCCTGAGCTTCTGTACGTCTCTTATTATACGGGGAGGCTGTACCTTTTTTATTGCATCGATCTGATCCGGGTTGGTTTCAATGCCTCTCTCACTAACTAAGTACTCGAGAAATTTTCTTGACTGGACACCGAAAGAACACTTGATCGTGTTGAGTTTCATTCGGTATTTTCTGAGGATTTTAAAGGTCCTTGATAGGTCTGAGAGATGGTCCTCTTTGCAGTTTTTCTTGATGAGCATATCATCAATGTAGACTTCCATGGTATCTCTCATTCGGTCTTTGAACATCTTGGTGACCAGTCGCTGGTAAGTTGCTAATGCATTCTTAGGCCCAAAGGGCATAACTTTATAGAAGTATAATCCGACGGTGGTAATGAACGCGGTCTTGTCTTTGTCTGGTAAACCGAGGAATCTGGTAATACCCCGAATATGCGTCTAGAAAACTCATTCTCTCATGAGCTGCTGTAGCATCCACCAATTGGTCGATCTTTGGGAGGGGAAACTGTCCTTAGGGCATGCCCTGTTAAGGTCAGTGAAATCGATACAAACTCTCCATTTTCCATTATTCTTCGAAACCACTACTTGGTTGGACAACCATTTAGGGAATTGAACTTCCCGTATGGATCCTGCATCCAACAGCTTCTCTACTTCCTTCTCTACAGCTTTGGCCTTCTCTGGCGCAGTTCGCCATGCCTTCTATGTGATGGGCCTGAAAGTGGGGTTGACATGCAACCGATAACAAACCACACAGGGATCAATTCCAGGTAGATCATACGATTCCCACGTGAAAACATCTAGGTTGCTCCTTAATAGCACCGTTAATTCTTTCTTCTCTTGATCTATGAAAGATGTCCCAATCAAGAAACTCATGTCCTTTTTGTTACCACCGGTTGTGACTTCTTCCAGGTTTTTAATGACCTGCTCAGAGGGGAGGATCCTGGTCTCCTCCACTCCGGGTCTTCCATACTTTAGATGCTATTTTGAAGGTATCAAACCTTCTTGCTCCTTGACCTTCTCTTTGGACTTCTCGAACTTCTTCTCTGGTTTCGGGCGGATGGCTGCTATGAAGCACCTTATTGCCATTGCTTGATCTTCGTGGATCTTCATCACTTCTCGCTCAGTCACGTACTTGAGTTTCTGACGGTAGGTCGACGGGACTGCCCTCATTGCATGTAGCCATCCTCTACCGAGGATAGCTGGTATGGCGAGTCAATGCCGACTACCAAAACCTCGATCATCTTGGAGACACTTCCTGCCCTTACTGGCAACACGATCTTTCCCAATGGGATAGTTACTTTCCCAGCGAAGCTAACTAGTGGGACAGTGGCTTCCTTCAAGTCGACAACGCTTAACTTTAATTTTATAAACAGGTTAAGATATATTACCTCGGATGAGCTTCCCTGGTCGATAAGCAACTTGTCGATGTCATAGTTGGCTATCCCTAGGGTCATGATCAAGGCGTCACGATGTGGGGTTATTACCCCCACTAGATCTTCATCTGTGAAAATGATGTGTTTGCTATAATCGATGTCATCTTCTCTCCGATGCTTTCCTGACTGTGTCTTCACTGGATTGATCTGAAAAGCCTGTATTACTGTTGTAAGATTTTTCACTTCCATCCGAGATTAATTCTCTTGAATCTGCTTCATATCAGATGCCCCATGAATTACTGTAAATTTATGGCCAGCATCGTCCTCGAGTATGTTGTCGGGTATTGTGTCTCCATTGGCAGCAACCTTCTCTGCCTTCTTCTCCACAAACTCGTTCAGATGCCCGGTCTAGGCCAACTCTTCAACGTGAGACTTAAGAGACTTTTAGTGCTCACTCTTATGTCCTCCCTCCTTGTGAAAAGCGCATCTCAGCGCGTTATTTCTCTTTGAGGTATCTCCTCCCATCTTTCTGGGCCACTTAACAAATGGCTCATTTTTGATTTTCGCTAGGATCTTGTATATTGGTTCTTTGAAAACAATGTTTACTGCCTGAAATGCTTTCAAAGCATCGTTCTTTCCTCTATTCTTGGAGCCACCCTTGCCCCCATTCTTGCCTCCGCTCTTCTGGTTTTCAACCTTATTGTTGCCCTTGGCAACGAGTTTATCTAAACCATTCTCCCCTGCACTGAGGCGGGTCACATCCTCAACTTTGGTGTACTTCTCGATGCGAGCCATCAGGTCATCGCTGGTTATCCATATTCTAATTCGGCCTCGGAGTTCTTTATGTCTTCCTTAGTGACCCATGAGATATTTAGCTCATTTTGGCTGACTTGTGGATTTTTCTGTAGTTTACGTACAATCCTTCTCCATAGATGATCTTCATCCCTAGTTTTAAGGATTTCTTGGTTTTATCCCTCCATAGTTTGGGGAGTTCGTAATAGGAAAAGTCATCTCCTTAGAGACAAAATGACTATTCCACCCTTGATGGTGGTCTTTGGGATCGGGGGATAAAGTTTTATTATTAGGGGTATACCTGAGATAGAACACTCCCTTGTATTCCATGGCAGCGATGGTTTCGAGGGTTCCTTATTAGTTTCTTCTAAGCCAAACCCTAACATGTATCTCATTTTATGGATGATTTGGGTAGCTATGCTATGAATAATTAACTCATCTTCTATCATTTAAGAAAGTAAGATGACTCAAAATTTTTTGAGGGAGATGTCGTTACTGTCATGATGGGTCTCCAGGAGGGGGATGGTACTAATGCTGGTGACTATGGCTCAATCATCATCCCCTTGGAATGTGATGACTTTCGTATCGAATGAGAACCTAACTTTCATTTTCAACAATTAGGGTAATTCCCTCATGGGGCGTATCCAGACTCTCTTAAGTAAGAGGTTAAAACTAGATGGGACGTCGAGTATTTGAAACTCCACATCACATTTGATGGGCCCTATTATGAGGGTGAGGACTATGTCCCTGAGGACCTCCCGGTGAGTGTTGTCATAGTCTTTAGCGTCTGTAAATGGTGGTTTGAACCCGAATGCGGTGTGTCCAATATCGGTGGCAGTGAAAATGGTGCATGAATTGATAGTTGACCTATTGTCTATAAATACCAGGGGCACAATCTGTCCGTAGGTCTCAAGTTTCCTTTGGTCCATTTCTTTCACGATGCTATTGGCCTCTAAGAAGATCTCCATAGAAGTATCTATATTCATCCTATTATAACCCATAGGGCGAGACATGTTGGATGAATATGGTGTGGACTAGTGCAGTCACTACGTGCTGTAGGTTATTGAACTTTCCATGTGCGTGGTCATAGGGAGCAGGGTTGACTAGTTTTATCTCGGAAGTATATGAGTATCTCCAAGGGGGGGGGGGGGGATTCTAGTGAAGGATGAGCTTAGGGGGTCATCTCATCTTGGAGTTAGATTATGACCACTATATGGGTTGTAGCTATGAAAGTGATCTCGTGGTTGTGTCCTACATCAGTTTAGTGGTGGATCCATAATAATACCCCAAGTGAGAAGAGGTCAAATGCTATCTGTAGGACAACAATATCAATCTCACTGTAGAGATAAGTGAGATCTTTCATAAATGGGCAGACTTTAGGAGGCGTGGAATCAATTTCTATAGCTTCGCATATGGCATTATGTGTTTTTAATGGAAACTTTCCCATCCGGTAGACTGGATGTTCTGGTATATGTCAACATTGGGGTGCCTGAGTACCCCCTAACTATTAAAGAACTAAAAGGGTGGCCCTTTATATGAGAGGCTTAGATATAAACTGTCTACAGTGTAGCCTCTCTTTTTCATGTGACAAGTTCAGCTCACACTGTTTAAGTCGATCAAGTTCTTTCACTGTAGCTATGTACCCATTTTAGAACTTGTAATTGCGAATTCTGGGATCTTCAAAGGATGTGGGCCATTGTCTATGTTTTCTAATGCTTTTTGTGAAGAATTTTCCAATTGTATCATCATTTACTAGATTTGGGGATTGAGGACATATTCATCTCTGAACCCCGAGGAGGTGCTACCCTAGGTGATCAGGAGATGGTCAAAGCAATCTATAATGCCCTGCTCGGGCTGATGGGTTTAGTAGATTGGATCAATTCTAGTGACTATAGGATTCAGGGTGGGTTTCATCTTAACGAAAATGGTTTTTCTCATGGTGGAGTTTGACCCAGACATTGAACCTATCAGTCTGGAAGGATCGATTCCACCTTCGATGTCTGTTATCATAATGTGAATGTTACTCAAGGGGATAATTTGTGGTTATTTCCTTGAATGATTGGCTTCGGAAAAAATTCCTTATTGTCAATCATATTGGATATAGAACAGTATATGAGCGACTATGACCCATTGGTCTTCGCGATAGGGGTTCCATCTTTCTTTTGAAAAGTTTGTGTGTTGGGCAGTCATTACTCGTATGCTATTGGGCAGGGTTATCCCTCGATTTGTCCTTCCAAGAGGCATACCTTTGAGAAATGTGGGACCTAACTCTTTCTTCCTCTTTATATAATAGTTGGTGATGGGTTAGGAATTTCCAGGTGATGTGGTCATCTTCCCTAAGTTTTCTATCTCATTCACTCATCTATGTCAAAGGGCTATGATATTGGGGCATATGAATTATGGACCCTACTTGGTGACTGCCAGAAGTGATGCACCCACTGTGTCTTGGAGAGTTGACCGAAAGGGTGTTGGATGAGGTGCTACCATTATTGATTCCTGAATCAATGAGAGTGGTAGTGGCATCATCGAAATAGCCTTTTACTTTCCAGTATCCATCTATACCCCTTGTATGTTGACAACGAGCCCAAGGAATTTTCCTGCACTAACCACAAAGGCAAACTTAGAGGGGTTCATCCTCATCTTATACTTCCGATAACGTTAAAAAACTCTTCTTAGATATTGAATGTGCCTACTCTCTTTATTTAATTTCACCACCAAGTCATCCACATAAAATTTCAATATATCATGAAACAAATCATGCAATATTTCTATCATAGTTCGCCGTTAGTTTCCCCAACATTCTTTAAGTCGAACGACATTACTGTTTAGTGGAAGTTGCATAGAGGAGTCCCGGAAGTTATCTTCCTCGCATAGGAATAATCCATCTTTATCAGGTTGTATCTAGCATACCCATCCAAGAAGATCTACATTTCATGTCCGGCTATCGCATCCACCATGCTATCAATGTTTGGTAAAGAAAATTATTTTTTGGGACATGTGCAGTTTAAATAATTGAAATCCACATAGATTATAGTTTGTTTCTTATCTTTCTTCACAACGATCGCAATGATTGATAGACGAACAGGATATTGATGTGCTTGATGAATTCGGTAGCGAGTAACTTTTCCACTTGTTCTTAAATCTTTAAATCTAGCTCAACTTTGTACTTTAGATTATATATGGAGGCGTAACCCCTATTGAGTATGGTAATGACAAGTTAATTGACCAAAGCTTTGGATTAATGACAGAACACATAAATATGAACCCAAGGAAGATAGACTCAGCTTAAGCTCGCAAAGTCTCTCGTGTATAACTCAAGGAATAATAATGAACTTTAGAAGTGGCTTAGCTAGAGGGAGAGAGAAGTAAGCACCCTAGATACACCTTGGTAGGCAGGTAAAACCACACCAAGTACCCTCAGGAATCTCTGTCGAATATTGAAAGCTTTATAATAAATGACAATGGTGAGTGAATAAACTCTCTGGTTTGCAATAACTCTCTCTGGTGTGTGTTCTCTTTCGCAATAACTTCTGAACTCTCCAAAAGTCTCTCTCTTCCTCAAAGGTGGTTGGGGTCCTTAAATAGCCCCCCACACCACCCCCGAGGCAACTCAGTCATTAAAACTATGAAAGACATCCCTCATACTTTATGTCACAACATTAAATACCTGATGCACTATCTGTCTCCACGTCATAAACATTAAATGCCAAGACATGCCTTTTGCCTAACCACCGTGTGTCAGGGGACTGTTGTCGCAGAGGTGGCTTACCAACTTCCTGACAGCCCCAAATACCATGGTGGTTTACTCAAGTGCATGTCTGTCATTGTTTAGCTGGCTAGTGATATCACCTACAGTAGATATGACATTAAGTAGAGGTTTGTTTGGTTCACGACTCAACGCCCGATGGAACTCCAAGCTGCTCCGCTTGAGGTTCCACGGTCAGGGTCCTTCGGTGTTTTTCCAGGTGTATCTAAGATGGTCAGGACAAGTCCCAACGGTGCCTTACTTCTCAATCATCCAAACCAAGTCCCTCTAAAGTTCCCACGGTGAGGTCATTCGATAGAGCATGACAGCTCTCCTAGGCCCTGCCAAGCTTGGTCTCTCGCAAGTACCGTTTGACTTCACACTAAAACTTCTTTATTATTCTCGTTACATCATTAAAACCGTTATAGCTTACAGTCATCATAAACAAAGATACAATATGACTAACACAACAAGCTGAAGTATGAGTCGCCACGCTTGAGTTGCCACGCTTGAGTTTCCACCATTGCGTTAATCCTCAAACACTATTGCTAATTTGGGAATTATCCCTAATCTCAGGATTACCTTCGAGCCCCCTCTACATTTCCCCCCTCATGTAGGGATTGGTTGTGGGAACAAGAAATGCCTGCACGAAACCTTCTCAATCTGATGAACCTTTATTTGTTGTGAAAAGATTCAGGCCTTTTCCCTTTATGCAGAACCGTTGGGACATCTTCTTCGTTGGGGCTTTAAGAGATAAGTCTGACAAGAAATTTTGTTGTCGCAAAAACTCAAGCTTGTATAGGAAGGCAACGATTAGTGTTCCCCAGATGTCACTTCATTAATGAGGTGGCGCAGTCCTCGCAACTGTCAAAGCGCTTCCAAAGGTGCCACGTGTTCATGTGAAATGATTATAGGCGGTCGTGCACGTGCGAGGGTGGGGAAACCTAAACGCCAAACTCGAGATTTTCAAACAGCCATATTCAAAAGACTTTGAACCTTCTCCTTTTTTTTTTCTTACTCTGCTACTATCTTCTTCAGACTGGTGTTTCTTTTTTAGAGAGAGAGAGAGAGACTCCATTATTGCAAGAGCTTCATTCTTCACCTTCTATACCACCACTTGTGATTGTGTTTCTCAATTCTCGCTCTCAATCCCCTTTTTTCCGAAGCTTTCTCTGTTGCAGTTTCATTATTTGCCATGGCGTCTTCAAGCAACCCCACTGTGTCTGCCACCAGTGTTCCGGCTGCCACCACCACTGCTGCCTCCACCCTGGGTGCTGCCCGCCAGGAAAAACTGAGGTTTTATCGTCGCTCTCCCATTTTTGGGGAGGGTGATGACTTTGTTGTTGCCTGTAAGACTGTATGTTTTTCCTCTATGTTTTATGCCCTACTGTTGGGTGATGAGGACTAAGAATTATCTAAGTGGGGATTTCTGCCCCCAGAAAGAACTCTCAGATTTTGCTTGGAGCGAGGGGACTTTCCATGGTCCCACATTGATTTCGAAGCACCCAGGGGATCCCCTGCCCACTTTGCTGCCTGGAACTCCCACATGCAGAGTTCCTATGCTGATATCCTCACCAAGATTGGGCTGCAACGGGCTAAATGGTTTGGTGAGTTCGCTCTCCCAAAGAACAATGCTGCCCTTCCTGTCTTGGTCTCTCGATGGAACGTGGCTACTCATACGTTCATCGTTGGGTGGGGCAAGTTCACTATAACTCTGGAGGACGTGTACGAGCTCCTGGGCCTCGATGCAACAGGCCATGAGCCTTATACCGATGAGGCTCTTGATGCTCAAGAGACTACATATCGTTTGGAGTTAGATTGCATATGCCGAAGCTGCATCGGTTCTTCCAACAAAGCTACTTTTTCTCCCTTGATCAATTATTTCTTCAAGGGTTCTGGTGAAGGCAGTTCTTCAACAGATGCTCCTGGTCAAGGTACGCCGTTAGAACTTCCCGCCTATAACCTTGTGATTCTTTCCCATTTCCTTTTGACTGGAAAACCCAACGACCAGCCCCGAAGGGGCCATATCAACCTGTCCCTTTGCTTGGCTCGAGGCATAAAACTCCCACTGGCTGCAATTGCCTTGGGATCCCCCTACACCTGGATGGATAGGACTTTGTTTGACATGGAACGCTCTCTTGGCAGTTATAACTTGGCCAATTTTGCCAACAGCGTTCTTCTGACCAGCTTCCTTTACTTCCGCTTTCCTGCCATAGAGGCCAAGACCAACAGTCCTCCTTCGGGGGAAACCATTCTGCCTCCACGGTCTTTTATTTATCACATGAGACAAGGCCGAAAGGAGCTAATTTCTGTGATTGACCGTTTCGAGAACTTTGTCATGAGGCCTTATCGGGAGGAGGTCTTCTTTCACACTTGTAATTTTTTCCATCATGAAGCCAGAGTGATACAGGACCCTTCTCCCAATATTGAGGATCCCTTGCTTGTCGTGGTGCTTCTATTTTCTCCCGGATATCTTCCCTCCTACACCGAGTGGGGATATACGAGCGAGCATTATAATCCCAACCGATGTAGCTGCCAGTTTGGGTTTGACCAGGGGGCGCCACGTCCAGTGTTTCAATCGTCAAACCCCAAGGTCTCCTTTGGCGAGGCATGTTCCCTATTTTCTTCGACCGCTGCGTGGGGGATATGTTCAAAAATGGCTGGGCGTGTCACCATTCCTAGTATTACTAGGCATGGGGATGTGACCCCTTTGTTTGCCACCAAGTACTGGCCGAAACAACTAGCTGAAATTGCTGAGTTCGTTGAGGGAGATCCGGTATATCCTCCCGTTTCTCTATTTTCTGCCCTGGAGTTGGGGCTAAAAGGAAACTCTGTACTTGGGATAGAATTCCCTCTGAGTTCAACCCCTCCTACCGATTTCCCCCCATTTTGTCCCATGGTCCCAGTTGCAATGCCAAAACCGAGGACTCCTGCTGTTCCAAAGAAGGCTGCCCCCTCTACTGCAGCTACTACCCACGAGGGGGATTCTCCACCACCTGCCAAGAAGGTGAAAATGGCGAAGAGTGGGACATCAAAATCAAAATCGAAGTCCCAGAAGCCCCAAAATCCTGTGGCAGCTCTTCCTATAGCCTCCATTCCACCTCCCATGCCTCCTGAGATGGATGAGCATGTAAGGAGGGAGGCCCAAGCAGAAATATACCGAATAAATACCGAGTATCAACGGCATGCAGTCGTTATTCCTTCCTCCGTTGCTTTCCCCACGGTGAGGGTTGATCCTGCAGAGCCAACGGCTAGGAGGAGAAAGAGCTCCGGGGTTCCTCAAGGGGTCAGTACTGGTGCAGCGGGATCAAGGAAGAAGACTCTGGGCACCAAGTCCCAGAAGAAACGAACTCCTGAGGTGCACCAAACCCCTTAGGTGCATTCCACTCCTGCCCCTTCTATTGCTGTTACTCCTCCTTCTTCGCTCGTGGTCGTGTCTTCTCATTCTCCTTCTGAATCGGAGGTATGTATGTCTGATTTAGTTATTATCTCCTTTTGCTTAAGGACGACTGTCTTTACTTATATATATATCTTTTTTTGACAACTGTGGTGCAGGGAGTTGAAATAGAAAGACCAGACCCCTCTAGTCCTCCCGTGAGCCCTTTTGTGGGGGGACGCTTCGGTGCATCTCGTACCGATGTGACTCCTCCCTGTTCCCCCATGACGGGGCTTACCTATTCTCGCCGTACAGGCGGTCAACGTGCAAGGGAAGTCGTTGGGGGAGGTGATTCCTCGCTTGAAGTGGTAAGACAACCTGAAATAACACAATCAGAGATAATACCCTCGGTCCCCTCTGATTTACAGGCCTCACTTGAAGTTCCTCTCCCCATTTTTCTTGTTGAGGAGAGTGATCCCGAGGTATGATTTCCTCTATAATTTATTTGTCGTAGTCTTTTCGGTCCCACTCCTTTCTTATTTGGCTTGCTGAATTCTGATATGTTTTAGGTACCCCAGGTTGGAATATCCTCGTTGTTGGCAAGCGTTCTTCTTCCGACGACTCTGATGAGACCCCAGACTGCCATTCCTCTCTTTAGCACCATAACTGACGTAAGTAACACATAGAGATATTTCTTCATATTTTTTGTGTCCATTCTTCTTTTCTAACACTTGCCTTTGTGCCACAGTTTTCTCCTGATCTTGCACTAACTCGTGTTGTGCCTTTGTTTGGGAGCTCAGTGTCTTCGCCTGATGAACCCAGTATGCTGGCCCTGGTGCCCTATACAGGTGATAGAGTTTTGCGAAGTATGGAGGCTTCTGCGTCCAGGGACCCCGTTATGGCTTCTGGGGTAATAATCTCGCCCCAACGGTTCCTGTCCCTGCGGCTTCCCCATATGCTCCCGTTGTGACTGAGGCATTTTTGTTAACTTTAATATTTTCCATAATCTCCTATCTTATATTTTCCATAATTTTTTTTTTAACTTCATCTTATAATGATGACTTAACAACGATATTCGATAAACTCCACCTTATAACGGTGACTTAACAACGAAACACTTGTTAAGTTTTTTCATAAACTCCACCTTATAACGGTGACTTAATAAGGAAAACACTTGTTAAGTTTTTTTTCATAAACTCCACCTTATAACGGTGACTTAACAACGAAAACGCTTGTTAAGTTTTTTCCATAAACTCCACCTTATAACGGTGACTTAACAACGAAAACGCTTGTTAAGTTTTTTTCATAAACTCCACCTTATAACGGTGACTTAACAACGAAAACGCTTGTTAAGATTTTCCATAAGCTCCACCTTATAACGGTGACTTAACAACGAAAACACTTATTAAGTTTTTTTCATGAACTCCACCTTATAACGGTGACTTAACAACGAAAACGCTTGTTAAGATTTTCCATAAACTCCACCTTATAACGGTGACTTAACAACGAAAACACTTGTTAAGTTTTTTTCATGAACACCACCTTATAACGGTGACTTAACAACGAAAACGCTTGTTAAGATTTTTCATAAACTCCACCTTATAACGGTGATTTAACAACGAAAACACTTATTAAGTTTTTTTTCCATAAGTTCATCATGTGCGCTATCTTTTTTCAGGTTGCTCGGGAAAATTCGCCCCCAGTTCTTTCGCCTGTAGGCTCACCCTTCCGAGAACCTGATGTTTAGGAAAATTCTATTCATGATGATCAAGGTTCCACGACTGGTGCTGTAGCCAAGAGCGAGTCTGGGTGCGAACTGCCTCTTCCTGACCTGGCTCCCCACACGTTCTGCCTAATGGTGCTTCGGCAGTCTCCTCAAATGCCCGTCAACCACTGCTTGGTGAACGAACAACTGGTGAATCGCCACCCTGAGACCTTCACACCAGATTTCCTGCGCTCCAATATTCACGTGACGAGTCACAGACTTCAAGGCATGGCGATCGTTGTTGCTGAAATTGCCAGTACCCCTACTGCAAGTGTTACCAGATCCTTTCTTAACCAATTTATGGGTTTTCTGAAGGAGTTGGGGCGTGATTGTTTTCCGTTTTGACTGGCTTATAACGTATCTGAAGACTTTGAAGAACCAGCAACTAATCGGCCAGAGGGAAGTGTTACGAAAGCACCAGGAGGACCAGCAAGCTGAGGAAGCTAGGTTGGTCGCACTGGCACCCCTTTTGGAAGCAATGTATTAAGAGGTAAAGGATGCCGAAGAATCTTTGTGCCTGGTCAAACTGAAGCGCCAGAGACTCCTGATCGAACGTACGTAAGTGCAAACGAGGCTGGAGGTTTCTATTAACGCCCAACGGTCTTTCACAACAGCTTCTTCGGGCCTTCCTGGAGATTTTTTCTCTTCCTCTGATTTATCGTTTCTTTTAGACTAGTTACCTCTTGTGTACAAATCCTCCATCTATGTAATTCATGGGCGATAGCTCCCAAAACAAATTTTCTTTTTGTAATGCTCTATTGTTTATGAATGAAGAATATGTTCTTTCCAATCCATCCATGTGTTGTGACTGTTTTCGTATGCTATAGAGTTCTATGTTTGTGCAATTTATTTCATGATGTTCCAAATTGCTACCAAAACTTATATATTCATAACATCGGCTAGTTATAACATTGGTTCAAACTTGATTGTTTACACATGATAAACCTTCATCCACTTATTGTTAATCTTAAATGACTTGTCTTCCTCTAACTTTGAAATTAAACAATAACCTGAGTCATGGGCTTCGTTCACAACGAAAGGTCCCTCCCAATTAGCTGCAAATTTTGGTAGAGGAAGCCCCCTGATGTGTTTCACTGCCGCTTTCAATATGAGGTCTCCCTTCATGAATTTCCTTGGTCTCACCAAGTTATCATACGCCCTTGAAAGTTTCCTCGTATATATTTGGAAGTTCTGCATCGAATTATCTCTGTGTTCATCCAACGCTTCCAACTGTACATGTCTACTTTGAGGAAGCATGCTACTTCGCAAAGCATAACGAGTAGAGGGAACTTCCAATTCTACTGGGAGGATTGCTTTGGCCCCATAAACAAGAGAGAACGGCGTGTATCCCGTGGGTTTTCGTTTGGTCGTTCGATAGGCCCACAAGACAGCTGGTATCTTATCATCCCACGCCCCTGGAAAGTCTTCCATCATTTTGGCCAAAATGTTAACCAAGGTTTTGTTAGTTGCTTCAGCCTGACCATTTCCCTTTGGATATGCCATCGTTGAAGTTTGATGAATAATGGAGTACTTATCCGTGAGCATTGTTACTTCGGAGTTGACGAAGGGGTCCCGTTATCTGAGAGAATAACTTTTGGGATCCCAAAATGGCAAATGATGTATTCTCTGATGAAGTTGCTCACTACCCCAGCCGTTGCTCGTCTGAGTGGTATCGCCTCGACCCATTTTGTGAAACATTCTGTTGCTACTAGTATCCATATCTTGCCCCTCGAAGAGGGGTGTATTGCCCCCACTAGGTCGAACGCCCAAGTATGAAATGGATAGGGTGTTGATAAAGAGTGTAAGTCTACCAATGGGGCATGAATCATGTTCCCATGAAGTTGGCAAGCTTTGCATTTTTGAACGAACTCCGTGGAGTCGTTATCCATCGTTAGCCAATAATACCCCAATGTCATCAACTGATCATACAGCTTGGCTCCTCTTATATGTTCTGGATCGTGCACTTGTTTGAGGACCTCCACTACTTCTTCCTTCAAGACACATCGCTAGGGCCTGTTAAAGTACCCCTTTCGATAGAGCTGCCCCCTGGACGTAGAACCTTGGAGCCTTTCACCTCAGACCTATTGCATCCATTTTCTCCGTTGGGACAACCCCCTCCTAAATGAAGTCGATGTAGAGCTGCCTCTAGTCCGTTTGAGCTTCAATGAAATGGCACTCAACTGCCTTAAAGAATAGCTGACACTTATTGCACTTCCGTTGCAGCTCTGCTGCATCTTGCTTCATCCTAGGCCAGAAATACCCCTCCCTTTGAATTCTCCTATATAGAGGTATCTCAGTCATTTCGCAGTGCTCCTCATGCATTTTCCTCATTATTTTCTCGGCCTCCTCTGGGCTGACGCATCTTGACAACCATCCCCCTGTATTTCTGAAATAGAGATTTCCCTGGCATGTAAAATATTGGGCCAACTCTCTTAGCCCAATCGCCCCCTCACCAGACTCCAGCTGCTTCATAATATCTCTTCTCCATCCCACCTCTTCCTCCATCGGTAGTATTGACTGTACTACCGAAGGAGCTGTTCTTCGTTGGATCACAACTGTAGTCTCATTTGTTTTCATTATCATCTTCTGGGCAATAGTGGCATAGGCGTCTGGATAGTGACTCATCGTTCTGGGATGTCTCCTGATCTTGGTCCGATGGAACTGGTTGAGGAGCCTTTGAATGATTGTTCTATAGGGAACCAGGCTCATGTGTTTCAACACATATTCTCCATTTACCTGTTGAATTACTAAGTTCGAGTCACCCTTAATGAAGAGTGAACGAATTCCCCTCCGAAGAGCCTCTAAAATCCCTAGTACCAACGCCTCGTATTCTTCCTCGTTATTAGAGCAAGGGAAATCTAGTTTGTAGGAAAGGCAAAACTCTTCCATCCCTTTTGAAAGAACAACCCCTTCTCCTCCCTTCTTTTCTGCCGAAGATCCATCGAACTGCATCGTCCATTCCTCCTCAGTTGAATCCAAGTAATTGGCCTACAAATTATCTCCTGGAATGTCTACCCTAGGCGGCTCGAAGGTTCCTGAAGGGAAGATGGACAATAGGTCACCATACGCCTGGCTTTTGATTGTACGAGGGACCACACATTCTAAGTCATATTCAGAGAGAATAAGGAACCATCTAGCTACCCTGCCAATCAATATAGTCTTTGCGAGCAAATACCTAATTGGGTCGCATCTAGTTACAATATGAATGGTAAAAGACAGCATATAATGCCTAAGTTTTTGTGCTACAAAGACCAAGGCTAAACAATGCCTTTCTAAGCCACTATATCTAATTCCTGTCCCATGTATAATTCTGCTGAGGTAGTAAACCGACCGTTCTTGCCCGTCTGCTTCTTGTGCTAGCAGAGCTCCAATGGATCTCGTGGTGGATGTAAGGTATAGCTGCAACGGAGCTCCTTCTTGGGGAGGAACCATGATTTGTGATGATACGAGAAGCTTCTTCAACCCAACAAGGGACTTCGTGTGAACCTCTTCCCATCTGAATTTCGTGTTCCCTCGTAGCTGCTGCATCAGTGGGTGTGTTATTTCGGCCAATCCAGGCACAAATCTCCTAATGTAGGAGACTTTACCGAGGAAACTTTTTATCTCCTTTGCCGTTCTTGGACATGGAATCTCCAAGATTGCCCGTTGTTTATCCTGGTCCATCTGTACCCCTTGTCGATTAACCACGAATCCCAAAAACTTACCACTTGTTACTCCGAAGACACACTTTAACGGGTTCATCCTTAACTTGTACCTCCTGCACCGAGCAAACACCTTCCTTAAATCGTTCAGATGGGACTCTTCCTTCTTCGATTTGATGACCAAATCGTCTACGTAGAATTCCATAAATTTGTGGAAGAAGTCATGAAAAATGGCCATCATCGTTCTTTGGTACGTAGCTTCGATGTTCTTGAGTCCAAACGGCATTACTTTGTACATGAAGTTGCCCAACGGAGTTCTGAATGCTGTTTTCTCTGCATCAGAGGGGTCCATCTTGATCTGGTTGTATCCCACATATCCATCCATGAAGCTATACATCTTATGACCAGCCGTGGTGTCTATCAAACTGTCGATGGAGGGTAGGGGAAACTCATCCTTGGGGCAAGCCCTATTCAAGTCTCCGAAGTCCACGCAGATCCTTATTTGGTTTTTGTCTTTCTTCCCTACTGGCACAATGCTGGATAGCCAGAGGGGATGTTGTATTGGCTTGATAAATCCTGCTGTCAGTAAGCGTTGGAGCTCTTCTTTAATCTGTAAATCTAGTTCAGGCTTGTAAGTTCTTGTTGCTTGCTTCACCGGAATAGCTGACGGCATCACGTTCAGCTTGTGGCAGCTCACTTCCTCATCCAGCCCTTCCATTTCAGTGTACTTCCATGCGAAGACATCTATGAATTCCTGAATCAGGTCAACCAAGGCTTCTCATTTCTCCTTACCAAGATCTTTCGAGATAAATATAGTCTTTGGATCTTCCCCTTCTCTTGCCAGGTTTAGCTGCTCCAACTCTTGTGCCTGGGGCCTTGGTTGGTCCACCATGTAGTCTGGTTCTTCGGCGACATCTTTTATGAACTCTTGTATGTTGGAGTTGTCTATCACCATACACTGCCCCCGTTGATCTACTAAAAAACACTCATATATCGGGTCAACCTCATTGTTAGTCTTTTTGTCCGCCCGATCACACCATTATAAGCGGTACACCACTTTTCCCTCTTTAGTGACAATTTTCTTGCATTGCCTGCATGTAGCTGTTGCCACGGCCTTTCTCTTCCTTTCTCTGGAAGCCTCAGCGATTCTTTCCCCTGAAAAATGACTCAACACGCTTTGTCGTTGGACCTCATGCTCGCCTGGGTCTGTCCTAGGCCTCATCTTGTCTTTGAGCTGCTTCGAGATGTTTTAGGGCCGAGGGACTGCCCGATATGTTTCCTCGATCCTCCCCCCTTCGCCATCCTCATTTAAAGGTCCCATTCTTTCTCTAATTGAGGGGACCCATTATCCCTCCATTATCCTTGTTAGAACCCGCACATCCTCTTCGAGCTCTGTATAAAAGGCTGCATCCACCAAATGTGCTTCTTCGATAGCGAAAGGCCTCTTAGTTGCCCTTATAGTCACTTCTTTCCCCTGGATATTCGCCTTAGCACATTGATGGTAAGTTGAGGGAACTAACCCTTGGTTGTGCATCCATACTCTCCCTATTAACAAATGATAGGAAGTTGCCCTTTCTCTTACATGGAACTTGATATGGGAACTCAGATTTCCCATCACTATCCCCACATTCACATACCCGATGGATTTGGAAGATTGATTATCGTAGCCCGAGATTACCAAGGGCATGGGAACCAACCTTTCCTCCGGAATATTAGTCACGTGGAAGGAGTTAATTAGAATAATGTTGATGGAAGCACCCCCATCCATAAGAGTCCTTGCAAAGCTAACCCCGTTAACACTAGTGGTTACATACAGAGGCCTATTATAGGGGAACCTTACAGCTCTATCCGCATCGCTGAAATTTACCTCTGATAGGAACTTCTTTACCAGCCTAGCCATGGGTCCCCTCCATCTTAGCGAGGGGACTGCATTTCTCCTTGCAATATCTAAGATCGCCTGAGTTATCTCCATTCTGCTCTCTTTTGGGATTCCCACATGGTCGAAGAACCAAGTGAACTTTGGAGATTTTGAAACTGCGCTATATTCTACGACTGGGTCCGTTTCCTCACCCTCAACGCTGTAGGCGTCTTCTACGTCCCTAGCACTTGCTTCATCATACGCTAGAACTACGTTAGCCATTCCCCCGGTGCAATGCTCCAGCTCCTCATCGAACTCCTTCATCGTTGCCCCTCCCCCCTTTCTGCCTCCTTGTCTTAGGTTGTCACCAGATTGGCCCCATGCGCTGGGAGTGGGTTATTGTTAACGTTCTGCGGGGGGATTTGTAATGTCCCCGCCTTCATGTACTTGTCGATGATTCTTCGCAGCGTGAAGCAGCTTTCTGTTGGATGCTGGACCTTTCGATGAACATGACAATATTTGGGATCAGCCCTAGTTTCCGCGTAGGGCTCTTCCGTCGGAACACCCTTTGGTTCGAAAACCGTTCCGCCTTGGACCATTGCGTTATAGCAACTCACAACCTCCTCCACCATACAAGGTAATGGTGGCGGGTCTTCTCTATCTCTTCCAAACTTTCTTTTGTTGTCCTTCCTCGGCGCCTTGCCCCCATCTTCCCTCTCGATATATCCCACCCGTGGGGCCTGAGACCTTCCTCCCAGGGGTTGTATCGGCTGTCTGAACACCATGAGAGCCACTACCGAGCTAGGTCGCACCACTAAAGAGATGTTTCTTGCGAATTTTAAAAACGCTGAAAATGTTCCCTCGCGTGTCTCATTGATTAGGTGGCAGATATACTCAGGAAGTAATCCCTCAGCACAAATCTGCAGTAACCTGGCCTCCTTAGCTTCTTCCCTTACATCGAGGGACCTTTCCCCAAACCTTCGAATATAGGCCACTACCTCCTCTCCTGGCCTCTGCCTCTCCCTGCCAAGTTGGGTTAGGGTGAACTCATCTTCTGCTAAGAAGAACTTTCGGACAAATAATACATGCATCTCCTCCCACGTAGAGACACTATTGGGAGGCAGATGAGAGTACCAAGTGTATGGCTTATCAGTCAGGGATTCGGATAACTCCTTTAATCTAAGCTTTTTGTCATTGCAGTGCGCTCCTAAATGTTCAACGAAATGCTTAATGTGTTCCTTCGGGTTCCCACCCTTCCCTGAGTATTTTTCAAAGGTAGGGGGAATATAGTCCTTCGGGTAGGGATCGTCATTGTATTCCTGGGGGTAAGGTGTTCGGAAGTCATCGTAGACCGATGCCACCTCGCCCACAGCCTGCGAGGAAGCCTGCATGAACTTCAGCATTTCCCTCTGCATCTTTTTTCTTATTTCTTCCATGGTCGAGGCCACTGGGGCCACCTGTAGAGGGGCAGAGGGCTGAGCGTTCGTTGCAACCGAAACGAACGTTACCGGTGGTTCCGTTGAGACTCCTGAGGTGCCCACTGTCGGATTCACTCCAGAAGATGCACCCACCGGGATCGTTCCTGCAATTCATGCCCCTAGTGGGACCGTTGGGGACACTCCTGGTGTTACGAAAGCGTTAGCCTCTAACCCTCCCAACATTGTTGAAGCCACCGGGGTTTGCAAGAACTCGTGAAACTTGCTCATGAGGAGGGCAATCTGAGCGGGTCCCAACACCGTGATCGCGGGAGGTTGGGCCGCCCCTCGGATGCCTAACGTTGCTGGCGCCAGAGGTACCTCTACTCGAGGAGCCCCATCTCTTAGGGCCTCTTGCTCTCTCGCAGCCTGTTCTTCATTGTGCTGAATGTTATCGAAATTGAGTCTTCGAGTAGCATTATCTTGCGCCATACTCCTTATCCAGAAGAATGCCTCCCCAGCAGAGTCGCCAAATGTAGGAGGGTACTTTAGATTATATATGGAGGCGTAACCCCTATTGAGTATGGTAATGACAAGTTAATTGACCAAAGCTTTGGATTAATGACATAACACATAAATATGAACCTAAGGAAGATAGACTCAGCTTAAACTCACAAAGTCTCTCGTGTATAACTCAGGGAATAATAATGAACTTTAGAAGTGGCTTAGCTAGAGGGAGAGAGAAGTAAGCACCCTAGATACACCTTGGTAGGTAGGTAAACCACACCAAGTACCCTCAGGAATCTCTGTCGAATATTGAAAGATTTATAATAAATGACAATGGTGAGTGAATAAACTCTCTGGTTTGCAATAACTCTCTCTGGTGTGTGTTCTCTTTCGCAATAACTTCTGAACTCTCCAAAAGTCTCTCTCTTCCTCAAAGGTGGTTGGGGTCCTTAAATAGCCCCCCACACCACCCCCGAGGAAATTCAGTCATTAAAACTATGAAAGACATCCCTCATACTTTATGTCACAACATTAAATACCTGATGCACTATCTGTCTCCATGTCATAAACATTAAATGCCAAGACATGCCTTTTGCCTAACCACCGTGTGTCAGGGGACTGTTGTCGCAGAGGTGGCTTACCAACTGCCTGACAGCCCCAAATACCATGGTGGTTTACTCAAGTGCATGTCTGTCATTGTTTAGCTGGCTAGTGACATCACCTACAGTAGATGTGACATTAAGTAGAGGTTTGTTTAGTTCATGACTCAACGCCCGATGGAACTCCAAGCTGCTCCGCTTGAGGTTCCACGGTCAGGGTCCTTCGGTGTTTTTCCAGGTGTATCTAAGATGGTCAGGACAAGTCCCAACGGTGCCTTACTTCTCAATCCTCCAAACCAAGTCCCTCTAAAGTTCCCACGGTGAGGTCATTTGATAGAGCATGACAGCTCTCCCAGGCCCTGCCAAGCCTGGTCTCTCGCAAGTACCGTTTGACTTCACACTAAAACTTCTTTATTATTCTCGTTAAATCATTATAACCGTTATAGCTTACAGTCATCATAAACAAAGATACAATATGACTAACACAACAAGCTGAAGTATGAGTCGCCACGCTTGAGTTGCTTCTATTGCGTTAATCCTCAAACACTGTTGCTAATTAGGGAATTATCCCTAATCTCGGGATTACCTTCAAGCCCCCTCTATAGTGGGCATGACCTATCTCATTGGCAAATCATTATGTAAAATGTATAATTTATGAGAACTTACCTCTGTGCCAAAGCTCGACATTTTTCGTATACTTCCACGCAAATATATGTCTATGAATTCCTTGAGCAGGTTGATGATTTATTCTAGTTGCTTTGGACGTAAACTTTTAGAGATGAAGATGGGCCTCTTGTCTCCAACCTCTTCCCCCAAATTCATCTCCTTGAGTTCTTGGAGCTTCCTTAAGGGTCCATCTTACATGAACTATGGCACTTCTTCTGGTTCCTCAATATTCTTAATTATATAAGAATCATTGATTATAAATAATTTTGGTATCAAGTCGATACTTTTATCCCAAAACGAATCCCTTGTATACCATTATAAATAGTAGATGCCATTGGGCAAAACAACTTTCTTGCAAGTCCAGGAAGGTCTTGCAACTTCTTCCAGTTTTTTTCTTTTGTCTTGTCTTTTAGAGGGTACCACTCATGGGCCTAGTCTATCATGTACTATTTTTTTTATTTGTGGCCTTGTCTTGAACTGCTCAGCGATCATTGTCTCCTTTGAGCAAACACTTCTTTTTTCCCTTCATTGATCTCTTTGTAGAATGTTCCATAAACTAAATGGGCTTCTTTCACCAAGAAATGTATCTCTATGGCTTTGATTACTATCTTTGTTCTGTGAATATTGGCTTTCATGTATTGGTGGAAAGTGAAAGGTACGATGCCATGATTGTGCATCCATACTCAACCTATTAACAACTAATAACTTGCATTGGCATTCATGACGCGGAACTTGATATGGGAAGTGAAATTTCCTAATTTTATGCCAACATTGACATATCCGAGTGATTGCATTACGACACTATGAAAACATAATATTATGAAAGGTACTAGTATAATATTTTCTTCCGAGATTCCAGTTTCATAAAGAGTGGTTATGGGGATGATATCAATCGATTCCCTAAATCCAACAATGCCTTTGGGAAACCAATCCCATTTACTAGAGAAAGAATATAGAGTGGTCTATTGTGAATAATGGTACCTTTTTGTCTGCCTTGGAAAACACCACTTATGAGTTGTACCTTTTGATCAGCCTTCCAATAGAACCATGCTAATGGATTGATGGATCCCCTCGGTCTTTCACTTCCTCGAGGATTTTCTTAGTGACTTCCAATCTAGTTTTAGATTTTACTCCAATTTGATCGAAGAACTAATTAAACTTTGGATTATTGTAATTTCTACACGTTATGAATAAATTTCCACCACATAGGTTTTAGTATTACAGATATAATCCACTTCAGATGTTCCTACCTCATCAAGTGCGAGCACCAAACTAATATTACCTTCTTTGATTTATAACTCTTTATCCCATTCACTCTTGTAATCTGTGTTGTCCATCCAAAGCAGCCACTCGTCACATGATTTATCCATATATACCCACTCCTCAAAATCCATCATCTCGTCCAAGTCATGAGAAATCACCATATTCATAGAGGTAAATTGATTGGAAAATAATGAATTCTCATTGACGTCCATGAATTGGAATTCGAAGAGGGCCATTTGAAAGTTTCTTCTCATTTATTATCTTTTACAGAGAATAGTAGCCTTTTGTCAAATGATGGACTCCTTGGTAGAGGTAAACAAACTTGATATCAATTTTTTTCGCAAGTGTTGGCATTTGAGCATTCGACTGGGGTGGGGCTGCCACCCCCTCATGCACCAATGTCTGGTAACAATCCATGGGTTCTGCTATGCCAAATGGTAGTGGTGGAAGAACACTACTTACAAAATTTCTATTTCCAAAAAACTATTCTTGGGTCCTTGATTACCTTTCTTCCCATTGGGCTATTATTTGCATAATTAACTGTTTGTTTCCAAGCGACCTGGAACCTTGCTGGTTGAGAAACACTTGAGTCCTCTAACTCTTAGGTTTTGGGTTTATGATAATGTCTATATTCCTTGTTGCTATAACAATCTCAGTGAAGGTGACATCACGAGTTTTGTTAATCAAGTGGACTTAGTATTCCTTAAGCAAGCCTTCCACACAAATATGCATGTCTATAGATTTTTTTCTAAAACTCTTGATGTAATGCATCAGCTCCTATCAAGGTTTCTTCACTTCTCGGGACAAATGCCTTAAACTAATATCATCTTAAGCCAAAAATAATTTTGTAGGATTTGTCTGTGCTTCTCTTCCAAGTGAGAATGCTATTTGGCGCTAGGAGGGAATACCACGAGTAAGAATTTCCGGTGAGAGTCTTTTGTAATTGCAGTGCACACTAAGGTATTCCATGAACCGTTTGACATGCCATTAAACTTCATAAACTTTAGTCGAGCATACCCCTCGGGGTATGGCTTCTTATTGAATCTATCTGGGTAAGGATTTTTTAACTCCTCGTACATGAAAGGAGATTACTCTTGAGTGAGAGGAGCCTATTCATATCCTCCATTGTAATCGCCTTGGAGGGGGAATCCTCCACATCTGTTTCCTTACTTTTGGTGAGGCAACGAGAATTGGGGTCTACTCAGCAACCCCCTTTTTTTCGGTAACAACTCTGCTGCAACTACTGCTCTAGTAGGAGCCACTATTGGTGTAGCACAGACCTGGACCAAACTTACCATTTTCATGTTATGATACTTTTAAAACTTGAAAAACAAACTCATAAGATTCATTCCATTCAGTTGTGGAGCATCTGAGTTGCTCGTCTAACCCAAAAAGTGTCCAGGACCTTCATTCCTGTAAGAACAAGATCTTCATTCTTGGTTTGGTCGATTTGAACTACACCAACTAGAGTGTCTTCAAAGACCAATTTTTTGGAAACATTGTGACATTCTTTATCCAGGGTGAGAGTGCGCACGATCTTAATGGATTAACTTATTTAATTTAATGCCTCCAAACATACAAATACAATTATTTACCAAACATTGATCTTTAATTAAATTAGGTTTTGCATATGATGATCATTCCAATCACAAAAAAAATTACGCATGCAATCAAAAATAGATATGAGGAAAAATCCCTTTTCAGGGCGAAACCTTTTTTCATCACTTTAGATAGTTTTACAAGAAGAATTACTTACAAAACTTTCTTAATAAAGCCACTCAGATCCAGAGCAATCCACAGGCGGTGGTCCACTATTGGTATCCACTAATTTGCCTTTCTTTCAGTAGTGATCTCTTGAGTCATGAGGTCAGCAGTATAGACCTCTCTCCACAAGTATAGATCAAGTATGAATATTTTATAGTTTCAAAAGGATTCACAAATATATTGAAGAGTATGTTTTGTGAATCAAAGATGTATATTGACCTAAAACGTTTGAGGAATTTTGTAATAGGTATGTAGGTTACATTTTTTTCTGAAGTTTCTTTTAAAATCTTTTCAAAATAGGAATTTATAGGTCATGCACAAAATTCGAGGCAACGAATTTTGTTTGAACAAAAATAGAAGTCGTTCGAACGAGAATATCTTCTCATGAGAACGAAAACACAGTACGTTAAAAAAAACTCCAATCTCATTTGAATAAGCTTATAATGAGCTTCAAAACAATTCAAATAGAACACCCTCATTGGATGTTTTTCGATGTAGACATCAAACGAGTGTTCTAATGAAATTGCCTTTTCGTTCGAACGAGATAGTCATCTCGTTTGAACAAGATCAATAAAAAAAATTAATTTTTAACACTTTAAAATTTGCCTTGATTTTATAAAAATACATCTCCCAAACATAAAGGTAAATAAATTCGAACTCCTAAAAGATTTATATCTTTATAACGTAGAGAAGTCTTGAACTTGGAGATGTTGGAGGTTAGGTTCATCATGTCGACGCGTTAGTTTGTAGCGGGATAAGCCAAATGTGCCATGGTGCAAATAAAATAAATATCAAGCCTAAGCTAAACTATTTGTCCTTACAAATCTCATCCTTTGACTATTTTGGTTAAAAACTTAACTGAGACCCAAATTACAACAATTACCCTTATAAGACTAACATTCTAATGCCCTTCATAAATCCTAGAAATGGAACGACATAGATAAGCTTTGTATTTAATCTCCACTTGTTCTTCTTGAGCTTCCGTTGGGAACTTTGTTTTCATGAGGAGCAGTATGTTCTTAGATTGGATACCTCCAAACATGAAACAAACAAAAATACATGTGATGCATAGATTTTGACATAGGAAATAAAAACTTGTAAAAATATCAAAAACCTCACTTAATTTGTTCTCCCCCTTTTTGTCCCGAATAGACAAAAGAGTGGAAACTTAACATGGCATATAAGGAACATCACGGATAAGAAGTAAGATATCATCACAAAGATATAAAAATAACAAACATGGAATGATAATCTCAAAGGCTTTACAAGCAATTTTTGAAAAATTACAAAATTTTTAAGCATAAAATTTTACAAAAATAATACACCATGAATTAACGCAAAAATACTCGAATAATGGAAGCTAAATGTAGGGGTGTGAACATATTCCATAGGTTAATCAATGTAGACAAACATTACATATGTTCACGAGGGATTGAAATACCACTAACGAATGGTCTCAAAGTCTAACTTAGGTGTAAAAAAATGGTGAACTCATGTGAAATTGACTTAACCTACTCAACAAATCAAGACCGTAAGTGATTTTTATACCAATGACGCCCAAAAATATGTAATGTTTTTTTAGATTTAAATAGCTTGTGAAAACCCATTGATCTTGTACTTAACTCCCTTAAAATCTCACATAACTCAGAATATTCTCAAGTATTTTTAAAGAAATTAATGCTCATTTGTAGAGAAGCCTTAATGTTCAAAAAAATTGGCTTGACACTTCTGTTTTTATGTGCCTCTAATATTTTGAGCCTTTTTTCATTGCAAACACTGGCTTTTAATGCAATGGCTTTTATCTATTGTATCCTCTTTTCATTTCTTAATATTTAACAAATTTTTGAAAAAATTATTTAAATCCGGGCAATGGTTCTTACAAGCATAACTTCTTATCTCTATTTTCACAATTTGTTCATCTTAAAGCAAAATTGAGATGAAAATACTATGATCGACATGTGAGAGGTAAGTTCACTACTCATATAAGCTCGTGTTCATGTGCAATAAAGGAGACAAGGAGTCAAATATGTAGCAAGTTGTCATCAAATCATAACATAATCACTCCACACATTATTAAGCACATATATGAAATGGTGTCATGTCTCAAAACACTATAAAATAGTCACGTGGATATGTGATGAAAGGATGACTCGAAAATCTATCAAAACAAAGTTTTTGCATTTTTCACTTTTTCTTAAAAGAAACCGAAAATCTTTTTCAATTTTTCAAAATGTTTTCAGAAAATTAAAAATCTTTTTGGATTTTTCTAAAAATATCAAAATGAAAAAAATAATACGATGATAATACAATGGTAATACAATCCAGCAATAGGACTAAATAAAAATAAGCATGATAATCATCCTATACTAAATCAAATATCTCAACTCAGTCAACGATGCAAATACCTAAAAATTTCCTAAGATCCTCAAATTGAAGTGCATCTAAAGGTTTTATGAAAATGTTTAATAACTGACGATCGGTGATCACAAGGATCAAGGACATGACCTCCCCCTAAACTAGCTCTTAAATAACTTGATCACGTATCCTAATGTACTTTGTGCACGACTGTTGGACCGGGGTATGAAAAATTTGTATAGCACCAGTATTATCACAGAAAATAGTCATCATGCCCGCTGAAATGCCGTAATCCTCCAGCATTTGCTTCATCCATAAGAGTTGCATGCAATAACTCCCAGCGTCTATATACTCATCCTCCACTATGGAAAAATATATGGAGTTTTTATTTTTGATCATCCAAGAGACAAGAACACTCGAAAAATAGAAACGCACACCTGAAGTTCTCCTACAATCATCTAATTCCTCATCCCAATCGACATCCGAATAGGCGGACAAACGGTCATCAGTATCAATGGAATACAAAATATCGAATGAAAGAGGTTCACTCACATATTTGATAATACCTTTAAGAGCATGTAAGTGTGACTCTTTTAGGGACACCTGGTATCTCGTGCAAACTCCAACACTAAAGGTAATATCGGGTAGACTAGAGATGAGGTAAAGAAAATGAACTATCATACTCCGATACAAGATTTTCTCTACATCCTTGCCTAAAGCATCTTTCTTAAGCTTTTTTGATGTACTCATAGGGGTGCGTGAGTGCTTAGCGGAGTCTAAACCAAATTTACTTCACAAGGTCTCTTGCATGTTTGGATTGAGATATGAATATCACCTCCTCAAGATGATGAACTTGGAAACCTAGGAAGAATATAAACTCACCTACCATGCTCATCTCAAACTCACTTTTCATTTCCTCCTCAAAAGTGTGAGCATGGAGGGAGCAGTTGGATACAAAGACTATATCGTCCACATAGACTTGGGAAACCAAAATGGAACCACTCTCTCCTCACAAATAACGTCTTATCTACTCCCCCTCTCTTGAATTTGCGAGCTAAGAGATAAGAGACGATAAGCCCAACTTGTCGATGAATATTCCAAACATATCCCCTCGTCGCTCCAGGAGTCGAACTTTCCTAAGGGATCTCTATCTCCCAAGATCTAGTAAGTACTCCCATATATATGGAAATATGATAGGTTAGGCTTCTTCCCTATCCACAACTACAAAGGCATGTAAAGTGTGTGCGGTCGAAGATATACTCTATCCACCATATGGCATGAGGTGCTCACCACCTCTGCCTATAAATGTCTAGGAACATTTCTTCCAAGAAGCATGGATCTAGATATGTCTTATATCATCCTATTCTTCATCTCAACAATCCCATTTTGTTGAGGAGTGAGAATGATCAAAAACTCATTTTTTATGCCCACTCCATCACAATAGCTATCCACTTTAGCTTATTTAAATTCAGTGCCATTGTCACTACGCATCCGATTAACAGTGACACCATGTTGGTTTTGTAGGACACGACACTTGCTCATAAAGAACTCAACCGCATCAGAATCTTCTTTAAGGAATCCTACGATAAAATATCTAAAAAAGTCATCGACCATCACGAGAATGTATCTCGTCCCACCTAAGCTGTACGAGCGAGTAGGAGCCATACGATCTATGTTAATCAACTCCAAAACTCAAGAGATAGTAATGGCATTCAACTTTTGATGGGGACTTCGAATTTGTTTACTTTTTTGGCAAGGTCCACAAATCAATAAAGTTGGTTTCCCAAGTAATGGTAAGCCACGAACTAGGTTCTTTTTCCCTAATCTCTCAAGATCTCTAAATTTCATGTGACCTATCCGTTGACACGAAAGGTCCATAGTGGAGACTGTGGCATTGTTGCATACAAAGGAAGACTTGGGCACAATCCCATAACAATTATCTTATGTCCACACACCTTTTAGTAAAAGTTTACCATCTTGATCATAAACATTGCATTCATACCAATCAAACTTCACAGTGAAGTTGCATCGCATACAAAACATCATCTAGCTTAGGAAATTTGAGTATCTTAACAGTGCCACGTCCTAAAATATGAGATCTATTACCATCTCAAAAGATGACTTTACCTTCCTTGAAATCCTCAAGGTGGGTAAAAAATGATACATCATCGGTCATGTGCCATAAACATACACTATCAAAATACCATTGGAAAGTATTTCGAGCCTTGATAGAAAAACGAACAACAAGGGATTCATAAACATGAAAAATAAAGGATTTATCATCTCCGGGATGGCATTCAAATCGTAAGAATTAAAATGTAATACCCCGTATTTTTATAGCCTTTAATTATGGGATTAATTGAATTAAATTGGGATAAATTAATTTAAAATTAATCCAGATTTTTAAAATAAATATTTACTAGCATGATGAGAGTTAGTAACTATTGGTTAGAATTATGTTGAATATTACTTAATGAGTAAAGTAATATATGGGGTTGAATTTATTAAAATTGTCGCGAGTGAATAATACGACAGTTATAGAAATTAAGTCGGGACACGCGTGTCAGTCACGTCGGGACTAAATTAATGGGATAAAAAGTAAATTAATTCGAAGTCGCCTGTATGGTCATTTTGAGTTTGCCAATGTATCTGAAAGGGTCGAGATAGTTAGAAAAGTATACCTGGGGTTTTATTTTGGGTCTTAGGTCATTTTTAGGCCTAACCGATAATCCAGGAGGGCATTTTGGTAATTTCCAATTTTAGGCCTTAACTAATGACGAAAATCATAGGGATATATCTGTTGTTAGATGTTTTCTTCTAGGGTTAGAACAAACATAACTCACAAAGGCCAATAGAGGAGAGAGGTCAGGAGCTTTCCCAAGGCTAGAATCATCCTAGTTGCACCATTTTCACCACAAACACTACCGGAGTGTAGATCGGAGGAAGAGGAACTCAACCACACCATCAAATCCCATAAATTCGGACCTTAATTCTTGAGGAAATTATCTAACTTGTTGTTTTTGAGTTGATAATACATCCATGCTAGTGTAGGAGATATAATTTCATGTTCTCATGTAAAAATAATGTTGTTTGAGAGATTAAAATTAAAATTTTGAGATGAAACCATGTTAGGAAAAATATCTTGATATATGTAGAAGATTAACTACGAAATTGATGCCCAATATAGATTGAAATTTGGAACAATTATGAGGATATTAAATATGATGATAAAAATGGGTTCTTGATGAATTAGCTTGAATTAATCCCTTTAATTGATGACCCTTGATGAATTTGTATTTGTTTTATGTTGAAAATCATGTACTTAGGTTAGAAAATATTTTGGTTTGATTGTTTGGGAGTTTGGGATGAATTAATGGAGGATCTGAGGATGGAAATTGATGAAACTCGTAGGTTAAAATTTTACTGAAACTCACCAATAACTGATCGAGCGATCGATCGACCCTTTCCTTCGATTGATCGACTCCTCCTGGAATTGGAATCTTGTTTCCTTTTTAATGTTTAATGAAACCTCGATGTATAAGGACCCTTAGACATACCTTAAATACTATAATGGGACTTGATAAGGACCAGTATGATTGTGGGAAAGGTCCAGGTAATACGATTTTATATGGAATTGAACCGGGGGGTTACAAGGGTATAAAACGAGTTATGATTGCGTGTGTGATAAATTGGGGATTGTGCAAGCCAATGACAACTTAGACCAGTAGGATAGAGAGGGTACACCCACTGATTTGATATTTATTAAAATGAGACACTTCGAGGATTGAGAAGTACTTGCGAACTTGCAGTAATTGAGATAATAAAACAATGAATTAATGACGTATGATTCGGGTACTACGCGTCACGTATGGTTAGAATATGTTATAGGTCGTGAGTGTACCTATCTGAATAGTGTAAATATATATATGGGTGTATGTATATATATAGTATGTGAATATCTGTGCATAATCATACTCACACTACTTGCTATCACAGAGGTTTTTGCGCTGGGACAGTTTTATCTCAATGAGACATTTATGTGGGATATTGACTTATATCCTAGAACATAAGATCTTTGGTACATGCTATAATGATAGTCAGACGGCCCTCAGAGACGTGAGGGTATGTGCTGACCTCTTAGTGACTGGGAACTATGCTTTGCCTCCAATATGTGTGTTTAGTGTTAATCCAGTGCGAGAGTGATTCCGAACTAGTATTTCTCATTTATATGAGAGATACGGGGACTTGGTAGTAGAGAATGCCAACACCATAGATTTATGTGGGGTGCCCTATTTAGGCCTGTCAATGGATCGGATTTTATCCGAATCCGAATCCGAATCCGATCCGTTTAAGCGGATATGGATCATGCCTAAAATTCGATTATCCGATTACCCGATTACCCGATTATCCGTTTATTAAATGGAGCGGATTTGGATTCATATGCTCCGATCCGTTAATAATCCGATCCGATTAATATTTTTAATATACATATATAAATTATATATAATATATTTTTCATTAATATATATTGTATTTAATAATATTTTATATACATATTTTACATATTTATTATAATAGTTCTCTATTTCATTATCTATTTTTATGGAACATTTGCAAAATAAATTTATGAAATAAGAGTTGAAAATAAAAATGTTGCAAATCAAGTTTAAGATAAATGGATAATCGGATCATCGGATCGGATCCGAATCCGTTTAATATTAACGGATATGGATTTGGATTTGCCTGATCCGATCCGATTAATAAACGGATCAGATCCGAATCCGTTTAACATAAACGGATATGGATTTGGATTTGCCTGATCCGGTCCGAATCCGATCCGTTTACAGGCCTAGCCCTATTAGTATATTTATTATGAGTGATAAATATATGTACATGTGATTCATCTACTGTTCTTGTAAGTAGATAAAATTGAGTAATTAATATTAAATAAATTAAGTGGTTGAGAACTTAAGGCAATATTGAGATGTGCATAGCTGGCTTGGTAAATTCATAAGAAAAGTTTAGCATATATAAATTATAGTTATGCGATCACAAGAATTAGGATTGATAAGGGGAGATTGGGTTAGACTAGTTAATTGGGTTTGCTTCATCTAGAGTAATTCAGTAGTACGTTAGGCGTGCACATTAGTTGAGAGGTGAGAATTCTTAAGTGAGTGTCGAGGCACTAACATGTATGTAATATCAACTGGTAAACATTTTATATACTTGTTAAACAATTTTAAAGATATTTTACACTCGGGCTCTGACCCGTTTCCTATCATCTCTTCTTTCTATATATATATATATATATATATATATATATATATATATATATATATATATATAGGTTGGTTTTTGAATTGTCTACACATTTTAATGGTCATGATGTGTGCCACCCCCTTACATATTTTAATGTATGAGATCATATGTACTTTCTTTTTACAATCATACCCCTCAATTATTTGGTTTCCCACCCCCTTTTTCTACTTAACAACCTCACCCTTCAATTCAAAAATTAGGGCTGTGGGGTAAAATCACGACGTGTGTTGGGTTTATCCCTACTTTTCTACCCAAACATTCTCTCAGATTCTCTCACCTCACTCTCTCTTCCATTTCTCTCTTCGGTTTCTCCCTTCCCCAAAGAAAACCCTCCCGCCTCCCGCTACCAGGTAAGATCCCTCCCCCTCCCCCCTTCCCCACTCACACGCACACACACACACATGCACACATGCACACACGCACACATGCATACACACACACACACACACACACACACACACACCTCTTCTATATTGTTTTTGGGTACCGATTTTACCTCAGCTACGATTCTGGGTTCTATGTTTTTTTTGGGGTACCGATTTCGATTACTAAATCACATTTGATTTCGGTTTGGGGTCCCGATTTTGATTAATCACATTTTAATTTGGTTAAATGATTCCATTTATACCTACAACCATTTAATCTTTTGTCTTTCTACTTTTAGGGTTTATTTGTGCTTAAATCGTTTTGTGTTTTTGTTATCCAGGTATTGATTTGGTAATTATAAATGTATTTATTTGGTTTATAAATGAGGTATACTATCATCTCTCTCTATGTTTTTGAATGGTATATTTATTTTGTAGATAGGGGGTTCTTTGATGTCTTATTAGTTTTGGTATTCATGTCAATAATATGTAATTTATTTTGCAGATTGAGGCTTCGAGGTAAACTCCTCAATTAGTTTTTTTCTAATTCCTACTTCGAATTTTGTGGGCTTTTATCTATTATTTTCCATTGTAAGATTTGTTATTTACCATTCTATGGTTTGTAAATATTTTACAGGATGATAATCCAAGCCAAGCATTAATCCTCTTGGTCTAGGTTTAACATAGTCGTGCAAGTCCAGTTTGGCATTCCCAAGGCAAGTATCAATCATTTTTTAGATTTAGATGTTCATAGTCACACTTTGAAATTTGGTTCCATTTTTATTTTTTCAACCTGTTTAAGGGGATATTTTCATAGTCTCTAATTACTTTACAACTTTTAGGATTTTTGAGTATATGGGTTTTCCAAATCATATTTATTTCCAAGTAAATATACGGTTATATGTCTTAATTAATTTTTGAGACCATTTGTTTTTTAAGTAAGATTTTCGGACAAAAACTGATTATTTTGATATTTTAGTTTTTATTTTTGAGGTTCAAGGAGGTGGGTATGGAGAGAGGGTAGCTGGTAGGGGGAGGGGAAAGGCCGGTGTTGGTGAGAGGGGTATCATCGGGGTTAAGGGGTAATGGGTTTGCAATTGCGTGTCGTGCGTATGGAGTTGGGTAATGGGATTGTAACAGTAGGGTGCGTAGTTTATGGTTGTAGCAGATTTGGGACGGTTTAGGTGGGTGACATCGGTTAGGGGAGAGAGATGGGGTGTGGTGCGTATGTGTAGAGGGTTGGGGTTGCATACGATTAGGGGAGAGGGTATGGTCTCTGCTCTAGTGTTTTTTTTTTAATTTTTGAGGAAAATAACACCCTTTAGAGAGTTACATACAAGGGATCTCACTCAATTATCAGTCTCACTCATTGGCTCACCATTTAGCATCTTCATTGTTTTATAAAATTGTATCTTAAAGGGTGGGTGCGTAGTTTATTAATTCTTGAATACACAGTGATTGTAGGCGCACTACAACCACGATTGTTGCCTATTTCTTGAATACGCAGTACATGAAGTTTTCCTACTAGCACTTCCAAGGGTTCACAATTCTTTTTGTGTGTTCTAACTCAATGACACGGAAAACAAAATAGTTTTAAGTATTACTAAGTTTCTTTCATTTATAATAACACTTTTTGTTTGGTCCTTAATCTATTTTAAGTGAATTTTGTTTGGTCCTTAATATATTTTAGCGAAGTATGATATGATGAAAATCATTTCTCCAATAAAAAGAGAGAAATCTTAGTGCACGCCACAAAAATACTGAAAAGGCGAACAAGTACAATATATAGGTTTTAAAGATAATCAGCGGACATGAGTACAAGATCACCTGCCACCTAATCCTGATTTATTAAGAGGCTCGTTAAATGGAGAACATATTTCAATTAATTAATGATGATGGGTTACTTTCAATTATCAATTAATTATAGGTTACTTTCAATTATCAATTTGTTACTTTTAATTAATTATTGTACCATTGTCTCTACTCTTATTTGTAATGGTTGTATTTTTTTAAATTTCATGTGTAGCTTTCATGTTTTATAATGATGAAAAGGGATCTCGATGGAGTTCGAATGGATCAACAATTCGTCAAGTCAAGATGAACACATTGTTATGTATGCCCATTATTCAGTGCATCTTTCAGGTATGCTTAGGGGATGGGGGTTACTAGGATGTGGGGTTGTCGGTAGGGTGTGTACAGGTTTGCTCAGGAAACGGGGGAGTTTGTGGTTTGAGGTTGGTGGATTTTGGAGTGGGTAGCAAATTGGGTTTAGGTGGTGTGCAGGACAGGGGAGAAAGGTGGTGGGGGTGTGCTGTGTGTTACGGGTTTGAGATCAATAGGGGGATTAGGTTTGGGGTTGGGATGCGTGTGTATGTGTTTGGGTTATTAGGTGTAGTGTGGGGTGTGTGGATATGGGGGAGGGATTTGGGGGTGTCTAGGAAGTCTTCTTTTTGGACTGTACTAAGGTATCTTGACTGTTTTTAATTCAAATTCAAATTGCTTTCTTTATATGTATCCTCCACCTCCATAAGTAGGTATAATCACATCACGATGAAAATGAAACATGTCCAATAACTGATATGTTTTAGGGGGTTGCGTTTGGTCATAGAGGACCGAAATAAAGTTAAAATTGAAACTATCATGTCTACCATTGCGTTTCGAAAAATGAATCGTTTGACATTTCTTAGATTTTATTTATTATTAGTGCATGCTTTGTTGAGTTGAGTATTGGTTCAGGTGAATGTCACTTTACCGCCTCTAATATGCATCTATGGTTTTATTCTATATTTTCTATTCAAGTTTATTATTTTCATTTAAACTCATATCATCTTCCCACTCTCTCTCTGTCGCACCCTTGGTGTGAGGTACGTGTATTTGGGTTGTGTTGCTAGAACCTGGAAAGGTTATGGGTTCGTGCAACAGCTTGAGTGAGATCAGGTGGGTTGGTGTAGCAGCTGGATATGGCTCGGAAATCTCCACTTCCTCTTCCGATATACAAATTCAAAGAAGGTACGAGATATGCTAATGGGACTCGAATAATTACCACATGCAAATTCTGAACTGGTAAAGATATCAGAGCTCCGTAGATCTACTTCAGAATCTAGAGTTTTAAGAGATTATAAGTTTATTTACGGTAACAATTTCTAGCACAAGAAAATGAACCACTCACATATGCAATGAGTTTTTTATCATTGCATATGAAATGGTTTGAATTGAATATCAGAAAAATTATCTAATTCCGACTTGAATTAGACACAATTGATATCTTTATCCAGATACACAATCTAATTCCGATTTGAATTTCAGAAAAAATAATCACATTTCCCGTGATTTCTTTATCCAGATACACACAGACATAGTTGCTTAATTTCCTTTAACTTCGAAAACTTGGGCCTTAACTTTCTCAAGTGTTCTTATCTCCTCAGGATGATCAACGCAGTAGCTGTAGCAGCCTTTCCACCTCGATATATCGACACAGTCATCCTTGATACGCTCCAGAAATGCCATAGGAACCTGCCTTATGGATGATTCATCTGCATCTGTAGGTGAACTTATTGTTGGATTGTGGAAATTTTTGGAGGCATTGAAACGCTATTGAATTGAACTTTCCACTGAATTATGTATATTCTGAGAGGATCATGCTCCCGCGATCTACGAATGCCTAGATTAAAGAATTTTTTGCTGCACTTCGTAATTGCTTTCAAATCAGGTTTGAACATATGGCTTAACTACTCAATGCACTCCAAAATGGACCAGTTGTATGTTTGTCGGTTTAAAACTGGCATTCTCTTTTTTATGCCTTATAGTGCCACTTTTGTTTATGATAATTAGATGTGTACAGTTCATCGATATTAATTTAAAAATTTTGTACAGTTGCCATGCATATGTAAATCTCCTCCTTAATCGATTCGTAATAAGCTATATATTCTCATTTTAGTACTAGATCACTTAATTCATGGTAATTTCAGTAAGCTTTATATTCTTTATTTTTTTTGCATTTTCATATATATATATATATATATATATATATATATATATATATATATATATATATATATATATATATATATATATATATATATATATATATATTCTGCATTATCTCACAAGCATGCAATGTTTCGACGTTGACAAACAAACTGGAACATGTAAAATAATAGGAAATCCATCCACAACAGCGTCCTACATTAGAACCATCTCCTATAAAATGTTCTGTTAGACACATTACGATTTTAGGACATTACGGATATAAGATGAGCGCATGAGTTTGCAAATGGCCCATATTTCAACTAAGCACACTAGGCTTTCGAAACAATTTGGGGTATGTGTGTGAAAATCCAAGTTGAAGAAGAGGCAAGGCCATTAAAATCCCAAAAATGGAAACTAGCAACACCACCAGCCAAGTTAGAAACGTTTTTTTGCTCCGATTTTTCAAATCCTTTGGGCCTTTTACTCTATTTTGTTCTTCAATCGAGTTACCACTTTTGTCCAACATAGGCCTACTTTTTTCTTTGGCCGGGGCTAGTGATGCCTGCTCTGGGATGGGCCTCTAAAGGGCCCTCTTTTGCTGTTCGTACTTCTCCACGTACTCGGGGAATAATTTCTTAAATTTAGGGTTTTTACAATTGAAATCAAGAAAGGATTTAACGAGATGTTGCTTTTCTGTAACTATAGTTGTTACACTACCAGTAGTAGGACTGTTGTCCATCATGAGTGATATTTTAAATGTATGGGTTGTTTTATAGATCTCACTCTTGGTTAAAAAATTTACTATCTTCTCTCTATGTTTCAAACTTACAGCCATGGCACTCAATATCATGTTATGGCTATTACACTCATTAATCTCACTTTGGAGATCGAAAGGCAACTGACTGTTCCCAAAAGTAGAGAGGGGTACAACTTTTCCTGTTTGAGAGGATGATTTGGACTGCATAAATGGTTATTTTGTTCAAGTTTGTTACAATTTTTCCCAATGTTAATCATTTCTATTCAACTTTGAATGGTGTGATTGAGACAGTTTGAATGGAAATGAAGAGCAGTCAATTGTTTTTGGCAAATCATTGAGGTCAGTACCATATTTATGGCTTCATTATTTTAGAATACATCAATGTGATATGATTGATGTAATGTAGTCAATTATGTAATGTAGTATCTTCATTACAAGTTCCTTATCACACCCTGTCCGATTTTGAAGGATAATAATTTAGACAATATGTTAAGGGTATATACAGTAGATACTCTATTTTGACTATACATATCTTGCGGTAATGTAGTATATTTATGTTAAATTGTTGCCCTGTCTACATTTGAGCAGTTTTGTATGCAATAATTTTGTATGCAACCACAGTTTTGTATACGATATATGCAACAATTTTGTATATAAGAAGGTTCCCATTTTCGCTTCATGTATGGTTCATATAGTTAATTGACTTTTAGCATATACATAATCCTTATTGGTTTTATTAAGAAGCCCAAAAATAAAAGTATATAGGTATGGTTCATATAGCTATAAACAGAGAAATCCACATCCCCTACTATTATTTTGTTAGCTAGCAGTGCATATGGGGTTGAGTAATAATCTCGGTATTAATAAGAATATATGTACATATAGCTAGAAGTACTATATGTACCATACATATACACTAGCAGTACATATTATTTTGTTAGAAATCCTCAACACCAAATTTCAACTTTGTTAGTATTAATGCATAAGAGGTCAGTTGGCAGTACATAAGTCATGTTCTTGCTTATTATTTAGTAATAATCTCAGCACAAAAAAAGGAAATGGTTTGTTTTTGTTAAATAACCTGTGTATGCATATATGTGCGAAGAAATTAGATTTTCAACTAAAAGTTCACAACTATTATAACTTCTTACTTTTTGACATTAAGTTCGTATGATTATTCATTTTCTCAATTTAGCATATTTATGGATTTTCATATGCAAGTCCTAATATATGTGTGTGTGTAGGTGTTAGATTGGTTCAGCGCTATATGTTGGCATTACTAAGAGATTTGTTTGAAATGTTAGTATAGTTTTTTTATACATGGAGATGTTAGAAATATACTTAGTTGTTGAGAAATAGTTGGAGAAGTTGGTTGCTGACCGGGACTAAGCCTTAGCTTGGATGGATTTGAGCTTGGGCACTGCCGAAGAGTCACTTCATAGGTATGTGGCCTCACATAATTCTCTTATCACTCTAGTGTTATATCTTCTAGATTTTTCTGTTTTAGCTAATTGGACCCTGGATTTTTTTTCATCCAGTGATGCTTTGTACCATGACATGTGCATGAAGGTGGAGGTGAATCTTTGTAAATTCAGACTGCTGCTCGGATGTTTACACTGATGTCCTCATCTATTATTCTTCTGAAAGGTATTTAGAAGACGACGATGACCGAACTGATATATATTTCTTGGTGTAATCTGCATATATGCATATTTCCTATATGCAAATTGCATTTATGTAGAGCATATATGCATATTGCCTTAATACATATTGCATATATGCAGCAAATTGCATATATGCAGTAAATTGCATATATGCAATCTACATATATGCTCTGCATATATTGTATATGCATACATGCAGATGCATATATGCATATATGCGATGATAAAATCCCTCCCCCCTTCCCCACTCACACATGCACACATGAACACACACACACACAAACTCTCCCTCATCTTCTCCCCCTCCACCGCCCCCTGCCTCATCCCCTACCCCCTTCCCCACTCACACACGCACAGATAACCCTCCCTCATCTTTTCCCCCTCTGCCTCCCCCCGCCCCGACCTGACGCCTCCCCCCTTCCCCACTCACACACGTGGAGCATATATACGATGCATATATGCAATCTGCATATATGCAGCCCCCTCCCGCCCCTGGTAAAATCCCTCCCCCTTCCCGACATGCACACACAAACACACACACACACACACACACACAACTCTCCCTCACCTTCTCCCCCTCCACCGCCCCCTGCCTCGTCCCCATCCCCTCCCCCCTTCCCCACTCCACACGCACACACGTGCACATAAACACACACACAACTCTCCCTCCTCTTCTCCCCCTCCACCACTCCCCGCCCCTCCCCCTCCCCCTTCCCCACTCACACACGCACAGTTTGGACTTTTTATCGAATAACATGGCTAGGAAATTACTATTAATTTTTATTGTTACCCACTTTTCATCTTCACTACAATAATCGAATAACATGGCTAGGAAATTACTACCAATCTTCTTTTCCTTGGATGCAAATAAGATTAGGATGCAAAAAAACTCATGTATGTTATTGATTATATATTTACTTATGTGATTGTATCTTTCTTTGAGAAACTGATTAATTATGTTTATTGTTTGTCAAATCATACATATAACCGAGAGGGAGAGTGATAATGGCGAGAGGTGGGAAGACACCAGTAGTAGCACCTAATCCAGAAGAAGATGAGTGCAAAAGACTTAAAGAGAATTGCAAATTCCAAAAACATGCTCTCCGTTGCTCCCGCAAAGCACTGTTCAGTTTCTCTCACCCCCATCCAAGATGGTGGTCAAACACCATGGCACAGACATTTTGAGGAAGTCCCACAGAAAAAATAAATTCATATTCTTTTTTCCCGGCCTTCTAGCTCCCATCTCCGAATTTGGGATTTTTTTATATCATCGGATTTGTTGTTGCCATTTAAATAGTGTGGATAGTCCAATAACAAAGGAGATTATGCCTATTTTTTTTTTTTTGAAATTGACACTTTATTTTTTTGAGACAGAGTGAATTTGATGGATGAATATTGTATATTTTATTTTATATGTGAATTTGTTTGATGAATTTAGACAATATGGATGTTGGAATATGTGTTATTTATTAAGCAGGGTGAATAGTTCCATAAACAAAGGCGATTCTGCCCATTTTTTTTAAAAATTTGACACTTAGTTTTTTTGAGACATAATTTGAATTTGATGGATGAATATTGTATATTTCGTATTATATGTGAATTTATTTGATAAATTTAGAATATTTGAATGTTATTGGACTATTTGTTGTTTGTTAAGCATGGTGAATAGTCCTATAAACAAAGGATATTATGGCAATTGTTTTAAAATTAGCATGATTTTTTTTGCGTTTCACTATTACGTACTTTGAAAAATTATCGTCGTTTTGCGATTACGTACTTTGAAAATTTTCTTTGTGTCTTCAGGTATGGGCATACGCTATATATATATACTAGCGTATGCCCATGCCTGAAGGCACGACGAAATTTTTCAAAGTACATAATCGCGAAACGGCCACAATTTTTAAAAGTACTAAATGGCAAAACGCAAAACTTTCTAAGCGTAATTTTAAATTAATGTCAAATTGGCCATAATATCCAAATAGTCTAGATTCATCAAATAAATTCACATATAATACGAAATATACAATATTCATCCATCGTATTCACATTGTCTAAAAAAAATAAAATGTCAAATTTAAAAAAAAATTGAGCATAATCTCCTTTGTTTATGGAACTATTCACACTGCTTAACAAATAACAAATAATCCAACATCCAAATTGTCTAAATTCTTCAAATAAATTCACATATAAAATGAAATATACAATATTCACTAATCAAATTAATTGTGCCTCAAAAAAACAAAGTGTCAAATTTTTAAAAAAATTGAGCATAATCTCCTTTGCTTATTGGACTATCCACCCTATTTAAGGGGTAACGAAAAACCCAACAAATTAAAAAATAAATCCCAAATTCGTAGATGGGAGCTAGAAGGCAGGGAAAGGAGAATATGTGGGACTTACTCAAAATGTCTGTGCCATGGTGCTTCTGGATTAGGTGCTACTATTGCTGTCTTCCCATCCTTCTTCCCACCTCTGGCCATTATCACTCTCTCCCTCTCGGTTTTCTGTACGATTTGACAAATAATAAACATAATCAATCAGTTTCTTGAACAAAGATACAATCACATAAGTAAATATATAATCTGTAAAATGAAATATACAATCACATCCAAATTGTCTAAATTCGAGATTGATTCAACCAGATCCAATTGGATTACCTCTTTTATACAAAAATGCAGTTTCGAGTTTGATCCCATCATATTTGGTCTACAAATAAAACAAATTACAATATTAGGAAAAAGGAACAATTTGAACAGATGTATTACACCCAAGAAGTGTTATTGAGGAGAATCTAGCAAGTCCTTCTCAAAATGTTCTTTAAGTTGAATGTCAACACCATACTTGTTTACGCTCTTTAGGCCTCCATGTAAAACATTAACAATTAATACACTAACTTTTTGTAGATAGTTATAGAGTAGTCAATTAAGGTGGGTTTTACACGTGATGAATAAGTGTGTGTGTGTTTGTGTGCGCGTGTGAGTGGGAAAGGGGAGGGGAGGGGAGGGGATGGGCAGGGTGCGTGTGTGTGTGTGTGTGTGTGAGTGGGGAAGGGGGGAGGGGACGGGTGGGGGTTCGTGTGTGTGTGTATTCATATATGAAGTATATATATGATATCTGCATATATGTATTGCATATATGCATATGCATATATGCAATCTCCATATATGCGGTGCATATATGCAGTGCACATATGCAGTGCGAGTGTGTTCGTGCGTGTGTGTTTATGTGCGCGTGTGTGAGTGGTAAAGGGGGGAGCTAAGAGGGCGAAATCCCCATAAATAAAACCTGCAAGGTCAAAGTTACAAAAAAAAAAATTTGAAAAAAATCACCAAAAAGTCTTCCTGGGACTTTTAACCATTTGGTTAGTGGACCCAAGGACCTTTTGTATTTTGGTAGAAGTGACCTTTAATCATTCGATTAAAGGTCCCTCTGTTAATAATTTCCAAATCCAGTGAATCTTTTCTCAACCGTCTATGTATCATCACATCCCGGATCAATTCTCTAGGACCCTTAACCGTTTAGTCAAAGGCCTGACCCAGACACTACAGAAGCAGGTCCCCACCTGCAACCTACAAATGCAACCCAAAACCCAACGTTGGTTCAATATACTAAATTTTTGAATCTCACGCACCCGAGATACTGGAGCTTATTTTAAAAAGTCCCGAAGAAGTTTTTACTTTAGAAAAATTGTTTTCCCTTTAAGGAAAGCTCATACTTCCACAGAGTTACTTCAGTCCCAAATAAGGTTTGTACGTCTAAAAATTCGCCTTCGAAAGAAAAACGATGATGGTTCGCATACATGCAGCAACATATATGCATCTGCATATATGCATTTGCATATATGCAGCTACATATATGTTGCTGCATATATGCTGCTTCATATATGCTTTACATATATGAAGATGCATATATGCCGCCCAATCCCCTTCATACCTCCCATTCAAAGCACCTGATTTTAGCCTCGATGATGGTTGCCTTAACATGGCGTTATTTGTCTTTAGCCGCTTCATATCTGATACAAAAAACATAGCGCACAACAAGCACAAATGCATACAACTTCGTAAATAAATAAAAAATAAGAAAACCAACATGGTATCTTTCATACTGAATACAATTGTATGGAAGTATATAAACATTAACAACGGATACATGTTGGGCATTTCAGAATACAATTGTAAGGAAGTATAAAAACATTAGCAACGGATACATTAACAACGATCAGGTGTTGTATGGTACTATCATTCACCTTATAAGAATGAAAATAAGCAATTCAGTTTTGCATTCAATCATATAAATATATCGATCATTGAGCATATAAAAAACTATGATTGAGGATGAGTAAAATTGAAATGACCAATCAATTATCTTTATCTCGTATCTCTATTGATCTTTTTTATGAACACCAGTTATATAAAGATAAGTTGTCATGTTTTATAATCAAATCAAGTTTACTGATCGTTGACCTGTGATAATATTTAAAACGGCCGATTTAAATCTCTCAAATGTCTAGCAAGAGCATAATTTCACCTGCATTTTACCCAAACATCAATGAAGTTATTCAGCATATTTGGTGAACATGTCTATACGTTGGACAGAAAAGGCACCAGATTCTGTTAACGATTCAGACTTGATGTCTGGAAATAGTCCTATAAAGTATGCATCATTTTCCTTAGTCATCCAAGTAATTATTTATATAGTACACTCAATGACTCGTACTCTATGTAGTACACTCAATGACGAAAGACAAAACAGAGCAATGGGAATGATTAAAATGCAATTCAATCACATGTGTAACTCCTCGTGAAAACAAACCAAGTGAAAAGATTAAAGAACAAAGAATGTGTATTCGATTATGTGGATGACACATCACGTGTGTTCGGTTAAAAAAACACAACAGTTAGCAACATACTGACTAACATGATAACGTTTTTTATTCCACCAGTTAGCAACATAATGACTTGATGTTTGAAAAAGTAGGTTGGATTAGCATGTAAAAAGGAAATCATGAAAGTAAACCTAATTTAGAAATTGAAAACAAAAATTGTAAGAATAAACATCCAATCTTATGGAATACTCTTAGGTGATAAAGAATGGATATCAAATCAAATACAATTATACCTATTGATACGAATCCATAGAGTATGAGGCATTAAAGTTGTGTATCAAATCAAATAAACGCATTATACCCCTGTTCTATCTTTACAAATAGTACCAAATACATATAACATCTGATGAAACTTTTCTGGTGTAAAGTTTGGGGGTAAAAAGAGATGTACATAGGCAAGATATGTTGTTCCCTTTTCAACAACATTATAAATGATATCTGTACACGAGGAGATCATTTTGTGAGATTGTGGAACTGAGATTTCAAAGGCTCGGGAATATTATAAGGCAAATGTATGTTATGTGATAAGGCCAAACTTTAAATCTTATAGTTAAAATCATGAAATAGTTTGATGTGTTGCGCTAAAAAGATGATTACCTATGTTTTGAGTTGATTTTCTAGGTGAAAAAGGCATTTTTTCGTTGTTAAAAGTCCCCCATGCAATATTTCTCTCGATGTCAAATTCAATTTCATCTGTTTGCAGTAATTCAATTCCAATTCATTTATTTGATGAAGGCTTATCTTAGTAAACTCATAGATCGTCGTCTTCCCATATTGCAGCGTGTGCATATATGCATATGCTGATAATTTTAAAAGCATACAGTCGTACATTGGTTCACATTATAAATGGATCGTGTTCGTGTGAAATAAAAAATAACACAAAAAACTATAATAAGTTCTAAAGTAGATCAATACAAAATTAGCTGACCTTACACTGCCATTCAATCTCCATATCCACCACTACACTGCACCACCATAAATAATGTTTGAGGGTTAGCTGAAAACTACATTTTGAAAAGAGTGTCACATTCATGGCAAATGCCAACTAAGACTCCAAAAAATCAAACCATCATATAAAATTTGTTGTGTATCAGGTAGGTACAAAGTATTAACTTTTAACAGTTTCTAGTTTCTACATTTTATCCATTGTCAACTCTCAATAATTCTTAGTTTTTAAAGTTATTTTTGGGTTCCTAACATGGACCGATTTCAATAAAAAAGGAAAAAAACTAAGCAAATAATAATAATAATAATAATAATATGTATTTAAACCCAATATGTATTCAGTAATAAAGGGAAGCATGTACACATATAACTATATTTTTTTAACCAGGTGAACATTCGAAGTCAAGTAAAAACCTATGTACTATAAGATACCACTAAATTTAAAGTCAATTCAATCCAATCCAGCATATATTACTGGCGTATATAGTTTAAAACAATCCCCAAAAATGAATATGAGACAGAAGACACTCAACAGTTTAAAACATCTTGCCTTAAAAAATCACATAATAACAACAATAGTTTTACAATAGTATAGCAAAGTACTTCTAAAAATGCATACCACTTGAGAAATGTCTCCTATTGCAACGGTGTATTTACCTATGAAAGGTCAATAAAATTTGAATCAGTTACAGATCATAAAAATCCTATTTCAATAGAATAGATTCAACTCAATGGATGAGAAATTAGTAACATATACGAAGAAGTAATAGCAAGACAACATCATGTAACTAAATTTTAAATAACAATCCAAACATAGTCCTAGAATTGTAAAACAAACACCCTAATATTTTTTACCATGATTTCAAAGAAAAAAATTAATGAAAAGGATAGCAAGAGCCCCAAACATATCACAAAAAGAGAGAACACAGAACAATATAGAAAGGGAGAGTAGTGAGTTAAAATAAAATCCCTAAAATATAATTTGAAACCAGGATAATGCAAAATAGAAAATAGGTAGTAAACCTCAAACTAGAAAAGGCAACAAAACCCATATATCAATCGGACATAGACGATTATAGATCTTTCCGTGTTAGAATGGAATTAGTTAGACGTCCATTTTAATCTTCAATATATCACACCCAAAGAAAATAGAATGGTCACTAACAAATACTATTAACCCATTGGATGAAACAAAGACCATGTGGATATAATATAAAAATTACGTAGTTCATAATAACTCTTTCAAATTTGCCAAAAATGTCCATAATAACTTTTTCAAATTTCTCATGCAAACAGTTACATAGGGTTTTGTTATCATCGGAGCATTAAAGTGTTAGTTCATTAAATATGTAAAATATAAATTCATTAATTTTCAGTTATTTAACAGAAATTGTCATTAAAACAATAATAAAATGTGAAAACTACCTTATTAGCATTGGGAACCAATTCCTGCAAAGCCTTCATTCTCTCTGCAATCCTCTCTCTCATGAACTGTAAGTACATAAAATCACAAAACAACACAATTTTAGAAACAAAAATAATTTCAAAACCACATAAAAGTAACAAATTGGTGGAAACAAATACTGCAAATTGTACTAAAACATTTATCCTCTCATCTATGTTGTGTGGGTCCGTGGCTTGTCCTCTCCGAGACCTTACCCTCAGCCTCGGGTGCGCTGGCACACCACCGCCGGAACCACTCGTTGGTATAGGTTCATCACCGGAGGCCCCCTTTATTTGGTGAACCACTAAAACCAAAACCTAAAATAACCAAATGAACTTTATGTGGTGAAGAAAGTCACCAAATATAAAGATTAGATATGTAAAACCACCCATGTTAGACCAATAAAAATACAACAGATCTTTTCTAGAAAAATATTTTTTTGTTAGAAGAGGGTTTGATGTGTAGAAAAATATTTTACGCAATGAACATGAAATAGCCTTATTTCGAACCTAAAAAAAAACCCATCTAAGATGATACCTTGAATGGTGGTTGAAGAGAGAGAATCAATGAGGAAACCTGCAAAATTAATAAAATTAGAACAAATTTGAACCATATTTCATCCTAATAGGAGAACAAATTTGAACCAAACAAAACTCTAAAAAATGCAAATTTGAACCAAACCAAATTTCATCCTTGAACCAAATTTGAACCACACCTGCAAAAAAAAATGCAATTCGAAACAGTGTGTGCGCGCGCGTGTGTGCCTGTGTGACTGTATGTGTGTGTGTGACTGCATGTGTGCGCGTGTGTACATGTGTATGTTTGTGTGTGTGTGTGTGTGTGTGTGTGTTTGTGTGTGAGTGGGGAAGGGGGAGGGATCTTACCTGGCGGCGGGAGGCAGGAGGTGGGAGGGGGAGGGCTTTATTTGGGGAAGGGAAAAATGAAAGAGAGAGTGAGGTGAGAGAATGTGACAGAATATTTGGGTAGAAAAGTAGGGGGAAACCCAACACGTGATGTGTTATTACCCAAAACACCCCTATTTTTGAATTAAGGGGCAAGTTTGATGAGTAAAAATAGGAGGGAAACCAAATATTTGAGGGGTAGATTTGTAAAAAAAAGAAGAGATGTGATCTCAACCATTAAAATGTGTAAGGAGGTGGTATCGATCTAGACCGTTAAAAATGTACACATTTTCAAAAACCAAGCTCCCATATTTTATATATATATATATATATATATATAAATATTACAGGTGCCTAGCCACAAGGGCGTCAGACTTAGATCTTTGGACTGTTGACGTGCTGCAACTAGTGTGGAAGTTGCAGGTCTTTTCATCTGGACGACTTCATCCTTGTCATCTCAGCTCTTCACTTAGTCAATTTGGATGGGGCATGTGTTGCGCATTTCCAGTTTTTATTTAGTTCAGAGAGACCTTGTTGTACTCTTTATTATTTTAGTATTCAATTTTCGTTTGGATTGTTCTAATTATTTCATTGTCCTTCGATTTCGGATATTTTATTAGAATTGATTAATCTAGCCGTTCTATTCCACTTGGATGGTTAAGTATTCAATATTATTATTTGTGTTCATGAAAATTGTTTGGTATATTAAATCATAATAATAGGACTTAATCTATAAAATTAAATATTTTGACATTTAGCTTAATTATTTATTAGGTGATTAATAAAGAAAAATTATTTTTCGACAGGGATGCTAAGAATGAACCAACCGGACACTTTGATTTAATTTAATAAAGGAATTATCACCCGGTTTTTAATTAGGTAGGGTGTCACATAAAGTTGCTCCATTTGAAGTTGCCCTCTATCTATTGAGAGACAGGTTTTGGGCCAACGACATTGCCAACAATAATAGTGAGTTGTGTGCACCCTCTTTCACGGAGCAACCAGACGCGTTCGTCAATTGACTTTAAAATAAACCTTGTTCTAGCTTTCGAATAAGCATAGTTGGTATCATCAAATATGGGCATTCGATTATAAAAATTATACATTAAAATTCGGATTTTTTTAAGATCAAGAATTTTTCAAAAAAATTTATATCAAAGAAAAATTTTGCGAAAAAAGATCACACAATATTTTTATGTAAACCGTCTCTGATACCAATTTGAGAGTGTGAACGATCTTAAATAACGTGATCACGTATCCTAATGTACTTTGTTCACGAATGTTGGATCGGATTACAAAAAATGTGTATAGCCCTCGTATTATCATAGAAAATAGTCATCATGCCTTGTGAAATCCCGTAATCCTCCAATATTTGCTTCATCCATCAGAGTTGCATGCAACAACTCCCAGCGACTATATACTCAGCCTCCACCGTGGAAAAATATATGGAGTTTTGCTTCTTGATCATTTAAGAGACAAGAGTAATCTGAAAATATAAACACCCACCCGAAGTTCTCCAACAATCATCTGCATCCTTGTCCCAATCGACACCCGAATAGGTGGACAAACGGTCATCAGTATCAATGGAATACCAAATACCGTATGAAAGTGTTACACGCACATATTTGATAATACGTTTAAGAGCGTTTAAGTGTGACTCTTTTAGGGACGTCTGGTATCTCGCGCAAACTCCAACACTAAAGGTAATATCGGGATGACTAGCGATGAGGTAAAGAAGACTATCTATCATACTCCGATACAAGGTTTTCTCTACATCCTTGCCTAAAGAGTCTTTGCTAATCTTTTTTGCTATACTCATAGGGGTGCGTGAGTGCTTAACGGAGTTTAGACCAAATTTCCTTCACAAGCTCTCTCGCATGTTTGGATTGAGTTATGAATATCCCATCCTCAAGCTGACGAATTTGGAAACCTAGGAATAATGTAAGCTTACCTACTATGCTCATCTCAAACTCACTTTTCATTTCCTCCTCAAAAGTATGAGCATGGAGGGAGAACATGGATACAAAGACTATATCGTCCACATAGACTTGGGCAACCAAAATGGAACCACTCTCTCCTGTCAAATAACGTCTAATCTACTCCCCCTCTCTTGAATCCGCGAGCTAAGAGATAGGAAGTAAGCCTCTCGTTCCAAGCACAGGGTGCTTACTTCAAACCATACAAGGTTTTCCTAAGATAATAGATGTGTTCCGAGTACTCAGGGTCTTCAAACCCTTTTAGTTGTTACACGTAAACCTCCTCCTGTAAAATTCCATTCAGAAAGGCACTGTCGACATCCATCTGATATAACTTGAAGTGCAGATGACATGCTATTGTGAGTAGTAAGTGGAAGTACTCAAGCCTAGAAAGAGGAGAAAATGTCTCGTCAAAGTCTACAACATCTATCTGTGTATAGCCTTGAGCGACCAACCTATCCTTATTATAAACTATGGTACCATTTTCATCCACCTTATTCTTGAAAATTCACTTGGTACCTATTACGTTTTTCTCGCTAAATCGGGAGACCAACTCCCAGGCATCGTTCTTTCTAAACTGAAGTAACTTTTCTTAAATGGCAGAAATCCAATGATCTTCCTTGAGTGCTTCTTTGACATTCTTGGGATCAACTAGGGATGTGTAGCACAGATAGCTAACAACATTTTTGAGTTGAGCACGAGTCTTCACACCTAGTGTAGGATCACCAAGTAGAGCGGAATGGTCATGACTCTTTCAAATCCAAGATGGTGTTTCCCCTAAAATAGGAATGGGGTACATCGTGATAGCATGAGGAAGGATAGGATTATCACCTGGAGGTGCATCATCCTCACACCGTGGGCTAGGATCAACAAATGTCGGTGGATCGTAATCTCCAATCGTGATGTTTATTGACTATATAATCTTAGACCTAGCCAAATTATAAACTCGGTAAGCCCAACTTGTCGATGAATATTTTAAACATAACCCCTCATCGCTCCGAGAGTCGAACATTCTAAGGGCTCTCTATCTCACAAGATGTAGTCAGTACTCCTAAATATATGGAAATATGATAGGTTAGGCTTCTTCCCTGTCCGCCACTCATAAGGCGTGTGAAGTGTGTACAAACGAAGATATAATCTATTCACCATATGGCATGAGGTGCTCACTACCTCTGCCCATAAATGGCTAGGAACAATTCTTCCAAGAAGCATGGATCTAGATATTTCTTGTATCATCCTATTCTTCATCTCAACAATCCCATTTTGTTGAGGAGTGAGAATGACCGAAAACTCATGTTGTATGCCCACTCCATCACAATAGCTATCCACTTTAGCTTATTTAAATTCAGTGCCATTGTCACTACACATCCGATTAATAATGACACCATATTGGTTTTATAGACTTGACACTTGGTTATAAGGAACTAACCTGCATCATACTTTTCTTTAAGAAATTCTTTGACAGAATATCTAAAAAAGTCATCGACCATCACGAGAGTGTATCTCTTACCACCTAATCTCTCTAAGCGAGTAGGACCCATAAGATCCATCTTAATCAACTCCAAAACACGAGATATAGTAATGGTATTTAACTTTTGATGGGGACTTTGAATTTTTTTACTTTGTTAGCAAGGTCCACAAACTAAGAAAGTTGGTTTCCCAAGCAATGGTAAGCCACAAACTAGGTTCTTTTTCACTAATCTCTCAAGATCTCTAAATTTCATGTGACCTATCCGTTGACACCAAAGGTCCATAATGGAGACCGTTGCATTGTTGGATACAAAGGAAGACTTGGGCACAATCCCATAACAATTATCTTCTATCCTCACACTTTATAGTAAAAGTTTACCGGATTGATCACAAACATTTCATTCAGACCGGTCAAACTTTACACCAAAGTCGCATCGCATAGTTAGCTTATGCTAATTAAGTTTGCTTTTAACCCTTTCATATACAACACATTATCTAGCCTGGGAAATTCGAGTATCTTAACAGTGACACGTCCTAAAATGCGAGATCTACTCCCATCTCAAAAGATGACTTTACCTTCCCAATAATCCTTAAGGTGGGTAAAAAATGAGACGCCACCGGTCATATGCCATAAACACACATTATCAAATTGCCATTGGGAAGTATTTCGAGCCTTGAGAGAAATATGAACAACAAGGGCTTTATTGTCTCTAAGATGGCACTCAAATCGTAAGAATTAAAGTGCTGCATTTAAAGTCATCCTCTTTCCATTGAAAGACAGGTTTAGGGCCAACAACATTGCCAAAAATAATAGTGGGTGGTGTCCACCCTCTTTCACGGAGCAACCAGACGCGTTCATCAATTGAATTTAAAGTAAACCTCATTCTAGCTTTGGAATAATCATAGTTGGTACCATCGAAGATGGGTATTCGATTATACAAATTACACATTAAAATTCGGCCTTTTTTAAGATTAATAATTTTTCAAAAAAATTTATATCAAAGAAAAATTTTGCGAAAATAGATCACAAAGTATTTTTATGTAAACCGTCTCTGATACTAATTTGAGAGTGTGCGCGATCTTAATGGATTAACTTATTTCATTAAATGCCCCCAAACACACAAATCATTAAATTAGGTTTGCATATGACGTACGTTCCAATCACAAAAAATAAATTACGTATGTAATCACAAGCAGATATGAGAAAAAATCACTTTTCAAGGAAAAACTTTTTGTTTCATCACTTTAGAAAGTTTTACAAGACGACTTACTTATAAAACTTTCTAAATAAAATCACTCGAATCTAGAGTAGTCCACAGGTGGCGGTCTACCCTCGGTATTCACCGATCAGCCTTTCTTTCAGTAGTGATCCCTCAGGTCACAATGTCAACAGTAGAGATCTCTCTCCACAAGTAAAGATCAGATATGAGCCTTCTAAGGTTTTAAAATGATTTACAATTATATTGGGGAGGATATTTTGTGAATCAAAGATGTGTTTTGTATTAAAAAGTTTGAGGCCTTTTGTAACGGGTATGCAGGTTATGTTTTTTCAAAAGTATCTCTTAAAATATTTTCGAAACAGGTCTTTACAGGTCATGCATAAAATTTTAGGGGGCGAATTTTGTTCGAACGAAAATAGAAGTTGTTCTAATGAGAATGTCATCTCGCTAGAATGAAAACAAAGCTCGTTTGGATGAGACTGCAATCTCATTTCAACAAGCTTCTAATGAGCTTCAAATGAATTAAAACGGAACACCCTCGCTGGATGTTCGTTCGATGCAGAGATCAAATGGGCGTTCTAATGAAATTTCTTTTTCGTTCAAACGAGATTGTCATCTCGTTTGAACATGGTCAATAAAAACTTATTTTTAACACTTAAAAATTTGCCTCGATTTTATAAACATATATTTCTAAATATAAAGGGAAATAAATTCAAACTCCTAAAAGATTTATAACTTTATAACGTAGAGAATTCTTGAACTTGGAGATGTTAGAGGTTCGGTTCATCGTGTCAGCATTTTTCGGTTTGTAACATGATACGCCAAATGTGCCTTAGTAGAAATAAAATAAATACTAATCCTAAGCTAAACTATTTTCCCTTACACATGGTAATGAGGATACCACCCTAACGGAGTCACCAAATGTAGGAGGTTAGTGGTACAAGGGTTTATGAAGAACTGTAAATGCGTGAGGCGTGACCTACTTCCGGGGAAAATATTTTGAAGGTAATAATATTTCAAGGACAAAAGCAGAGACTAAAAACAACCTTTTCAGTATAATAATAATTTTTTTGGTTACAACAATGACCAACTAAGGATTTAAAATAACTTCTCAGTAGTAAATAAATGAACGAACAAATTAAGAGTAATGATTCTCTAAGAGTGGAGATATAAGTACCTCAATATCTAGGAGAGAGTTGGGAGATAATACATGTGTAGTAATTTATGCAGAGTAACAATGATGCTTCAATTTTTCTTGTATATTGGTAATTGTGCCCCTTGTTCTCTCTATATAGAAAACATTAGGGTTGAGGTGGAACTGGTGCTCCAAAAAGGTATTCCTTTGTGACAAAAATCTAAAAATACTTTTGTCCTTATACTATTGGTCACTATCAACCCTAATCTCTCTGTTTTGGTGTGACACCTGCTATAGTAGTGGATAAAAAGTAATATTTTCGGCAATAATGCCAAAAAATACTTTTTTCTTTATTTATAAATGATTACTTGGTGAAGAATTTTGAAAACTTGCGAGCTATTTGCTTTGTTAAAATGTGTTGCGATTAGTCATTAACTACTCGCTTTATAAGTAAATGTGAATTGTGTAGTGTGAGTGAGTGTAAGTGGCCTCTTGGGTCTCTCTCTTCAGTATTATCTCTTTCCTAAGATATTGAAGTGGTTGAGACTTAGCTTGCTCAACAAGACTTACCTTCCAATCTTCAAACCAAAACTCTCGAGAGGTTCAAACTAGCCATCTGCTCGAGCGTTGCTTGCTCGGCTATGACTTATTGCTAAGTACATCTGTACAAGACAACAAATATAAATAATAGTAAGGGAAGTGCTTGTCTACTTGTTATTTATGTCACTTGAGTGACTACTTGTGATTCCTTTTCCTTGGCAACCAAGGGGCTGCTCGTGTACTTGCTCTTATTTGAGAGCTTTATGAGCTGGAATTTCTCGCGCCATATCCTCTTTAGCATTGCTCGCGTAACTTATTGGTGACTAGGAGTTGCTCGTGCAACCCTCTTGCAAGTCATTGCTCGCGTGGTTTAATGGTGACCTGGGGTTGCTCATTCAGCCCCCATGCAAGTCACTTCTCGTGTGACTCACTCGTGACTTGGACTTGCTTGTCCACTTATCATTTTTCTTCTGTTCTCTTCGTGGCTATGGGGGGTTGCTCGCACATTCCCTTTGATTGGGCAGTGCTTAAAAAATCCTTCAATAGTTGTGGGGTTACTTGGGTACCCTTTCACAAAAATAATAATTCTATTGGGACATCTTTTGTTGACATGGTTTTACTAATACTCTAGTTTATTTTTAATATATTGGTCAATCAAACTGAATATATTATGACTAACTCACACGTCAACCAATGTATTAAAATGCATCAAGAGGATGTAAATATAAGAGTGGGGTTTATATGGAGCATGATTTTATACTATCGTGTGGTGTTTATATGGAGCATGATTTTTATACTTAAAAGCTACGTAAATAAGGCGTTTTCGAGGTTGTCCCAATAGAGTTGCTCAGTATAGAAATAGGATTGTGATGTCAAAACTTTTATCATTTGAAGAAATGCTCAAAGCGTTACCATCATGGCCCAGCTACAACATTATCCTATTATTTCATAGTTACCATTTGAAAGGAATCAACTCCTACAGATAACTCTGAACTAGTATGTTTCGTTTTGGTGATATAATAAAATTAGGGGCTACGTATATTCACGCTTATGTTTGTATCTTCACTTGATAATATTATATGTCTAAAGGGTCAAAAGGAATCCTGTCGTTGGTCTCCTCTGTGTGAGTTCAATTCATGCAAGAAAAAAATAACATGATTCCAAATGTGAACTAGAAACAAGCAAACGAAGAGTACGACGCCTTATTTAATTTTCTACAGATAAGATGTGAATATAATTAAAATCGACACACCATTTATAATGTATGCGGTATATTAAAGAATTTCTGTTTGGTTCAACTGATCTATCAATAAGCAAGTAGTTGATTGGATTTAGGGTTCTTGTTAAATTTTCTTTCTCATCGATAGGAACACGTCACCTTTGATGTATGACTATTAAATTTTCTTGGGTTCTTGTTAAATTTTCTTTCTCATTGTTTTATGCATATTATTCCTACTTTTGTTCTCCTCAAAAAATAAAAAAATTATATTTAACATTTGTATTTATATCATTCGGGCATTCACGATCAGCTAGACCTCTGCCCTAGGTGCGCAGCAAATTGGTTAAGGGGCTACCTCCAAAGGCTTAGCAAGCTAAAAGGTGTGGATTCGATTTCTTCCTGTAACTAAATGCAAGTTTCTAAGTTATATTATTTGCATCCTGTGGGGTCAAGCTCTGTGGATCATGGATTTGATCACAAAGAGAGTACATAGAGTGACTCTGTTTTGAAAAGCTCCCCGGATAATAATTAAAAAAAAAAAACTTGACCTCTAATATACTATTTAAATTTGTATTGGATTCGCCCACTTCTGATGCAAAATCTGGTAAATAAACAAAAACAAGGAAAAATGATTTTAGTCTTTTTACCACATCTTATAATAGAAAATATTCTGAGGAAACTATAATTTAAACTTGTCGATTTCGTTTTAGTTTTAAAACAAAGAAAAATTACATAAATATTGGACTCTCTTTATTCTAAATTAACTCTCAAAACTGACACTTTAAAACTTTCTGTCTAATTTTTTTTTTGGGCCAATTATTGAATAGTTTCAACTATAAATATATATATTTTAAAAATGACACATATTTTTAGTTTAACCCATTTAGTTCCTCAAGCACTGAATATTCTCTTATTTTTAGAGATCCGCATTAGCGGCACTTCCGCTCCAAAATATGTGGCAAATGATTTTTTGAAGTAAAATAATAAAGTTCGAACTAAATGAGTATTAAAAAATATTCAAAGAACTATTTAATATATATCCACTTTTTTTTTTAATTTTAAAAGTCCTTGATATCCACTGGCCTAACAGGTTGAAGATGTACTCATTATCACAAGTTTTTTTTTTTTTTTTCGGAAGGTGAGTTGATGAAGTGTTATCTATTCTCACGAGAGTTGACTTTCGAGACGTTACTCAAAGGAAGAAAACAACTCTTTTCAACCATCTTCATTATCAATTCCTGTCATTTTGTGAAAAATCAATAAAAGGTCGCATACAAACTAATTGTTTACAGAAAATGGTCAAAAGACATCCTAAATCAAACTAACACTCAATATTACTTGTTACATAATGTTACATAATCCACCTTTAACATTCATTGAGTTTTCAATTAGTCAAATTGCGGATAAGAATGGGACTTCTACACCTCTTTACCCCAAAACATAATAGATGTGGCTTGATAATACAATATAATATTGATCACAAATTGTAAGAGTATTTCGTGTTTACTTTGAGATTTTTTAGAAGTGTATTGTGTCGTGTCCGTGTTAAAAGTAGAATCCATATTCGTCATCTTAACGTGTTTTGACGTGTTATTTATGTATCTCCTTGTGTTTTCATGTAAAATCATGTTTAGTTGGGTGAAAATAATCACTAGTCGTATTAGTCATGTCGTATCTTGTAATAAATGAGTCATGTTCGTGTCAAATTAAAAACAAAATTTAGTATTGTATCATGTTTGTGTCTAAATAATGCTTGTCGTGTTATGCCATGTCAAATCTAAACATAACCCAAAATACGATATATTCAATCCATAACCAATAAAACGTTTCACTCTAGTCTAATGATATATTCTTTTTACACTAAGGTCCCTCACTCAATGACATGATGACGTGGAATACCATTATGTCTTGATTATATGTTATCACATACACAAACCTAACACTTAAAGTTTAAAAATGAAAATTTGCAAATATAACCCTGAGATTTGGAAGATTTTGCAATGTCAGGCTAATATTTTTAATTTTTTCAATATCAACCCCAATATATTTAATTAATCTACATATAAACCTCGAGGTCTAACTTTCGTTAAAAAATTAATAAAAATTATGTTTTGATAATTTTCTATTATTAACAATTAAGAAAAGAGAATTAGTAATTTCTTAATAAATAAAATTACCCTTCTCCCCCCCACCCCCACCCAAATATCATCTTACTCACTCATAAAAACCCTAATATCCCACCCACCCCATCCACCCCATTTTTTCCTCCTCACCCCAGCCTCATCTCACAGTCACAATAACGCTACCCTTGTTGGGTATCGATATATGCAAAATATTTTAGCCCAAAAAGTTTGATCAATCATGCAATAAAAAGTTAAAGAACAAAAACTAGGTTTAAATCTCAACATTAGGGTTTTGCTTACAACACCTCAGCAAATTTTGTTGGTGATCCGGATGAGGAGAAATAGACTTTTAAAAGAGACGAAGGGGATGCTTTTTTTTTTGTCCTCTAAATGTTTTCTAGATTATGTTGAAATTCTCAAATCTTCTAGTATATTATCCTCCAAAAGCAGGGTATGTATGTTGGCACCTTTAGAGATGAATACATTAGGTTTTTAGTGAGATATCGATATCTCTCTTTAAACCTCTTCACAGAAATGTGAACAATTTTTTTCTTCTCCCTCTCTCACCATCAATAATGTATATGGAGCTTAAAACTTTAGCTTACACCAATTTATATAGGTATAACTCCTGGGCTTGAGCTAAACTAGGTTTCAGAGAGTCTGGCCTGCTACTTGGGCATATGGAGTATACTAATGACCGAAGACCAAATAATTAAATTGGCTTTCAAATAAATACTTGAAAATCCCAAGTTACACTTGTGTAATTTATTTTATATCTTTACATAGTCATAATTAATTCCACTAAATAATAACGACTACACTAATGTTTAATTATTTTAAAATCTCTTAGAGTAATAAGGTCTTATTTGTAAAGTCGATACGATACATAATATGATTCTCCGTGTTAAGTATACTATGGGTGAGTTATCCAACCTAATCGGAAGAGATGACACCTACCCAACAGTCTTAATATATCATTACAACTTGAAGATGAGATAAAAAAGGATCTGATCACCAGAAATATTGGCCTCGGATATAGTCGACCATATCATAACTACATCCTAAGGTCATAGAGTCCAGGACGACTCATTCTCTTTATATTCTATATAGATGTAACCCTCACCCCTGGGAAAAGGGGCATGTAATTCATGTTATTATGCGTTGATCAATAAAAAAGAGAGAAGCACCCTATGGACGTAGGCACATTTTCGATCCACGTATATTTTGTGTTGTGTGTGTAATTTTCCTTTACTATTTGGCTTTATTTGTTTGGAATCAATCTAAGTAAGATTTTACCACCTAAAATTGGGGCCATCTATGGGAATGGGTTTCTTTTTTCTCAACTAATTAGAGCCGATGTGTAGCTATATCTCACCCGCGCAGTGCACCTCCGCCATTTGATGGTGAGAGTCAAGATGAACAAAATGCTCCTCCAACACCTAGAGTTAGGTTTGAATTCCACCCCAACAGGACTCATAATACTCCTAATTCATGATATCATCCTTAGGAGGAACAAACTGTGAAAAATGATGCACAATCGATGTCCACTCGGATTTCACGACTCATGAACACTTATGAACGAAGACTCCGTCAACAAGAGGAGGTCACACTCCTCCACAAGAGGAAAATGCATGTTTACAATGTCACCAAGAAAGGTGGATCGGGAGCACCATGGGGATAAACACAAGCGATGCTCCTGAACATCTAGCCCTTAGGCGAGTAGGAATCAAATTTGAGGAAGGAGTTCGCATCATGATGAAGATCATTCTAGGAACAGGATTTCACCAAAAATAAGTAATTAGTGATGATGACATCATAAGAAAGATCTTCACACGACCTCATCCTCTAGGAGATAGATGAGCATTCCGCCCCCTGTTCTTGAGAGAAATTGAGGAACTAGAACCTCTTATAAAGTTTACCATGCCTAGATTCAAGATCTACGATGGGAAAGCTGATCCCATCGATCATGTTCGCTAGCACCGGCATGTGATGGCCTTCTAAAACAACAACGAAGATCTCATGTATTATATATTCCCCTCCAGTCTGGTGGATATCGCATATAAGTGGTTCAAAAAGTTCCCACAAATATCAGTCAATAACTTCAAGAAGCTCGTAGAGGCATTTACTGCCATGTTCGTCACTAGCAGTGCTCATCCAAAAATGATGGACTCACTTCTCACCATAAAAAATAAGCTTCGGGAAACCTTCGAGAATACGCTAAGAGATACTGAGAAATCTACAATGAAATGTAGAAATTATCCAAATAGGTTGTTGTGGTCTCATTCAAGATTCCTTTACCAAGTAATTTTATGTTGCACCAATCCCTTAGTAAAATGGAGGCCAACACTATTGATGATCTTTTTTCAAGGATAGATAAATATGACATGGTAGATGATGTGGTTACTATCACCTGGTACGACAAAATTCAGTCAAAGATGGACGAAAATCTCAGCAAGGAGAATGCCCCCAATAAAGGGGCAAGAAACAAAATGGTGGACCCCAAAATAATGACAAGGCGGACCCTACCATGGTTTACTAAGCGATCAACACTATTTTTAAAGAGGTAATCTACAATATATTAAATAAGATAAAAGATGAGTAGTTCCTCTAATGGTGTGGTCAAGGAAGATGTTAGGATATCCATCAAAGAGGAACACTGCGATATGATATGCTTATCACATGGAACATGGGCACAGGAAAGATAACTCCAAGGCTTTTAAGTCCTATTTGGAAGAGTTGGACTAGATTTGCCACCTAGATGAATCTATGGAGAAGAAGGAAATAAAATCCACCGTGGAGAATGACTAAAAGCTTGATAATGTCCTAGACGAAGAAGATATGGGCCATGAGTTCTCAGTTATCCATGATGCATCAAGTCCAAACCAGATCCAAGGAAATATTTTTCTGGTGGAATTTAAGAAAGTCACTTCGGTGATGGAGGCTTTTCAGATTGACCATACCAACAAGATAACACTGAAGATTAAAAGTTATCAACTAAAAAAAACACATAGCCTTTACCAAGGTAAACCTGGTCGGAGTTAAGACCCCGAATCACGACGGACTAGTAATCACCCTCAGAGTTGCCAACTAGAAGGTGGATGAGGTACTAGTTGACCAGGGAAGATCCTTTGAGGTTATGTACCTAAAGATTTTTAATAAGCTTAATCTTAAGATGGAAGATCTTAAGCAAGAAACCATTCCTTTGGTCAGTTTTGCTCGAAAGATGACTATACCGCTATGGAAAGGTTATACCATCAGTTCAAATTCAGAATATCTCGAACATGATCGATTTCTTAGTTATGGACATTGATTCTCCTTACAATGATATCCTTGGATGGGGATGGATTCATACCATGAAGGTTGTCCCTTTATTTTATCACCAGAAGCTCAAATTTATCATCGCTCGAGGGATAATGGATAATAGTGGAAACCAAGTCATTAGCTAGCAATGTTTTATCGCTACCATCAAGCGTAAGCAAGAGAATGAGAAGGACAAGGTGGTCGTAAATGAGGCTACCATGGACGAGGATACTCCGTCCAAATAATAATTAAAGAATGGCAGATCGGGGGTGGAAGAAATAAGAGTTTTCCCCTAAACAGAATCCAAAAACCATTATAAGAAGTAATAAAGTTTGATGACTCACACCCGAAGAAGAAATTTATGATTCACAACTCCCTTATTGATCATGAAAAAGAAGAATTGATCTCTCTACTTGAAGAGAATCAAGATATATTTGTTTGGCAGCCTTACTATATGCTCGGAATTGATACCAAACTCATGTGCCACTGACTTCATATAGACCTAACATTACTATTGATCACACCAAAGACACGTCGAATAGCCCAGAAAAGGCAAAGACTGTGGAGAAAGAAAGGGGAAAACTTATGGAGCCAACACCCATTAAATAAGTTCGATTACCCAAATGTCACTCTAATCCAGCGATCATCAAGAAGAGTAAAGTGAAGTGGAGAGTCTTGATAAACTTCACTAACCTCAATAAAGAATGTCCCCAAAATAACTTTTCTCTACCACAGATCGACCATCCAGTCGATGCTATGGCCAATCATGAAAGGATGAGTTTTATAGATGCGTACTTAGGGTACCATCAGATTCCTTTGTTCAGACTTAACCAGGAAAAGACTTCGTTCATTACAATTCTTGGGATGTACTTATACATAGTCATGTCATTTGGACTCAAGAATGTAGGTGCAACATACTAACAATTGGTCACTAATATTTTTAAACATCAATTGGGCGACACCATAGAGGTCTATATAGACAATATGCTCGTAAAGAGAAAGTACAAATCAGACCACCTATACGACCTCGCATAGATATTTCAGGTACGAAGATAATATATGATGAAACTAAATGCTTCCAAATATTCCTTTGGAGAATAGTGCGTCATGTTCCTATGCTACCTGATCAGCTAGAGGAGGATCGAAGTAAGCCCTGACCAAATTGAAGCGATCTATAATATTCACCCACTAAAGACAGTTAAAGATGTTCAAAAGTTGATGGAAATACTAATAGTACTCAACTGTTTCATCTCTTAACTATTTCATCTCTAGATCCTCTACGAAGTGTTGGCCATTCTTTCACTCTTGAAAAAAGATAATGGCATGTCCTAAAATGAAGAATGATTAAAGGCATTTGAAGAAATCAAGTCCTATCTTAGCCAAACCCTCCGATTTTGGCCCCAAATATGGGAGATCCATTATATTTATATCTCGCGATGTCTAACCGCACATTCATCTCAACCTTAATGTACGAGAAGGAAAGGCACGAGATCCAATTCTATTATGTTAGAGATATACGATTAGATGCCGAGAAAAGTTACCTTCCTATAAAAAAGTAATCCTACTCTCTGATTATTTTTTCATGGAAGTTGAAGCATTATTTCGAAGCCCACTCAGTCAAAGTCATCACCTTTTTTTTCGCTCAAGGTAGTCCTCAAAAAGATCAATTTATCTTAATGAATATTAAAATGGCCGATGGAATTGGGAAAGTTTGGCATTCCATTATAAACCATTGACTGTAATAAGAGGGAAGGTTCAAGTAGATTTCATCGCTGAGTTTATTAGATGAAAGGAACCTGACAACAGGGAACTCGTTAACCAATGATGATACCAGAATTAGTACCACCAAGTCAAAGTGTGTGTAAGCTCAAAACTCGACAAGAATAGAGTATGAAAAATATAAATAAATAGACAAAAAAAGATGATGCAAACGAGAAGATGATACCAAATATAAGTGGTTCAGCCTTTAAAGGGCTTACGTCCACTACGTGAGTGTGTGAAATCCACTAAATCTGGGCTCTAATGGCCCTGTGATACAAGCATTCAAGGTTTCTCTCTCTAAGTAATAATTTTAGTAGAGTTTCAGTGGGGTTTACCATTTACTATCCCTTATAATGAGGTAAAAGATAACTATTTATATGGTTGGGGTGGTGTCATACGCACCCTAATCATGCATAAGGCATGTACAGCTCCAATATTCCAACAAGGTGATGCCATCTTTCCCTGGTGCATGCAAGAAATGATTATAAAATATTACCCACATGTGTGAGTGATGTTGTTGTAACAGTTTGGTCCATGTAGGGTTTTGCAGCCCACGCGCATTGTCCCGCACGTGATTCGTTCCAAGCACCCTGTAAGATGACAATTGCCTCTAGCAGAGTTGAGGTGTCGGCCCGACCGAGTATGAGATCACTGATATATTATCTGGATTTCACGTTGTTAATTACAAAGTGTAGTCTTGGATGGCTTACATTAGGAAGAGACGAGAGATGGGAACAACTGACCCAATCTTGACTTCCTGATACAAAAATGCGAGGCACTAGTATGCCCACTGATTTAGCATATGGTCTCAGCCTAGTTCTAGAAGAGGCTGAGGCAATACTTGTAGGATGGCCCAATGGCACACTGGGAGAAGCTGCCTTGAGTCGAGACGAGGTCTCGTATAGGCATATCAACTAAACAACCAATGAAGAGTTTGACTAATGCAAAAAGTGGACGCTTTATATTGATGGGGCTTCCAACTCAAAAGGGGTGTGAGTATAAATCATCCTTATGGCTCCTGCACAAGCTATGATTGAACAAGGGATCAGACATGGCTTTGAAGCCTCCAATAATGAGATCAAATATGAACTGCTCATCAACGAATTAAAAAAGGATTTATCTCTTGGAGAAATTCACCTTATTGTCTTCTACGACTCAATGTTGGTATCTAATCAAGTATCAAAAGATTATAACGTCAGGGATGAACGTCTGCCGACATACTTATAGATCATCTAGGACCTGATCACTCAATTTAAGAACGTTCGTATACAATAGTTTCCTTGAGGAAACATAAGTCACGTGGATGCTCCAGCTACTCTAGGATCTATAATGAATTTCAACATAAAAAAAATTGAGATGGAATACCTCGCCCAACTAAGCATTATGAAACAAAAAGTCACTGAAAAATTCCTCGCCATATAAAAATCTCCTAGCTGGCAGGATCTGATCATAGCCTTTTCTGTAGGAGGATATTCTTAAAATTGATAAAAAAAACAGGCCCATCTGGTTAGGATTAAAGTTATTTGGTTCTACCTATCACGTGAAGGCAAACTCTACAGCCGATCCTTTATAGGTATTTATCTCCAATTTGCGAACCTAAGAAATGACGATTAAGTTTTGTACCAACTACATGACTGAATACATTAAAGTCATATCGGGGGAAGATCTTGGAAATCATAACCACTAAAGAGGGCTATTAGTGGCCTTACATGCATAAAGAGACAGTATCCTACTTTTGGAAGTGTAAAAAGTGGCAAGAGTTCTCACCCAAGCTTCACCAGCCATCCATTGACCTGAAGTCATTGACTAATCTATGGATCTTTATTCAATTGAGAATGGAAAATGTGAATCCCCTACCTACAGTACCAAGTAATCGAAAGTATCTCTTAGTCAGCATAAACTATTTCACTAAGTGGATAGAGGCTCAACCTTTTTTGAACATAAGGGACACCGATATGATCGAATTTATTTAGAGAAATATCATGACCCATTTTGACATATCGAGAGAGATTATCATAAAAATGGGATATATTTTGAGAGTGGACAATTTTATGAATTCTGTAATAGACATAACAACTATCATCGCTACAAATCGGGAAAAACCCTCAAGCTAAGGTGATCACTTAATCGAATCAATATTCCTCATTTTATCTATCTGATCTGGTGTCTTAAGACATTGATCCTCGGATAAATAAATTCCATGTCTAAAAAGGAAAAACCCCTTCTTAGAATCCTACATGATAAACCTTGTCTGCAGGTCTCAATATAAGGGTCTTAGGATAAGTCCGACATCTTATTTTTTTATCACGCATAAGCTTAATCCCAAGGATGTGATTGGATTTTTTGAATTACTTCATATCAAACTAACTAGACAACCACATTTGTATACTAGACAATATTCCCACTTTGCTCTCGATGAGGATAATATCATCCATGTATATTACTAGAAATACCACCACATTTTTCTCATTTTTTATACACATCTTTCATCTGGGCATTTATCGAAACAATAATATTTGATTTCATCATGAACCTGGATGTTCAAAGAACTTATTACTTGTATAATTCCATAAATGGACATATTAAAATTTCACACCTTGCTTTCTTAGACATTTTCTGTAATTCCCTAGAGTTATATGATATATACACACTCATAAAAACTACTGTTCAAAATGTAGTTTTGATGTCCTATCACTAAATCTCGATATCAAGATGATCCACAATGGATAAAATAATTCAGATAGACTTTAGCAAAGCTATCAGTGAGAAGGTTTTCTCATAAGTGATTCTCTCTTTATGAATAAACCCTTTATTAGAAAGCCTTGTCTTGAAGGATTCCACCTTCCCATTCATTCCTTTTTTCTTATAATAGATCCACTTACATCAAATGTGTTTTATCCCATTTAGAAAGTCTACAAGATCCAAAATCTTATTCGAATACATCAAATCCATCTTGGAACTAAAGATCAGAATCCTGGTCTTGGAGTGCCTTGTCATTTTTTATGGGATCTAGTTCATATACCCCTAGGATATCACCAAAGTTTTCACCCAAATACACTAAACTTTGAGTTTGACACATGATTCTCCCACAATGACATGGATCCACTTTTGGTCCATTATAAGTTACAAATATATCTTAATCATCAGTAATACCCCCACTACTTCTAGGCATTGTACTAATCAAATCAAGATGTATTTTTATCCCATAGTGTGGTTGATAATAAATTACTTTGTCTTACCCTCTTAGCTATTGCAAGATAATTTTTCTCTTGGGGTTGTGGTTATCATATAATCTTTCTTTAAGTACCAGAAATTTTTATTGACCAACACATTCTAGACCTTAGCATTATAAAATGAACCAAATTTAATTCCTTTTGGATAACCTATAAAGAGACATAAATTTCTCCCCGATTCAAACTTACCGGGCTCCTGACACAACATGTCTGTCGAGCAACCCTAGATTCAAACATATCCTAGACTAGTTTTTCATCGATTCCACGATTCTTTGGGAGTTGTCAAGACCGAATTATAGGGAACTAAGTTTAGTATATAAGTAGACGCCTCTAATTCATAATCCCTATAAGAATTCTATAAATCTGAATAACTCATCATGGATTTAACCATGTCCAAAAGAGTCATATTCCTTTTTTCAACTATACCATTTTATCATGGAGTTCCCATCACAGACAATTCAAATGTAATCCCTACTTCTAATAAATTATTCTAAAACTCTCCCAAGAGCTACTCTCCTATACGATTGGATCGTAAGGTTTGGATTAGTCTACCATGCCAATGCTCCACCTCACCCTTATACGCTTTGAACTTATAAAAGTATTCAACCTTTTGATGCATAAGGTAAACATATCCAAACTTTGAGTAATAATCAATGAAAGTGATGAAGTACTCATAACAACCTCTTACCCAGATTATTATAGGGACACAAAAATCAGAACGAAGCAATGGCAACACATCTTTGCCTCTATATCCTTTGGTCGTAGATGGCCTCTTGGTCATTTTACCTTCTAAATAAAATTCATGCACTAGAAGTGCATCCATTTCCAGATATAATACTAGTAATTGAATTCTTTTTAGATTATTATGACCAAAGTGTAAGCGCCAAAGATATGTTGGGTTCAACTTTGAAGGTTTCTTTCTCTTTAGGTTATTTCCATTTAAGTTACTCATTTTAGTATTTAAGAGTAATAGTGATTCTATAATCATAATTTTCTACTATTCCAGAACAAATAAGAGATTTTCCATTTTGGATAAAAAACATTTACTAAATAAACCAAATATACATTCAAAACCAGTTTAGAAATCGAAATCAAATTTATTCTAATACTATGACCATAAAAATAATTTACCAATCTTATCTTATTATATCCACCAAAATTTAAAACTGATAATACTTTCACCTTGCTATGATCACCCATGAATAGAAACATTTGTCCTTTATTGAGCTTTTGGGTTACCTGTAACCCCTTCAACGAATTAAAAACATGATTAATAGCTCCCAAATCGACACACAAGGTACAAGTAGATTTCACCATAGAACATGTCTCAATTTCTAAAGAAAAATTACCATTTTTATTCTTCTTTACTAATATGATGTCCTAACTTCTTGCAAATGTCCCAGGTTACATTTCAGCTTTTATTTGCCACCTAAGGATTAAAAAATGCTTTAACAATTACTAGTTATGTATGTGACTTTCCATTATCCTTCTTTTTACCTTTCAGATCAAAAAAAGGTGGTCTGCTCTCAACAACCTAAACAAAAGTCTTATGCTTTATGATATTCTGTGCAACTTGGATTTTTTAAGAACTTGCACCAGAGAATAATCAAGTTTATTTATAGAATAATTTAGGCGAAACTATTTAAAGCCTCAGAGAGTGATTAGATAAAAAATCGATATGGGTTTCCCCATTTCTTTAAGAACCAAACGCTATCAGTTCTCCCAAGATGGACATCGTCTTAAGATCATTATCAACAATGGGTGTACCATCTATTATCTTGGTGTTAACCATTGCTATAGCATCCAACCTTGTGGTAAAATTTTGATCCTCAAACATATGCTTGAGCTTCATAATCATATTGAAAGCGCTTTTGATAAGCTGATACCGGTGTTGTAACATATTGATCATATAGGCCAGTATGTAGTAGCGAGCCATTTGTTTATCTTTTTGATATTTTAATTAACTCATACATCCTCATTAGATGACCCCTCATCAAGATTAGCATGATATGGTTCATTTAAAAAAAATTATCGTCCTCCGCAATTAAGACAATGTCTAAGTTTCTTTTTCAGTCAATATAGTTCATTCTAGTTAACTTGTTTTCCTTTATGATTGAAGCAAATGGGTTGAATGTTGAGCCCATTATGAAATTTGAGAATCATCATTTGAAAACAAAATTAATTTCAAATTAAACATGTAAGAATAAACTTTGACTAAATTTTAATTTGTCTTACCTTTACCACTAATAAAAATATAAATGCGTCAAGCATCATAGTTCCCTTATAAAGTGAGGTTTCTCAATGGGAGCTTAAATCACCTCACTTTGAAGCGAAAAAAATTTCATCTTTCAATTATGTTCTCCAGACAATCCAGGTTTCAACAGACCTACATAATTGAATAGCTGACATCTTTTTATACTATATATAATGAGAGTGACATCGATGGGGATGATATCATTAGTTGTGTTTATGTGTATACCATTAGTTCATTCATTAAAATTCGATACGCTCGTGTAGAACTTTCTCGATTGGAGGACCAAACTCACTTACTTTCAATTTAAAGGAACTATCACTTAAGAATTTTAAAAGTAACATGATGCCATGATTAATACCATTCGATGGGCGGGGGGGGGGGGGGGGGTGTGTGGAGATCAAAGCTGACACGAGGAATTAACCGGATCACAGTATTAACATACAAATGGAGATCACGGGTTTAATGTTGAATCCCCTATCCCACTTAATATTAAAACTTAAGGGTATTTTGACAAACAATTTATTCAATTGTAAATGTCCGAATTAAATCCTTGGTATTTTCCAATTTACTTGTACAAATTAAATTTTTTGATCTCACTATTTGAATTTTCCAATAATAAAAGCATTTTTAAATTAAAATAAAACTTCGAGATCAAAATTTAATTTATATCCTTGAATTAATTACTCGATTAAATTAAATGTAGAAGAAATAAATAAAATGAATTTTAAAAAACTAATCTAGATGGGTCATAATAATAATCCATGTTGTCCATAATAATGTGGGATCCTAGCTAATCAATTAATTAGCGCACAAAAATTATCGACATGAGTAAGATGGTGGAATTATAATAAAATGGAATAATGAAGTAATCATAATTCAAATAGGAACCAAATTATTCTTTTTCATCATGGCCTAGAGTTACTCTTGAAGAAGAACTCTTCAAGATAAAAAAAAATCAACTTCATGTAGACTTCCTTTTGAACTAGAGTCCTATTTGAACTAGATTTAAACAAAAACTTTATTTCTTAGTGTGTTTGACCTATAGACAAAGTCCTGTCTTTTTGGGGAAATATTGGGATGGCAATCATGTGACACCCCGCCCAATTAAATATCGGGTGATCAGTCCTCTATAAAATTTAAAACAGAATGTTCGGTTGGTTCATTCTTGGCATCACTGTCGAAATCATAATAACTTATTTAATCACCTAATAAAATTAAGCTAAGTGTCAAAACATTTTTCTTATTTATTTAAAACCATTGTTGATTACCAAACCAAGTAATTTAATATAAAACATCCACGCACAATTAATTAATACAAATACTAAATCAGAATCGCATGCTGAAATAAATAAGACTGGATAAAACATCCCAGTTCAAAACACTAAACCAAAACAATAGTACCCATCAATCCAAATGAAAGTAAATGAGAAATAGAGTAAACATGGTCTCTGAAACTATCTAAGGAAGGGGCGACACATGCCCTAAAGAAAAGTCATAATGAATAGGAATGAAATAGTCGAAGCGTCTGAACAAAGTCCTGTAGCTCCCACATCAGCTACAGCATACCACGTAATCCGAAACTCTAAGCCTGATGTCCCTGTGGCTGAGCACCTGATATAATACATATATATAGCAAGAGATAGAGAAGATGTAAGAAACGGGTCAGAGCCCGATGTGTAAAAATATTTGTTTAAGCAAGTATTTAAATTTTTTAGTAAAGCAAGTATTAAGTACATGTTAGTTCGAACTCTCTCTTGAGATTCTCACCCCTCTTCTAATGTGCACGCCTAACACGCATCTAAATTTTCTCCTTAGCTATATCTCCCAATATAACTAGTCTGAATCCATCCTAATAGTATTTACCCTTACTATGAGTACGCCCGTATCGCCCATACAATACGTTAACCAATTAGCCTATATCGAAAAGCTAATTAATTCATTTTCCGTTTCCATAATAAGTCAAATATTCGATTAGATTTTTCTTAACAAATTTCCATGCCCACATTCATTAACATTCTCACTAGATTAATTTATAATTCTCATACATATATACATATAGTAACTTCTTACCCATATATATATATATATATATATATAACATGATACTGCACCCCAGGCTATATCCCATTAGTGCACCTAGTCAACATACTGTACCCCCGGGTTATCACCCTTTAGTACACTTATTTAGATAATCATGTACCCCCGGGTTATCACCCAATAGTACACTTACAATATGCTTTTGTACCCCCGGGTTATCACCCATTTGTAAACTTATAATAATAAGATTTTCACAACCCCGGGTTATCGCCCATTAGTGTCTTTAACAATAACAATACATAATAGGTATGCACACATCCTATTATAATAAATAGGTATTTCCCTTCACCTACGTATGCTTCTCTTACGCATTTTTATTCCAACATTTCAAAATAGTTATTGGGTTATTCTCCCTCTCGAAATTTCTACGGTACATTCTCTTTATACCTAATTCATTAAAGTATTTAGCTACTCATACTTCTTCCGAAATTCTGCCTTACTTAAGTTTATTATTAGACAATATATTTCTCATTTCTGAACTAATAAACTCAAAACTGGCCTTAAAAGAAATTATCAAAACTTCACTCTGTCGCTAGAACGAGGTGGCAAGTCGTTTGAACGACTGCCACATATCGCTCGAATGACTTCGCGCGAGATAGCAATCTCGCTCGAACGACTTCGAGCAACTTCGCGCGAGAATTCGCTGTTCGTCCCCTACCTTGTTTTTTCAACATTTTCCACCATTTTTAACTTCAAACCTTCCCAATCAACACCCCAAACTCCAAAAAAATAGTTCTACATTGAACCCCATCAATAACACATGATTTCTAACATCCTAGGATCATCAATTTATTACGAATCGTTCATAAAATGTGAAATCCCTAATTTAATTTTATCAAAACCCTAGTTCTGCCAATACACGTTCAAGAAGCCATCATTTCCAGATTTGTTCTACATATCAATTCCTTAAAATGTGATTTCCCTTGTTCATACATTAAGGGTTTCAATCTAATATATCACATAACTTATTTCTACATTCAAGTTCATCAATTTCACCATTTTGATAACCTATAACATAATCCTAACAACCCTACACTAACATGAATCAAATTAATACCGAAATACAACAAGTTATAAACACTTGCCTTGAGTGAGTAGTCTGATTTCTGGATGTTGTTGGTATAGGTGTGTTCCCCTCGTCTCAATCTACACGGTGGTGGTGGTGGTTGTGCACGGTGATGTCGATTTAGCCCTCTTCTCTTGGCAAAGGTTTTCCCTCACACTTCATATGGCCGTTATTTCTTTCTCCATCTTTCTAACCGTAATGCAAATGTTTTGGCTGATAAATTAAGTCCTAATTTTCGTCCATTAATTAGGCCTAAAAATCCAATTTACCATAATGCCCTTTTGGGGTGCCGGTTAGGTTTAAAATTGCCCCGGGACCCAAACTAAACACCCGAGTATACTATTTTGACTATCTCGACCCTTCCGGACTCAACGGTACACTCGAAATCATCATACGAGTTACTAAAAATAATTGATATATTTATTCCACCAATTTAGTCCCGACACGACTCACACGTGCGTCTGACTTAATTAACTAAACTATCGTATTATTTTCTCTCGACAATTTATCAAAGCGTATAGTTCCATATTATATATCGCACAGTAATATTAAACTAATAAGTATTAACCCTTAGCACGCTAGTTAATATTTATTTTTATTGGATCCGGATTAATTAACAATTTAATTCTTCACATTTAAATTTAATTAATCCCGTTGTAATAAAAATCCCTTAATTATTTAAATCATAAAAAATGTGGGGTATTACAGATCCGTTTCTAAATCGGTGAAAAAAATAACGAACATAAAAAATTCAAACCCATTATCACGGTCATATCGATGATATCTGACTGGATGAATCAGTTGAGGGTTCAGATTGATCTGCTCTTACAGGTTATCTTCTTTGTCTGGGGTTCTCTATATGGATGTAAAAACCTCCATAACTTGTTCAAAACTTCACCAAACTCCATAAAACTCTTCTCAAGACCATAACACATGTAAATACATTATTATAACTAGTAAAAAATATTACATTCCCTCATAAAAAATTCCCCATATAAAACGATTAAAGAAATAAATAGATTAACTTAATTGTTACAAACAAATCAAATCTAAGAAGAAATAACTATGGATAGACAACCGTGGGATCCATTCAAATAAAACAACATTCATGTGACCATGATGGAAGGAATATATTTACTAGTTACTCTAAAACCATTTTAGTCCAGATAAACATAAAAGAAATATTTTCCTACAGTATGAAAACTATGATTTTCATAGTGGACAACATGGAACTTTTAAAACATGTGAATCTAAAATCAGAGCCCTGATACCAATTATTGAGGATCGATATACGAAGACAAAAAATCATCCCGAAAACTTTGATCAATCACGCAATAGAAAGTGAAGGGCAAAAAAATAGGTTTGAAGCTTAAACCTAAGGTTTCGATTACAAAACCTTACCAAATCTTGTTAATGATCCCAATGAGGAGAAATATACGTTGAAAAAGATGAAAGGGGTAACTTTTTCTTGTACTCCAAAGTTATTTTTGAACAAGCCTAAAACCTTGGATCTTTTGGTATATGATCCTCTCAGAGTAGGGTATGCGTGTGGGCACCTTTGGAGATGAATACCTTAGGTTTGAGTGAGTTATGGACCTCTCTCTCTCTCTCTCTCTCTCTCTCTATATATATATATATATATATATATATATATAAATCTCCTAACAAAAATGTGAATTGTATTTTTCTCTCCCTCTTTAACCCTCGATAATAAATATTCCACTTAAAACCATAACTTCCAGCAATTTATATAGGTATAAGTCACTGGCTTGGGCTAAACTAGGTTTCCACATAGTCTGGACCTACTACTTGGGCATATGGACTATAAAAGTAACCAAATACCAAATAATAAAGTTTTTTGCAAAATAAATACTCAAAATTTTCAAATTACATCCCAATAATTTATTTACGTTATTTATTTAATCATTATTAATTTCACTAAATAATTACAGCTGTACTCCAATGTAATTATCTAAAAATCTCTCTAAATAATGAATCCTTATTTGCGAAGTTGATATGATACACAAT